>PISX010000457.1:162201-281591 GCA_004024625.1 Mellivora capensis | reverse complement strand
CTGGCACAAAAACAGACACATAGATCAATGGAACAGAATAGAGAGCCCAGAAATAGACCCTCAACTCTATGGTCAACTAATCTTCGATAAAGCAGGAAAGAATGTCCAATGGAAAAAAGACAGCCTCTTCAATAAATGGTGTTGGGAAAATTGGACAGCCACTTGCAGAAAAATTAAATTGGACCATTTCCTTACACCATACACGAAAATAAATTCAAAATGGATGAAGGACCTCAATGTGAGAAAGGAATCCATCAAAATCCTTGAGGAGAACGCAGGCAGTAACCTCTTCGACCTCAGCCGCAGCAATATCTTCCTAGGAACATCGCCAAAGGCAAGGGAAGCAAGGGCAAAAATGAACTATTGGGATTTCATCAAGATCAAAAGCTTTTTCACAGCAAAGGAAACAGTCAACAAAACCAAAAGACAACTGACAGAATGGGAGAAGATATTTGCAAACGACATATCAGATAAAGGGCTAGTGTCCAAAATCTATAAGGAACTTAGCAAACTCAACACCCAAAGAACAAAGAATCCAATCAAGAAATGGGCAGAGGACATGAACAGACATTTCTGCAAAGAAGACTTCCAGATGGCCAACAGACATGTGAAAAAGTGCTCCACATCCCTCGGCATCAGGAAAATACAAATTAAAACCACAATGAGCTATCACCTCACACCAGTCAGAATGGCTAAAATTAACAGGTCAAGTAATGACAGATGCTGGCGAGGATGCAGAGAAAGGGGAACCCTCCTACATTGTTGGTGGGAATGCAAGCTGGTGCAACCACTCTGGAAAACAGCGTGAAGGTTCCTCAAAAATTTGAAAATAGAACTACCCTATGACCCAGCAATTGCACTACTGGGTATTTACCCTAAAGATACAAACATTGTGATCCGAAGGGGCACGTGCACCCGAATGTTTATAGCAGCAATGTCTACAATAGCCAAACTATAGAAAGAACCTAGATGTCCATCAACAGATGAATGGCTAAAGAAGAAGTGGTATATATACACAATGGAATACTATGCAGCCATCAAAAGAAATGAAATCTTGCCATTTGCAACGACGTGGATGGAACTAGAGGGTATCATGCTTAGTGAAATAAGTCAATCGGAGAAAGACAACTATCATATGATATCCCTGATATGAGGAAGTGGAGATGCAACATGGGGGATTGGGGGGGTAGGAAAAGAAGAAAAGAAACAAGATGGGATTGGGAGGGAGACAAACCATAAGTGACTCTTAATCTCACAAAACAAACTGAGGATTGCTGGGGGGAGGGGGGGAGGCTAAGGGGAGTGGGGTAATGGACATTGGGGAGGGTATGTGCTATGGTTAGTGCTGTGAAGTGTGTAAACCTGACGATTCACAGACATGTACCCCTGGGGATAAAAATACTTTATATGTTTATAAAAAATTTAAAAGATTTTTTAAAAAAAAGAATTTGAGGTCAATACAAAACATCAGTTTCTTAGAATTTTAAGAATATGGACTCTGAAAAACAACCTGGGGGTTTTGAAGGGGCGGAGGGTGGGTGGTTGGGGGAGCCAGGTGGTGGGTATTATGGAGGGCACACATTGCATGGAGCACTGGGTGTGTTGTAAAACTATGAATTCTGTTACGCTGAAAAGAAATGAAATTAATAAAAAAAATGGAAAAAAAAAAAGAAATAGTTCCCTACCCTAAAAAAAAAAAAAAAAGAATGACAAGAGCAGAGGAAGAGTAGTCAAGAAGTAATATGAATTTTACTAAAGTGTGGCATGAGACAAAACTAGAAAGAAATTACTTTATTAGTAGTATTTTGTGGTATGGCCAAATGTGTTTTGTTTTTATTTTACATTCTTGAAAAGATGTCTTCCTATTTTTAAAGAATGCATGAATTTTTTCAATTTTATCTTTAATTTTGAAAGAAAAGATTTTATATAATTTACTTTCTCAAATGTCTTAGGACTTCTGGTTGGAGTTCTTCACAACCACACTGCATCACCAAGGGTCTTGGAGGTGATCCTTAACTGTTATCTCGAACATGAACCAATAAGAGTAGGCATCCCTGCATCATGTTTGTTTCTTTTATTGTCCTTACCACAATGATGAGTACTTATTAATTTAGTTATATATATATTAAATATACTTTTCTCTCTCACTTATCAACTCCAAAAGTGAAGTCACCTTTTCTGTTTTATTCACCAATATAGAATCAATTGCCTAGCACAATGACACATGAGGTATGAACTCAATAAATTCCTTGGAATGAATAAATATGTAAACCAAGAAAGTGAAATTGTATCAGAGTTTGGAAGTATAACTGAAAATCTATAAATACAAAATAAAATTTGATTTATTGTAGCAAAAAAAAAAATTTTTTTAAAGAATTTGAAGTCAATACAAAACATCATTTTCTTAGAATTTTAATTCGAAGCTTAAAAAGAATTTCATATTTAACCTTAATTCCCCTGGACTCTTCACTTGAAAAGAGATGAATCTTTGAACACCCATTTTTTCCCCAAGAAATTTATAATGGGAAAATGTTCATATTCAAATTCTGGGAATTTATTTTTACATTTCATTTTAGGTACAATCTAATATAGTTTCATTTTAGTTTATAATTTGATTTCATTTTATTACTTCTAAGCTATGTTGGACAATATGGGCATCATAAATTTTTATGTAAAATGGGTGTCAAGTTTCTATCTTATGTACAGAGGAATTTTGGAGTCCACTTAAATAATGTGCTATTTTATTTGACAGGTTTTATCTGCTATTTTATTTTTTAGCATCTTAATTTTATTTTTTTCAGTGCTCCAAGATTCATTGTTTATGCCCCACACCTATGTTCCATGCCACACATGCCCTCCACAATACTCACCACCAGGTTCACCCATTCCTCCACACCCCCTTCCAAAATGCTATTTCTCAGAGTTCGCAGTCTCTCATGCTTCGTCTCTCCCTCTAATTTCCCCCAATTCACTTTTCCTTCCTTCACCTAGTGTCCTCCATGTTATTCCTTATGCTCTACAAGTAAGTGAAACCATATGATAATTGACTCTCTCTGCTTAACTTACTTCACTCAGCATAATCTATTCCAGTCCTGTCCATGTTGATACAAAAGTTGAGTATTCACCCTTTCTAATGGCTGCATAATATTCCATTGTATATATGGACCACATCTTTATCCATTCTTCTGTTGAAGGGCATCTCGGCTCTTTCCATAGTTTGGTGATTATGGACGTTGCTGCTATGAACATCGGGGTGCACATGGCCCTTCTTTTCACTACATCTGTATCTTTGGGGTAAATACCCAGTAGTGCAATTGTAGGGTCATAGGGTAGCTTTATTTTCAATTTTTTGAGGAAACTCCACACTGTTTTCTAAAGTGTCTGCACCAACTTACATTCCCACCAACAGTATAAGAGGATTCCCCTTTCTCCACATCCTCTGCAAAACGTGTTCTTTCCTTCCCTATTGATTTTGGCCATTCTGTCTGGTGTAAAGTGGTATCTCAATGTGGTTTTGATTTGAATCACCCTGATGGCTAATGATGATGAACATTTTTTCATGTGTCTGTTATCCATTTGTATGTCTTCTTTGGAGAAGTGTCTGTTCGTGTTTTCTGCCCATTCTTTGATGTGATTATCTATTTTGTGTGTGTTGAGCTGGAGGAGTCCTTTAATAGATCTTGGATATCAGCCCTTTGTCTGTAGTGTCATTTGCAAATATCTTCTCCCATTCCCTGGGTTGCCTCTTTGCTTTGCTGACTGTTTCTTTTGATGTACAGAAGCTTTTTATCTTGATGAAGTCCCAAAAGTTCATTTTTGCTTTTGTTTCCTTTGCCTTTGGAGTTGTGTCTTGAAAGAATTTGCCATGGCCAATGTCAAAGAGGTTACTGCCTATGTTCTCCTCTAGGGTTTTGATAGATTCCTGCCTCACATTGAAGTCTTTCATTCATTTCAAGTTTATCTGTGTGTATGGTGTGAGAGAATGATCAAGTTTCATTCTTCTATACATAGCTGTCCAATTTTTCCAGCATTATTTATTGAAGAGACTGTCTTTTTTCCACTGGATATTTTTTCCTGCTTTGTCAAAGACTATCTGACCATAGAGTTGAGGGTCCATATCTGGACTCTCTACTCTGTTCCATTGGTTTATGTGTCTGTTTTTGTGCCAGTACCATGCTGTCTTGGTGATCACAGCTTTATAGTAAAGCTTGAAATCAGGCAACATGACGCCCCCAGTTTTGTTTTTCTTTTTCAACATTTCCTTAGCAATTCGGGGTCTTTTCCGGTCCCATACAAATTTTAGGATTGTTTGTTTCAGCACTCTGAAGAATGTCAGTGGAATTTTGATCAGGATGGCATTGAAAGTATAGATTACTCTGGGCACTACAGACATTTTAACAATGTTTATTCTTCCAATCCATGAGCATGGAATGTTTTTCCATCTTTTTGTGTCTCCAACTTCTTTCATAAGTGTTCTGTAGTTCCTAAAGTATAAATCCTTTAGCTCTAGGTTAGGTTTATTCCAAGGTACCTTATGGTTCCTGGTGCTATAGTAAATGGAATCAATTCTCTAATTTCCCTTTCTCTATTTTCATTGCTAGTGTATAAGAAAGCAGCTGATTTCTGTGCATTGACTTTGTATCCTGTCACATTACTGAATTGCTGTATGGGTTCTAGTAGTTTGGGGTTGGAGTCTTTTGGGTTTTCCATATAAAGTATCATGTCATCTGCAAAGAGAGAGAGTTTGACTTCTTCATTGCCAATTTGAATACCTTTTATTTCTTTTTGTTGTCTGCTGTCGCTAGGACTTCTAGTATTATGTTGAACAATAGTGACGAGAGTGGGAATCCTTGTATTCCTGATCTCGGTGGGAAGGATGTCAGTTTTTCCCCATTGAGAATGATATTTGCTGTGGGTTTTTCATAGATAGATTTTATGAGTTTGAGGAATATTGCCTCTATCCCTATACTTCGAAGAGTTTTAATTAGAAACGAATGTTGTATCTTGTCATATGCTTTTTCTGCATCAATTGAGAGGACCATGCGGTTCTTCTCTCTTTTCTTATTGATTAGTTCTATCATATTGATTGATTTGCAAACAAAGTTGAACCATCCTTGCGTTCCAGGGATAAATCCCACCTGGTCATGGTAGATAATCTTTTTAATGTACTGTTGGATCCTATTAGCTAAGATCTTGTTGAGTATCTTAGCATCCATTTTCATGAGGGATATTGGTCTGAAATTCTTTTTGGTGGGGTCTTTGCCTGGTTTGGAGATCAAGATAATGCTGGCTTCATAGAAAGAGTCTAGAACTTTTCCCTCTCTTTCTATTTTTTGAAACAACTTCAGGAGAATAAGTATTTATTCTTTGAATGTTTAAGAATTCCCCAGGGAATCTGTCAGATCCTGGACTCTTGTTTTTTGAGAGGTTTTTGATCACTGCTTCAATCTTGTTACTAGATATTGGTCTATTCGGGTTGTCAATTTCTTCTTTTTCAGTCTTGGAAGTTTATGTTGAACCAAACGTTCTTGAGCAGGATGGTCTTTGGCTTCCAAGTGTTTGAATTCCTTCCAAACTTTTTCTTGTGGTTGAGTTCCAGTTTCAAAGCATTGTGGTCTGAGAATATGCAGGGAATAATCTCAATCTTTTAGTATCAGTTGAGCCCTGATTTGTGACCTAGTATGTGGTCTATTCTGGAGAAAGCCTATGTGTGCTTGAGAAGAATGAGTATTCTGTTGTTTTAAGATAGAATGTTCTATATAATCTATGAGGCCCATCTGGTCAAATTTGTCATTCAAAGTTCTTGTTTCTTTGTAGATTTTCTGCTTAGATGATCTATCTACTACTGAGAGTGACATGCTCAGATCCCCTACAATTAGTGTATTCATATCAATATGACTCTTTATTTTATTAACAGTTGGCTTATGTAGTTGGCTGCTCCCATGTTGGGGGCATAAATACATTACATAAATAAATTACAACTGTTAGATCTTCTTGGTGGATAGACCCTTTAAGGATGATGTAGTGTCCATCTGTTTCTCTAAATCTTTAGCTTAATATCTAATTTATCTGATATGAGAATTGCTACCCCAGCTTTCTTTTGAGGCCCATGGGCATGAAAGATGCTTTTCCATCACTTCACTTTCAGTTTGGATGTATCTCTAGGTTCAAAATGTGTCTCTTGTAGAGAGTATATGGACGGGTCCTGTCATTTTATCCAGTCTGCAACCCTGTGCCTTTTTATGGGAGCATTACACCATTCACGTTGACAGTGATTATTGAAAGATAAGTTTTTATTGACATCATGTTGCCTGTGAGGTCCTTGTTTCTATACATTGTCTCTGTAACTTTCTGTTCTATGTCACTCTTGGGTTCTTTCTTCTTTTATAGAGTCCCCCTGAATGTTTCTTGTAGTGCTGGCTTGGTGGTCACATAATCTTTTAGACCTTGCCAGTCTTGGAAGCTCTTTGTCTCTCCATCCATTCTGAATGTCAGCCTTGCTGGATAAAGTACTCTTAGCTGCATGTTCTTCTCATTTAGTTCCCTGAATATGTCTTGCCAGCCCTTTCTGGCTTTCCAGGTTTCTGTGGACAGGTCTGACGTATTCTGATGGTCCTTTCTCTGTACATAAGGAATCTCTTTCCCCTAGGTGCCCTTAAGACATCTTGTCTGAAATTATGATTCGTGAATTTCCCAATTAAGTGTCTGGATATCTTTCTAGAATCCTTGATCTTGGGGGTGTCCTTTCTGCCTCTAGGACACGAACACTTGTTCCATTCCCCAGATTAGGAAAATTTTCCTCCAGTATTTGTTCAACTATATCTTCTAGTCTTCTCTCTTTCTCCACCTGCTCAGGGATCCCAGTAATTCTGACACTGGAACATTTCATGGCCTCATTTATTTCCGTAATTCTGTTTTCATGGATTCTATCTTCTTTGTTGCAGGCCTCCTCCTGATCCTGCTTTACTATCAGTTTGTCTTCTAGATCACTAATTTGATCTTCTGCCTCAGTTACCCTAGCTGTTAGAGTATTTAGATTAGATTGAATCTCATTAATGAATTTTTTAGTTCTGCCAGATCAGCTCTCACTTCCGCCCCTAGAAATTCTATATTGCCATTAATGGTTGTCTCCAACCTAACCATTACCTGGACAATTTTTACCCTGAATTCCATTTGTGGCATATAGTTTATGTCCATATCCAGTAGTTCTGTGACAGAGGTCACAGGCTCTCAATTTTTCCTCTGTTAGGTGTCCCTCCTCCTAGCCATTTTGGTGAGGGGTGGTTGAGGGGATGTAGAGCTGAATATATCAACAATGATCCAGTCAAGGTGCCCCTCTCTCTGGGCCTCTGTTTGCCTTGTAACTGTGTGGCTCTGGAGGTCGCCAGCCACTTCCTCCAGCATGGACTGAGGAGAAGCGGGAGGCCTCCTAGCTCTCGTAGCTCTCCCAAAATGCAAAACCACCTCAGAAACCATGCCCTCTTCCCAGGCATGCACACGCTGTCCCAAGACAAGTGGTAAAACCCAGGATGCCCCGCAGCCACCAGAGTCCTGGACAAGAACCTGCCCCAGGCACTGGGGATCTACATGCCCTGGGTTCCGCCCAGGCAGCAGACCCCATCTCTCAATAATGTGCAGTTTTGACCCATTTCAGAGCCTGCAAAGAACAAAATCATGTTGCCATCAATAGCTCAAAGGGGATCCAAAAGAAGCAATGAGTTGCACTGAGAGACCCATCTCAGGAAAATGTAGCAGGAATGCTTTTGACACAGTACTCATCACTGCTCCCATGGAGCAGACACAACCCAGTTAAGTTCAGTTCAGAGTGTCTCTAGGGGACATTTTTAGGAAAATTCTTCATCATAAAGGACTGTTCAGTGCATCACTGCATATTTAGCGTCCTTGCCCCCCACCCCCGACTACCCCACTACATACCATCAGTATTCCATAATCTTTGTTACAACAAAAACTTCCCTAGGGGAAGATAATCCCAGTTTAGAACCACTAGGTTAAAAGACTAAGAATTTTAAAAAGTAACTCCTTTCCTGCTCTTGAGGTTTCCTTCCAATGTGAACAGAGCCCCATTAAAGTAACATTCTTGGGCTCTTGCCAAAACTTTACTCCCTCCTCCCCAAGAGAGGCATACAGACTTACTGATTGCAAATTTAAGAAAAATACAATGTCATGTTCAACCCTTTCCCCTTCCTCTTCTCTTTGAAATAATCTGACTGCAGCAAGCAAACATTCAGTGTTAACCTCAACAGGCTGAAGGTTGTATAGGGCAGCTTTGACCCTGTGGGGCAGCCTGCCTAGTCCTGTGCTATTTGGGTCTGGGTAGGGAAGACCGCCTAGCTCTGGAGTCCATTTTGAGGAAGTTCATTGTCCCTACAGCTAAACCACAACCACCAACATCAGTTTTATGAAAAATAAAGGTGGTGCTTTGATCTGCCATCCTTCCTATATCATTTCTCAGTTCATTCAAAACATTAAAAGAGGGCGCCTGGGTGGCTCAGTGGGTTAAGCCTCTGCCTTCGGCTCAGGGCATGGTCTCAGGGTCCTGGGATCGAGCCCTGCATCGGGCTCTCTGCTCAGCAGGGAGCCTGCTTCCCTCTCTCTCTCTGCCTGCCTCTCTGCCTACTTGTGATCTCTCTCTCTCTCTCTCTGTCTCTGTCAAATAAACAAATAAAATCTTTTAAAAAAATTTTAAAAGAAATGAAGGATATTATTTACCTAATCTTCTCAAACCCAAATACCTACCATATTTCCGCCTGTCTAATAACTTAAATTTTCTACTATTCTAGATTTCTTTCCCCATCAGACACATCCTTCTTCAACAAAACTTTTCACCATCTAAATCAAGCCCACATTTTTAAAGATCTTGTCTTCTCTCCCTCTCCTAGTCATATGCAAAATCTATGGTAGCTAAGAAAATCCAGACACTTAGAAATAGTTTGGTATTAAAAGCTTAGGAAAGCATAACAACAGCAAGTGCCGTCTATGAAAACCTTAATTCACAACCATTTTTCCCTAAATATCTAATTTTTTTCTATCCCTGAAATTCCTGAATAAGATTGACCTTCTTCTAAAGAATCTTCAGTAAAATACTTCTATCACTAAGATTGATCTTTAGAAACCATACAGATTAAAAACTCACTGTTAAAGTTTATTATCTCTCATTGTTTTATTAGCAGTACTTTCATGGCCAAAAATATTTTCCACAAAGATATCCCAAATCAAGTCTTTTTTTAAGAAATATTTTATTTATTTATTTTGACAGGCAGAGATCACAAGTAGGCAGAGAGGCAGACAGAGAGGAGGAAGCAGGCTCCCCGCTGAGCAGAGAGCCTGATGCGGGGCTTGATCCCAGGACCCTGAGATCATGACCTGAGCCGAAGGCAGAGGCTTCAACCCACTGAGCCACTCAGGCACCCCCCAAATCAAGTCTTTTGAGCTCAATTGTTCAACTATTTGGGGTTTTGAAGAAAAATAACAGACAGCATTTTTTTCAGCCACTTTTACCTCTTAATTGCTAAACATGTATACTTTAAGAAAAATTTAATACAGCTTCTTCTGGTTGCTTCCATTTAAATCATTAAAATGTTATTTTTTAAAAGTCATTTGTTGTCCAAAAGACTTTTTAAATTAGTTTCTTTGCTTAAAAGTCCAAATTGGCCATAAGAACACGAGCTCTGATGCCAAAAAGATCAGGTTTGGAACAAAAGTGTGAGCCCCAAGTTGGAAATCAGTTTTAAATGCAGGCTGTGACATAAAGGGACCATATGCTTCTCCCCCAACTCACTGAGACTTCTGTGGAAGCAAACATTACAGTTAAGGTTACCAAAAGGTCTTCAAAATAAATCCTACAATCAGTGATCAGTCAGAGCTTCTGAAAATTCTAATTTATGAACTTAATTGTCTCACATTTGTGCTAATCTCATGTGACTTCTCCTTTACATTATTCAAGGGGAAAAAGCTTTCTACTAACATTTAACTCAAAAATAATGAAATGCATTCTCCATTTTTTTTTTTTTACTTTTAACTCTTTTTCCCTCAAAATTAAGGAAATCCCTTCAACCAGAGGAGAAAGTAATATCATTATTGGAGCTCATTTTACCTCTTTCTATCCACTAGAAAACTCTTTATGTTCCCCAAAAGTACCATAACCACTAGTGGTAGATTTTCGTCCAATTCTATTGCTGCGTCATAAACACAGAGAAAGCAAATACTTCCAAATATAAAGAAACTGGAAACAGTTGTTTGCTTTGCCTATTAGTAAAAGAAAAATTAAAGCTGAACTTCCTTTCTGCACAAGTTTCTCAGTCTTCCTAATAGGAAGAATCGACTTAAACTTTACTCACCTTCTTTATTACCGACTTTGTGCACTAGAAAGATATCATTTGAACTTCCCTACTTCTTCCAAACAAGCAATCTGAAAATATATTTCTATGAGCTATAAAGATTAATGAAATAAAAGCAACAATTTTCAAAGATATTAAGGGTATTTTCTTGTTCATGTCTTAACATACAGGCAATTGGAAGAAATGGCTCAAAGAAATAAAAGATGGAGAAGGAAAAGCACAACTTGAGACCAAAAATACAGTTTATCTCAGGGACATACTGCCAGTTTTCAGAATGCTGGTTTATGGGGAAAGCATTCAAGAATACATTTAATTTCTCACCGTGATTAGCATTTAACAAATCTAGTTCTGGCTTCCCAATTTAAAATATGATGTCAAGGGGCACCTGGGTTGCTCAGTGGATTAAAGCCTCTGCCTTCAGCTCAGGTCATGATCCCAGTCCTGCAATGGAGCCCCACATCGGGCTCTCTGCTCAGCGGGGAGCCTGCTTCCCTTCCTCTCTCTGCCTGCCTCTCTGCCTACCTGTGATCTCTGTCAAATAAATAAATAAAATCTCTAAAAATAAATAAATAAATAGATAGATAAATAAATTATGATGTCAAAATGTCTTTGAGTATGCTTAAATGACTTTTATGCACACTTATCTATCTACTTCCTGAGTTACTACTATTCCAAAAGTCCAAACAATTTTGTATCACTTTGTAGTACCTTTACAGATCCATTAAACCAATGCATTAAACTGCCACCTTATAAACCATTATTTATCAAATGATAATTTATGTATCATTATTCACTAGAGGTTAATTTATAATGATATCTTAATGAATTATGGTCAGTGATGGCACCAAATATGAAAGATGAGTAAACCTGCCCAATTAAAAATTGAATAGTAGCTTTACTTTGAAATTTTCATAATTCATTATTGTTAAGCTTTTAAGCAGGACAAAGTTACCCGTATTTATTGCTATAATTTAAATTATCTTTTGTTACTTCCCTTTAATTCTCTAAGGTTCTACAATAATAAAAAGATAAATGACACAAGATGTAGGAAGACAATTATTGATTAATAATAACAAAAAGTAATAATTTTCAGGGTTTCTCAGGTATTAAGCTGTTTGCATAGCCCAATGCTGACATCTGTAGAAACATAACACACTGTTCAATAAAAAAACAGTAAGCTTTTTCTTCTTTTACATGACCAATTTTAAAAGGTAGGCAGAGTATGTTAATGAGCTTACTTTGTAAATCTGCTATAAGGCAAATAATCTGACAACTCCAAACAAGAGACACTATATATTCTAAAAAAAATAAGTCACATAAAAAAAGAATTAAGCTACATATCACTTATGCAATGGTTAATACATTTTTAAGGTTTATATTTTAATATGATGGCCTATAATCTGAAAGTTATCATTTTAATCTCAGAGGTCCTGGAATGTTAAACACTGGAATTTTAGACAAGGCGAATATAATTGTACATTCATAACACATCCTCACAAACAGAGTAAAAGGAAACAAAACCACTGGTAAAGAGTCTGACACATCATAGGAAGTATTAAGTCTCAGCTATTCAATTTACTATAAAGCATGAATAATATTACTTACTTGCCTCACTTAAGTTAATGTTTTCTTGACAGTAAAATCTATTGTTTTTTAGGAGTCTCTGTTCCTTTTAGACTTCATCCCTTTGCTTCATGAAAGGACCCAGAAAAAGATTATTATTTTCCCACTTTCATTTTTGTTCTTTTCTTGCCAACACTTGTTTTCTCACAACCAAAATACACAGAAATTTCACATTGTGTTTATACGGTAAATCCCACTCAACATTTGGCATAGCTCACTCAAACCTATCTTTAATAAGGCAGTAATCCCTTTCCTCAGAGGTGCTGCATCATTCTGACAATCATGGCACTGGTGTAATTTCCTTTGCCAACATGGCAAAACAGAGAACATTCTACAATGCCTCACGAGCACCAGCCCGGGGAGACGATGAGCTCAGCTCTCTCATGACAGAACACCATTGTGAGAAAATAAAAAGGTCCATGTAATAATTTTTAGGTTTTATAGATGCTCTATAAATTTTAATACTAACAATCTCATTCAGAAGAAAATAAAAATTAATCCAAAAGAATTACCTTTTCCTATTAGGCTCTTCATTTCACAACAGGCTACTCTTGAAAATCTTCTTGATTGATTCCCAAATCAGGATAAAAGTGACATCCACTGACAGGTCCAGGCAAAATCCCTATTTCCAAGAAGCCAAGTTAAGAGAAATAAAAAGAGAATTCACTTCTTTTTTTTTCCCCCACTGGATGCAACTAAGACAAGAAAGGCTGGTTACAGCAACACTAAACTTGGCTCAATCATGCAATGGTCTCAGTTTGGGATAGAATTGAATTTATAATGTATGACAGAAGCAAAGTTGTAATGTACAATTATATAATTTACTTGAACAGTTGTTTTCCATATGGGAAGTAACAGATTGCCCAGTTGCATTTTGGCTAAGACTAAAGCTACCATTATTCAGGGTAAAACAATTTTGTTGAAATTTGGAAATCCTGCAGAAAGCATCTCTAAATCTCTCTGATGACTCCTGACATTGTTTCTTTTTTCACAGGAATAGTATACAGCTGTATCCTCCTTTCTAAATGCTCCTGACCCATATTTAGCACATAGTATTTTCTGGAAAACATAATCATAACTATGTCCAACAGATTTAACTGATGAGATAACCACTCAAGCCATTCATCCAAATTTCCATGATGAAATCAAAATAAATTCAGAGACAAAAGGATAAAAAAAACTTTGCGTGCATTTTCTTTTCTAAGCATTTAATATTGTAAGGAAAATATACTTCGAAAGAAGTGGGTCTTTTTCTTTCTCATTTTATATCTCAGTTGAATACCAAAGTAGAACTCCTACATACTTAATAATATTCCCCCTGGTTAAGTTATACTCCAAGAAAAGTATTTTATGGGCTGTGGAACATTCTTATTCATGACCTTAACATTTTGAAACAGGTTGATGGATAACCAATGCATTTTCTATACTGGTGCATAAATGATCTGAATCCCAGAATTTATCTTCAAAGTTTGAAACCTTACATTGTCCAGTAAAAATATGTCATTATCACCCTTTGAAAGGGTCTTGAAATTGCAACTATCTATGGCCAAATATTATTTTCTGAAATATGTCCCCCTGTGCATCATGGATTTATGAGTCCCGTGATTGAACAAAGGGAAATTATCCAAGGCAAAGTTGTCCAAATAGGCAATTATCCAGCACACTAGAGCCAAAACAATCCCCTGGAGGTAACTGCACAGGTTCAACTGCAGCTGTGTGGGAAGTATGAACACCAGTCAGCTCTCTGAATAGTTTGGGTGTCTCCAGGAAGAATAAACTGGGAAGACTGTTTTGTGTCCTAGGCTATTGGTTTACTTTTTTCTTTTTTTTTAAGTGGAGAGGAGGCTTAAAGCATTTGCATACCTATAGTACATCTACCTCTAAATACCTATATTACTCTGTAGTATTTCTACTTCGAAATAATTACTTTGCATTATATTATATAATGTTACAATTATACTATAACATAATAAACTTCTTTGCGGCTCTGGAGTATTCAAAGAACAAACCAAACAGTGGGAACCTAAGACTGGAAAACACAAGGCAACAGTATTAGACACTTTCATGTACTGCTTGCAAAGAATAATGGTCTTTCATGTGCAAACTAGCTGCACATAGTCAATCTCATTTGATCCTCTGGATAACCCAAGAGATTCACAGGGAAGTTCTTATGATCCTTTTACAGATGAGGAATTTAAAGCTCAGAAAGTCTGGGATATTTTTCAAGGCACCCACCTAGTAAGTGAGGAGTAAGGATTCAAAACAGATGTTATTTGAGAACCAGGGCTCTCTCCACACATGACTTTGAGGGCAAGCTCTGTATTTGAGAGTACAGAGCCCCTGTCCTACCATCACCACTACCACTACTTCCGTCCTACTGATAAGTGAGCTCTGCATTCTAGTAAGTCTTCTTTTATGATGAAAGCATCTCTGGGAGTTTTTAACATTTTAAGTCAACACCATTTAATATGAATTACCTATTTTTATCAGATTTTTTAAATCTTCAGAATAAGACACAGAACTAGTAGTGTCTACAAACCAAACAAAGCAAAGAAACTGGGTAGTAAAAAACACAGAGGAGTCAGGGATGCTAAAACTGAAAATAGTCACTAAGGTTGACCCGCTTTAAAATGATACAATAGGAAGTATCTAACTATATTCCATTTTCCAGATGTCTTTGAAATCCAAGCATGATTTAGAAGAAAATTTTTATAGAAAAAAGAGAAATCAACTATTTATGCCGATGTCGCCATACATTTTGAGTCCATCACTTAACCAGAGCAATGCCTTTAACACCGGTTTATCAAATTCTACTGAGTGTCAAATACTGAGCTAAATTCTGGGATTAAAAGCACAAATAAGACAGTATCTCTGCATCCAAGAAACCTGTAGTGAAGCAAGGTAGACGTCTATCACCTGACACTACATCCTTTCTAGGAACTCAATTTGTTAAATGACAAAAAAAAACTAATTAATCTGACACTGTCAATTATCTCTCCTTGAAACTCTCTTTTCCTTTGCTTACATGACACCAAGTGGGGTGCTTTCCCATAACCTGTCAACCTTTCCCTTAGATGCCTTTGTGGGTTCTTTGTTGTTCTGCTCACTTCATAAATGCCAGTGTTCCTAAGTAATCTGTCAAATTGCTCTCTTCTCCCACTATACAGCCTCTCCCTGGGCTATCTCATACTCATAGGATAATGACTTCCAATCAATGTATCTAGCACACTTTCCTCTCCTGAAACCAGTCCTATAAATTCAGCAGCTCACCAGACAGCTCCACAAAAATGTTTTAACTATCTCACTTCCAAAATAGCTCTGCTTTCTGGATTCCTTTCCCCAATGATTGGCAACATCAGCCAATTCGAACCTCAAACTCATATATAGGGTTTGGGGTCCCAAACGTTCACTCAATCTATACATTCAATTGGTTAAAAGTCACCCACTCATTTATTTATTCATTCAGTCATGTGTTAAGTCTCTATTTATTACCATATAATGTGCCAGACCCTAGGGTGCAATGCTGGGATAGTCACTGCCCTACAGAACTCACAGTCTATTCCATGATACAGACAAATACACTAGTAAATACAATACATTTTTATAAATGCCATGATGACATACATACAAGGTGCCGTAGTACATACCCAGACTTGAGGTGGGGATGTGAAAACAGAAAAGGCTTTCTAGGAGCATCCAGGTGGCTCAGTCAGTTAAGCATCTGCCTTCGACTCAGGTCTTGATCCCAGGGTCCTGGAACTGAGGGTCAATTGGGGCTCCCTGCTCAGCTTCTCCCTCTCCCTCTGCACCTCTCCACCACCCCCCCACTTATTCTCTCACTCCCTAATAAATAAAGTCCTAAAGAAAAAAAGAAAATGAAAAAACGCTTTCTAAAGGAAGTGATACCTACGATTAAATCTAGAAAATGAGCAAGAGTTAAATGAATTAAGTAGGAAGAAGAGAGCATGTGCCAAATCAGGAAATAAAGAGAATATGAGTGAAAAATGAATGGAAAGAACTTTCGTATGTCTACTGCTTAGAATAAAGAAGGTTAAATGGTTAGTGGCGAGTGTAAAGTAGAACCTTAGAAGACATGCTTAAAAGTTTAGGTCAGAAGAGCAACTAGAAGTTCCTGGGGGATTTTAGCCAGGTAGATAATAATATGTGCATTTGAATAGATTTACAAAAGGAAAGATTATAGCATAGAGATGAAATGGAAGGGTCTTGTGTTTATCCAGATGACAGCTAAATGTCAACTTGAACTAGGAAAACAGCACAGGAAGAGAGAAATGTTGGCCTATCAGAGAAATATTTAGAAGGCGGAACAAATAGGATCCAACCATCTTTCGATATGGAACATAAAGGAGAAAGATGAGTCAAAGATCATTGTCAAGTTACTCCTTTGAATAACTAGAGGAGGACACTTAATGAGATTAGAAACAACAAAAGATAAGCAAGCCTGTAGGGAAAGATAAGATGTGTTGTTTTGAAATACCTACATGATAGCCTAGTGAAAACATCTAATAGGCAATTATATATATTGGTTTGGAGTTAAAAACTGTTGAGAAGGAATCAACCACTTGGAAATCAACAGCATATGGTTGGTATTTTAAGTCATGGGAACAGATTGTCTAGTAAAAAGAACTACAGAATGAAAAGAGAAGGCTGTAGGAGAGACTCCTCAGGGAAAGAATCCTGGAAAGATGAATACGAAACAACAGCCAGAAAAGTAAAAGGAAACTTTTACCTAAAATATCAGGAGGGAAGAAAGTGTGTCAGGATCAAAAATGTCAAATAAGAAAGACATCAAATAACATAAGGAGTGAGCTATGCCTCTTGGCTTTAGCAAGATTACTAGTGACTCTGGAGAGACGAGTTTCCCCCAAGCCAAGGAACCAGTGTAGTGAAGGAACAGAACTAATTGAGGAAGTTAGGAGGTGAGAGTGGGAGCACAAAGTGTAAGCAACTCTTTCAAAATGTGTGACTGGGAGGGAGTGGAAAGAGAGCAAAAGAATCCAGAAAGCGATGAGAGATCTAAGTATGATCCGTTTACAAGATGGGAGCAACTTCTGCCATATTTAAATTCTGACAGAATATAACAGAAGGAGAAAGAACATGGTCCCTGTGATGATGGCAGTTTATGAGACCCAGAGCTCACCTAGAGAGATTATATTTAAACAAAAGAAAGGATCCTCTCTGAATTATAACAGGAGGGAATGAGTAAAAGATGGGTAGAGTATATATAGATTCTCTTTATGGCAAAATACATTTATCTGTTAAGAAAGGAGTGGTTGGGGGAGGGCATAAGTAGCTGGAGTCAAAGGAGAATGGACAAGGTTTTTTCATTTTTGTTTTTGTTTTTGAAGATTTTATTTATTTATTAGAGAGAGAGAGCACGCACATGCACAAGTGGCCACAGGGAGAGAGAGTAGCCAACTCCTCGCTGAGCAAGGAGCCTGACTTAGGGCTGGGTCCCAGACCATGGGATTATAACCTGAGCTGAAGGCAGATGTTTAATCAACTGAGCCACCCAGACACCCCAAGAATGGACAAGTTTTTAAAGAACTTCTAAGTAAAATGAAGAAATAACATTTAAATAATGACCAAGATATGTAAAACATAAGGAAGTTTAGGGAATTGCTCAAGGGTGGTTGAAATGATGAACCATGGAAATTAAGCCAGATAAGACAGAAAGACAGGAAGTATCAATAGAGAGAATCCTGCAGAGTCAAGAAAGAGAGGTTCCCATGTACAAAAAAAAGAAGAGGAAGAAGAAGAAGGCAGCAGCAAAAAGAAAGAAAACCTAGTGAAAAAGGACCAATGCAACAATAGGAAGGATGGTTTATTATTTCTAAGAAAGAAGTATTAGGTATGTCAAAGTCCAGGGTGTAGCCATAGAAAAGGGTGAAGAAACAGAATGGAAATAAAGCTGTCCAGAGCCAAGTAAATGAGCGGGTGACATGTTTAACTGTCTACAGACATGAACATGATAGTCCCTTAAAATGATGTCACAACTGAAAGAAGGTCACAATGAACCAGAAATGTGAGTCTAAAGGAATGCTATCCTTAAGCAAGGATTATATCCAATGTTTTAATTTGTTCTAGATTGACACATACTGTATTAGATACCAAGTATGACAGAGTTCATAATTCAAAATAAAACAATTCTTCCTCTCAAAAATCTATTCAAAACAAACTCGTAGTTACCAGAGGGGATGGAGGTGGGGAGATGGGCACAATGGGTGAAGGGGATTAAGAGACGCAAACTTCCAGGTGTGGAATGAATGAGTCATAGGGATGAAAGGTACAGCATAGCGAATATAACCAATAATATTGTCATAACTTTGTATGGTGACCCATGGTAACATCATAGTGAGCATTTTGTATTGTACAGGATTAAAAAATAAATTACAAGGAGATAAAGAGGACACCACTGGTACTAAAATTCAGGCCCTTCAGTCTTTCTATTCCACTACTCTTGGCACACTGGATTGTTGCAAAATGAATTCTACAGCTTTGCTCTAGTCCCTCGTTCAGGGCAGGAAGAAGAGAGGAACATCAGCAGCTATATCCATTCTTTCAATTAAGAAAATGAGAGGCGCCTGGGTGGCTCAGTGGGTTAAGCCTCTGCCTTCGGCTCAGGTCATGATCTCAGGGTCCTGGGATTGAGCCCCCGAACCAGGCTCTCTGCTCAGTGTGGAGCCTGCTTCCCTCTCTCTCTCTCTGCCTGCCTCTCTGCCTACTTGTGATCTCTCTCTGTCAAGTAAATAAATAAAATCTTTAAAAAAAAAAAAAAAGAAAATGAAAAGCTTTCCCTAAAGATCCTACAGCTGACTTCCCTTAGGTATCAGGGCCCCTAAGGGTATCACATGGCTACATTTAGCTAGGAGGGAATCTGAGAATAGGGGGAAGGAATACCGTGATTAACTTACACCTGTGGTTCTCCCTTAAACCGAAAGGAATGCTTTAAATGTGTGAAGACATTTTGATCATTGCAGTGATGGAGAGAACCCAATTGTATGACTGGCTACTCATGCCAAGAGGCCAGAGATGCTAAAAACACTGACATGTGGAAAACAATCCCCCACAGTGGAGATTCGTACTGGTCAAAACACCAAAACACCTCCATCAAGAGACACTGGCTTAGACCAGTTGTGACCACCCACAGGAGTGGGCCCATTGCTACCACACTACAAACAAAATCTGTGTTCTGTTAGCAAACAACCTGTGGAGGGGGTCAGTAGGAGAGTGAGATGAATACTGGAAGAGAAGTTTGTACTGTGTCATGTAGTTAATGAGATGCCACAGAAAGCTTTTTAATTAACAAGGAATATGATCAGATCTTAGATTTATCTGGTAGCAGTACTGAGGATGAAATGGAGACATATGAACCAATATAAGAGAAATCAGTTAAAGCAATCCAGGCCAAGATAGTGATGGACTCCACTACACTTGGAGCAGTGAGACTGGAGAAGAGGGAGATTTATATCCATGATGTTAACAAAGGAAAATCAGCTTCGAGTCTTAGTTACTACATTTGACCTTAGTTCTGACCTGCTTCTCCCACTCAGTAGCTATATGACCTTAAGTAATTTACAGAATTCTCAACTCAAATTTCTCCTTGACCTTATTTTTTTTAAGATTTTATTTATTTGACACAGAGATAGAGAGAGCACAAGTAAGCACAAGAGCGGCAGGCAGAGGGAGAGAGAGAGAAGCAGGCTCTCCGCTAAGCAGGGAGCCCGACATGGGGCTCGATCCCAGGACCCTGGAATCATGACCTGAGCCGAAGGCAGCTGCTTAACCAACTGAACTGAGCCACCCAGGTGCCCCTCGCCTTGACTTTAAAATAATAGTTCCTAACTCACAAAATTATTATGAGAATTCAATGAGTTAATGAGGTATGCTAAATGCCTTTCATAGTATTTGACCAGTTCTTTTTATCATCATCATCAAAGGAATGAGGGGAAAATCAGTCCCTAGGTGTCTATGTTTGTTATCTGGATATAAGTATTTACTTATGGAGAGAAAATAGAAATGAAATGAAAAGTTTTCGACATGTTAAGTGCCAGCACATAATAGGCCCTTAAAAAAATGCATTGAAAACAAATGCACTTAAACAAAACAAACAAATGAACAAAATAAAAAAAGAAACAAGCAAAAAAATAGAGTCTTAAATACAGAGAAGCTGGTGGTTGCTAAATGGGAGGGAGGTGAGCGGATGGGTGATACAGATAAAAGGGATTGAGAGTATGCGATCATAAAAAAAAAAATGAATACCCTTATCATGATGAGCACTGAGTAATGTGTAGAATTGTTGACTTAATATATTGCACAGCTGAAACTAATATAACCCTGTATGTTAATGGTACTTCAAGAAATGAAAGAAATAATTTCTTTTCATGCACTAGACATTAAGGAGGGCACGGGATATAATGAACAGTGGGTATTAGATAAGACTGATGAGTCACAGGCCTGTACCTCTGAAACCAATAATATATTATATGTTAATTAATTGAATTTAAATAAACAAATATTTAAAATAGTAGAATAAAATAAAATGCAGTAAATAAATGAATGCTTAAAATTAAAATGTCGGTAGGAAAACTGAAAGATTTCTGCCTTTATGTAGCAGGAATTTAGCATCTGAGAAATATAGATCTGGAAGTTATGTATGACAGACTAAAATCAAGTGACATGAATACTATGGAAGACAGAAAGGAGCAAGGGTAGAATAAGAAGCAGCAACATTTTTTTAAACCAGGAAGAAATAAGTAAATTATTATTTTCCATTTGCCATACTTCCTATTTGACAAAGGAGACTTATTTGTAATTTATCATATTTATAACAAATCACAAGACTTTTGTGGACATTATCATACCCTTCAGAAAACAGTATGTGCCAAGATTATAAGGGGAAAAAAGAACATAACCTGTATGAGGAAGTTTGTCTTTTCTACTCCTTTTATTAGAATTTTCATGAAAATATTTCTTAACGAATAAGCTCTAAGGGGATATGTCAGACTCTTAAATACAATTGACACATATAATGAGTGAGGGAAGAAGGACAGTATTTCTTTCCTATGATCAAAAATTAGAAAGGGAGAATGTGAGTAAAAAACAAACATGTATTTGGTCTTTGCCCGAAGTTCCTTCAACAGATCTCTTAAGACCTCTATAATTTCCTGAATGACAGAGTTGATAGGAGCATCTTCTGGTCTAATATTTGGTCTTTATCCCTGATTCCTGACACAGAACTCCTATGCCCCTGGCAATTTCCTGGGTAATAGGAGCACCTTTTCTTCAACTGAAGCCATTTTTTGGTGGGCCCTTAGATAGTTCCAGGATGGATACTGGTCACCAGAAAGACCAGGGTAAGATTTGAGTACTGGAATTTTTAGCCTGGCCCCCTCACATCTAGAGAGGAGAGAGGGGATAGAGATTGAGTTCATCAACAACAGTCAATTGATTTATTTAATCAACCAGTGAAACCTCCATAGAAACTCCTAATAAGATTCAGAAAGCTTCTGGGTTAGTGAACACACCATGGTGCTAGGAGGGTGACGTGCAAGTTCCATGTGTCCCTCCCCTATATCTTGCCCTACTCATTTTTCCATTTGGCTAGTCCTAAATTGTATCTTTTATAAAAAATCAGTAACAGTAAGTAAAGTTCACTCAGTTCCATGAGCCATTCTAGTAAATTATCTAACCTGAGGAGGAAGTCATGGAAATCCTCAGTATATAGCTGGCTGGTCAGAAATATAGGTAACAACCTGGAACTTGTTACTGGCATTTGAAGTAGGGCAGTCTTGGGGAGCCTGGGTGGCTCAGTTGGTTAAGAATCTGCCTTCAGCTCAGGTCATGATTCCAGAATCCTGGGACTGAGCCCTGCATCAGGTTCCCTTCTCCTTGGAGACCCTGCTTCTCCCTCTCCCACTCCCCCTGTTTGTGTTCCCTCTTTCACTCTGTCTCTCAAATAAATAAATAAAATCTTTAGAAATAATAATAATAAAATAAAATAATTTTTTTTAAAGAAGCGGGGCAGTCGTGAAACTGAGAGCCCTTAACCTATGAGGTCTGTGCTAACTATGGTAGTTAGTGTCATAACTGAACTGATTTGTAGTTCAACCAGTTGATGTCAGACAATGGGAGAAATGGTTGTTACTCAAAATTCTTGTGAGGTAAAAAAAAAAAAGGTTTCGAAGAGATTGATGAATGCAAATGCCAAGTACTAAATAAAAGTTTTAAAGCCTTAGGATATTTTCTATTCGCACAGCTAATCTATTATTACTCCCCAATAGCCAAATGTTCTTCAAATGCTGTGTTCCACAAATATGCTTCCTTTCACTCAAATTTTTTTCAATCTTAACAGTATAAACAATCAAAAGAAAATGCTGTCTACTGACTAGCTCTTGGTCTGCTGAACAGACTTTCAGTATGCTGATGGGGTAAATACCTTCCACAGAGTGACAGAGAAAGAGAGTGAAGAGCGAGCCTAAAAGATAATTAAATAATAAAAATTTGTACTATTTTTCCTCAGGCAAAACTTACACAAGCTAAGCTCCATTATTATTTCCTTTTCTTCCCAATTTGCATCAAACTTATGTTTAAAGTAGGCTCTGCTTATCAGCAAGGTTAATATGGAAAAATTGCACTAGCTGAAGCATGGCTCCAGGCAGCAGAGCGTTTGAGAACAATTCTTTTTATGGAGAAGCTGACAGGAAATCTCCAAAGATGCAACACAATGTTCTGGAGCAAAGAACAATGGATTATGTAACCTAGGTCCAAACATCTCTCTTCAAATACATGCACAGAAACCCAATAGTATAGAAGAAAAGGGATTGTGCTGGCCTCAAGGTGAAAGTTACTATTAACCTTCACTGCCCCTTTTAATCTTAACTTCCCTTCTCACATTATTGTCACATAATTTTTTGCGGAGTTTTCCTACATATGGTTTCTTTATATTTGCAATATACTGCAGAATTTTTTCCATTTAATCCTGTATCAATATTATTTATAGAAGCCTCTTTTTCTTCCAATTTCTTCTCATAACCCAGTTAGCATCATAAAGTAAAAATTGTACCTTTGTATGGGAGAGCCCCCAGATGAAGCAAACTTTTATTCCATGTTTGAAGGATGTGGCATTGTATCTACTCTTTAAGCAACCATGTATAGTACTGAATTCAGGTAAAACACATGTATTTTTCCCCTAATGTATAAAACTTAAACTGGCATAGCCAGAGGCTGTTTATCCTAAGAGTCTTCTCTGCCTAAACTTAATTAACACTCTTCCAGTGAGTACTATGGTTCTAAATTCCTAATTGCTATAAAGTAATTTTCTTTCCTCAATCTAAGCCTGGTAATATGGCTCCAACAGATGACCTCTATAATATAACTTGTAATATGTAGGGCCCCAGTCTGAGAATAATGTTACATATTTTAATTGAACCTAACAGAAACCACAACAGCATCTCTACCTTTGCCAAGAGAGTAAAAAGGCAACAATAATATACACTATATTACGTAATATAACTAACATTATGATTATAATAAAACATAATACACATTATGTATATCATATATTAGTATGCCTAAGCTTAATATGTTTCTAAAATAAACCTTTCCTTCTAATTATCCTTCTATTTTTATATATGCTCAACAAGTAATCATTATTCAAGATTTCAAACTCAAAATTATGTCCCCTTAATTTTGGAGAAATTGACAAATTTGGATTCTGCTGGGTTTGTAATAGGAAGGGCATACTTTGACATGGGGGGGAAGGTGAACAATGTTTCCTTTGTCAATGCTTGCTTCATCAAAAATAATCTCAAAATCTTCTTAGAAATTCTTTAGTTTATTTAAATAATCAAATCAAACCTAAAACCAGGTATCTTTACATTTTAAAATATAAAAATAACTTGCTGAAGCAGTTCTTAAATAACTGCCACTACAAGTGTCTAGTCATTCATTCATTCTAGAAGCATTTCTTCATATAGATTAAGGTCAAGGTAGAAACTAAAGTTACCTTGGTAAAAAAAAAAATAATTCCAAGATTAGAAAATACTAACTATAGATATATATGCCAGTCATAGCTAAAGAGAATAAAATTGCAGGTGTCTTAAAGAAGGACAGAAAATGAAAATACACCCACATTTTCCAAAGCTATAGTAATAATAAACTTCCCACACATAAAGGGACCTGCCTTCTGTACACAGGTGGGAAAAAAATAATACTCACAAGTGAATGTTCCTACCATTGTGGTAGCATATTCCATAGTCGTGATTTTTTAATCCCAACTGAACAACCCTTCCTATCAAGTATTTATGACTTGGCTGGAAGACCAGAGAATACAGTTTGTGATGGTTATGGTATTTTCTCTGGTGAGAGTCCTCACATTAGTTCTCAAATACATTTCCAATATAAGGAACTAGCGGGTCAGTCTGCCAATTGTTCCCTAATTTCAAATCCATTTGTGGATGAGGCACTAATTCACAAATGGAGCAGAGTGTGCACAACACAACAAAGTCACTGAGTTCTTCATGGTGGCCGCATTATCTAAAAAGCTCCCCAAAATACAGGCATGACTGAAAATGAGGAAGCCTGATGCACCCAGAAGAGGTATAAAGGAGACAGTTGTGGCAGTAAAAGAGGCCAGGAGAGACATTTAAGCGGAAGAGGAAGGTGAAGAGTGCAGTCAAGTTATAGCCATTAAATATTTGAAGAATTGGGAAAACACTCAAACCATTAAGCATAAAAATTGGGGCAGGCAATTGTATATACAGTATGGCCCCAGTTTTCTGATAAAATTGTGTTTTTCTTGAAGAAAACCGAGTATTAAGGGGTTTATTCCCTTAAACTTTTAATTTTTTTCATTCTACTTTCCTCTTTAACACAATCTGTGCCTTGTAAGATTGAAAAAGGACATGCTACACTAGCATTTCGTGAAAATGTGGCATTCTTTTCCATTTAACCGATATCACGTGGCGCTCAAGTCCCACGCTCAGTGGAGTGAGGAAGTAAACCTGTTGATCAAGGTTACTCCTTTTCTTCTGATTGTAAAACTTGTGTTTTGTGTAGAACAGTAACTTCCCGGTAGCTTTGGCCTCTTTGGGGTAATGGTCGATTGTTAAAGGTTTCTGTCCCCTCCTCTCCAAAATGGAGGCGGAGGAACTCAGCAAGCTGCGCCTCTCCCGCTTGCCATCTCCAAGCCTTGCTCTCCGTCCTCCGGAACCCACCGAGGAAGTGCTTCCTCACCTGGCATGTGGGCCCCACCGAAGGCCCCAAGGTGCGCCGGGCGACCACGGGGACGCAGTCCATCCAGACGGGGCCCGCCTGCGGCTAACCCCGCGGCTCTCAGGCTCTCCCTGAGCACTGCGCACCTCAGCCGCACAACCCTGCGCAGACTCCAGCCTTCCCTGTATTTCCTGCCCTCTTGAGCGGGGAGGGGGGGGAGGGGAAGCCTTGTGGCTGACGCCTGCGCAGTTCTGCCCTGGTTCCTGAGCCTAGGCACACAGCCTGTGCAGCCATCACTTCTTTTAAGGCACAATGAGGGGCTTCTTGGTTCCCACGGCCACCCTCAAGTTTCCTGGGAGTGAGAGCCAAGCTTCCTTGCTTTTTATCACACTCTCCCACCGCGGAATAAACTCCGACACGCATGTCTGACCGTTCGCTTCCTCAGGCCCGCCTGATCTTGTGTTTACTTGGCCTGACTTAGACTTCCCTTCCATCCATCTTCCTCTTCCCAAGGCAGCAATTCTCCCCTACTCAACAACTGTAATGGTGAAATGGTTGCAAAGAAACATTAATTTAGGAAGGGTTGAAAAAAAGTTTAATATGTACAAGATTCTTCATTGCATCGTTTCTACTTATATAATCTTTTCCCCAAAATATTATTTTTAAAGTGTAATTATGGGAGTCCTAGGGTCATTCTGAAAGTCACAGACAGCCAGGTAATTCTCACTTACTGCCAACAAGATAACCTTTCTGGAAATATGCTCTATTTTGAATTCCAAAAGAGCACATTGACAATCCTGCTTAGGCCAAGAGAGCGTGATGAGACCTGCATGGACCCTATAGTATATACGAGGGGTTTAGCCGGCCAGATGTATTTGTATTCAATAATGTTAGCTATGATGACCATGTTGCCGAAGGTAGCAGAAACAGAATTTATTCAGAGTGCCACAGTAGGGAAAGAACTGATCCTTACAGTAATGAGACATAGATATACATATATATGTGTAAAAACTAAACTGGCCACTAGTTCACTGCCAATTTCATGTGCTCTCCTAATCCAGGAAAGAAAGAGGACACAACACACACTCAGTGTTGATCTCAACTGGGCGGGGTTGTTGGATTTGGAACCATTATTTAAAAGGTTCTGCTTTACAGTGAAAATACACAAAAAGATGATTTGAGGGCGCCTGGGTGGCTCAGTGGGTTAAGCCGCTGCCTTCGGCTGGGGTCATGATCTCAGGGTCCTGGGATCGAGTCCCGCATTGGGCTCTCTGCTCAGTGGGGAGCTTCCTCCTCTGCCTGCTTGTGATCGGGGGAGGTGTCTGTCCATCCAGCCCCACCCCCTAGCCCATGTAGTTTTCACAGCAATAAGGGGTGTGGGATAATGGCCCAAAAATAAAAGTGGTGTCTATGTGTGTCTGGGAAGGAGAGGAATCCAAAAGCCGTGAAGGGGTGTTTGGGGTTTTTTTATGCTACCATACAAAAAAACTTTTATTAACATTCTGAACAGCTATTAAGAGAGTGTGTATATATATACACACTCACAACTGGAGATCGAGTTCAGCCTGTTAGACTTGTTATTGAGAGAAGGAAAGAGAGCAAGAGAGGGAGGAAGGAAGGGAAGGAATTAAGGAATCTTACCAACATAAATTTGAATTGAGGAGATGAGGGGAATGTGGAGAGGATAGGGCTGGTGAACTGGTTTGGAAGGTGAGGTTGGTTAGGAAACATAAGGAAATCAATTTGAACAAGTAACTTTTGATATATTATCTTCCAGAAAGGAGCAATAATAGAACCATTCTTTTTCTTTTTTAAATATATTTTAGATATAATATTAAAGTCTTATATTTTCAATACACTATTAAGAGTCTTTCTTTTTATTCAATTTATTTATTTATTTATTTATTTTTTGGAAGAAAGAAAGAACCCAGCATCAGGTTGTTGAAGACTGTACAAAATCACTCCTTATTTAAACCAAGTCCCTTTAGGCCAGAACAAACTCAAACTTAACAATGTGTGGATTTTTTTTTTTTTTCTAAACAGCCTACTATAAGATGACAAACATACAGAAGAAAAAATTTGGTAAATCATTTGCAACTTTATCAAATTAAACCAGCAACTACCATTTCAAATGCCCTTGGGATTTTATGTTGTATGAATGGAAATCATAGTTTAAATTGTTAACAAAGATGCTGCTTGATGCACTACTCAGTAGGAAGTCCTTCAGGAAGGTTACTTGGAAGGGCAAAGCAATGCTGCTAACCAATTTTGTTAACTTAATCCCAGGCTTAGCAATGGAGTGAGAAAAATCAAATGAAAGAAGAGCTTTTTCTTCAGCACAGTATTTAAAGAAGTAAAAATAAGGATACCGTTGAAGCTATTTTAGGTAAATTCTAAAGTACCTACTAAAGGCGCAGGTCAGGTTTTTTTTTTGGGGGGGGGATGCATTATATAATGGCTAATGTGCTTTAAAATAGCTACAATATATATTCATATTTCATAAATATTGGTTTATGCCATGTGGTAACTCAACACTCACAGCAATGACTGTAACATAAAATATTTCCAGAGGGAAAAAACAATGAAAAGTCTCAAGACCAGTACACTGTCTTACACTAAAAGGAAGGAAGATCAAAACATACCATTTTCATATTTTAAAATCTCCTAAAACTTGGATTTTCTTGTAACCAAAAAAGGTAACCTTCTGATCAATTCATACACAGTCTTGTATCCACTTCTATGCACCTCTCTCACTCTTCATACTGGATTTCACTTTTTGGGATGCCAGCAAAAATCTTCACTGAAGTCAAAAATAACCTTCACAACAGAATTTCTTTTCCAAACCATACAACTTGAAAACTTGAAGAGTCACAGTGCCCTCTAGTGATTCATTGGTAAGACCAACTTTTATTTCAATTTCAGAGAACAAAAAGTTTTAGTGATTTCTTACACATTTCCAGGGAATTTTGTTGTTGTTTTTTTGCAACACATATTTATAAATGGAAACATCTATTTCTAATGGGGGAAAGTATAAGTTACAATAAATTAGCCATACACCACAATGGAGAATGACTCCCTTTTTTATCTAGTGCTCCCACAGTTATACTGTATCTGGAGGGGAAAAGGGACTTAATTTCAATCAATCCTGCAAAACAAGATACATTAATATATACAAATGTAAGATTCTTAATCTAGAATTGTGATGAGGACTATAGTCCCAAATCTGTCAATGGCTGACAATGAGACCAGTGTCAAAGAACTTCTTTGGAATTTCTCAGTCTCACCGGAACCTCATTTTTCTTCCTCTGTAAATGAAAAAAGGATGGATGCGGATGCAGGAAAATGGACTGTAAACACTTCTACTGGGAGCATTGATTCTACAGCCTTTCTGGATTCAATAAATCTCTAACAATTTCCTATGTACATTGGCAACAATTCTCAAAAACCCAAAGTTTCCAAATGTATATCACCTTAGTGGCAGAATAATGGCCAATGTTGAACTCGTATACTGTCCCACATACTGTTTTAAGTGCTCTAAGTATATTTGCTCATTTAATCCTTACAAAAAATTCTATAATTGTTAGGTTTGATCACAGACCGATTGAATGGAATAAAGGCACCAAGGCAAGCGAGCATTCGAGGACCAGCTTTATTGCAAGCACCCTCGGGCAAGGTTCCGCGACTCTGGGGGGAAGAGAGTCGGGAAGTCTCGCATGAAGCAAAGAGGTAAGGGCTTATATGGGGTTCTGCTGGTCAAGTCCGAAGAGGAGGTACTGAGACGTTGTCGAGTCTTCCTAATAAGGGCCGAATTCAGCTGCGGGGTTCCTCATTGGTTCATCAGTGGGAGGAGAAAGGTTTTGGTCTCCCCTTTGAGTTTGTTTCTCAGGTCTGACGTGGTCGTTGTCGCAGGAGGGTGATGGCGGGAACTGCGGCCATCTTAGGTGTCTGTCATTTTGAATGGTTCTCCCCTCTCTCGCCTGACCCCAACAATAATGTTGTATTAATAATTAACCCCATTTTACATAGCAAGGAACTGAGACACTGAAATTTGTCTGAGTTTACAAAATCAATAATTGGATACAAACCCAGGCTATATGGTTCAGAGTCCATCTTACTAACTATTATACTATACTTCCAGAAATTCATCTTCTGGGAATTTACCCTAAGAAAATAACCAAGGATGTACACAAAGAATTTTAAATCACAGTGTTAATCTCAGCATCATTTATAATAGGAAAAAAATGGAAAATAATTAAATATACTAAATATACTAAGTGAAAATAGCAGTTTAGAGACATACATACATTCATATATATATAGTGAATGCTTCCATTTTTTAAAGAAATATATATTAAGAGGAAGGAAGGAAATTTTCAAATGTGTAAATAATAACTATGTTGTGAGCATAGCATAACATATAGAGAATCATATATGATTCTCAATAACATATGAATCATCCTATGTTGTACACCTGACACTAATATAACATTGTATGTCAATGATACTAAAATTTAAAAATTATTATAGTAATAATGTAGAGAGTAAGTGGGAGAGTAGGGATAATGATTTTTAATGTCCATTTTCCAAACTTTCTACAAATAATTCTAAAAATATTTTTATATTTGGGCGCCTGAGTGGCTCAGTCATTAAGCGTCTGCCTTCTGCTCAGGTCATGATCCCAGGATCCTGGGATCGAGCCCCTCATTGAGATCCCTGCTCAGCGGGGAGCCTGCTTCTCTCTCTCCCACTCCCCCTGCTTTTGTTCCCTCTTTCACTGTGCATTTCTCTGTCAAATAAATAAATAAATATTTTAAAAATAAAATAAAATAAAAATATTTTATATTTTTAAGAAATGAAGGTCAACTTTTTTTTACTTTTGCAAAATTTTAAAGTTGGAAATCTTCACATGAAAACTTTTGCTTTTGACTGCTACTTTCCATGTTTGCCCTTGCTATTTTATTTTATTTCATTTCATTTTATTTCATTTTAATTCCAGTAGAGTTAACAGAGTGTTATATTAGTTTCAGGTATATAATATAGTGATTCAACAATTCCATACATCAGCCAGTGCTCACTGCAACAAGTATGCTCCTGGGATGCCTGGCTGGCTTAGTTGGTAGAGCACGGGACTCTTGGTCTCAGGGTTATGAGTTCAAGCCCCAAATGGGCATGGAACCTACTTAAAAATAAAAAATAGGGCGCCTGGGTGGCTCAGTGGGTTAAAGCCTCTGCCTTAGGCTCAGCTCATGATCCCCGGGTCCTGGGATCGAGCCCTGAATCAGGCTCTCTGCTCAGCCGGGAGCCTGCTTCCTCCTCTCTCTCTGCCTGCCTCTCTGCCTGTCTCTCTGCCTACTGCGATCTCTGTCAGATAAATAAAATCTTTTAAAAAATAAATAAAAATTTAAAAACAAGTGCATTCCTTATTCTGCATCACCTATTTCACCCCTCAAGGAAATACCATCAAAACTACAATGACATACCACCTTACATCTGTCAGAATGGCTAACATCAACAACATAGGAAACAATAGGTGGTGATGAGGATGTGGAGAAAAAGGAACCCTCTTGCATTGTTGGTGAGAATACAAACTGTTGCAGTCATTGTGGAAAACAGTACAGAAATTCTCAAAAAGTTAAAAAATGAACTACTCTAGAATCCAGTAATCACTCTACTGAGTATTAACCTAAAAAATACAAAAACATTATTCAAAGGGATACATGTACCCATATGTTTATTGCAGCCTTGTTTACAATAGCCAAATTATGGAAGCAGCCCAAGTGTACATTGATTGATGAATGGCAAAGAAGATGTGACACACAAACTCACACACACACACACACACACACACAGAGGAATATTATTCAGCCATAAAAAAGAATGAAATCTTGCCATTTGCAGTTACGTGGATGGAGCTAGAGAGTATAATGCTAAGGGAAATAACTCAAATACAAATACCATATGATTTCATTCATAATGAGCAAAACAAATGATCAAAAGAAAAAGAGAAAGACAAACCAAGAAACAGACTTAAACTGTTAAAAATAAACTAATGACTTACCAGAGGGGAAGTTGGTGGGGAATGGGTAAGAACATTTTAAAGATTTTATTTATTTTTTATTTATTTGACAGAGAGAGAGATCACAAGTAGGCAGAGAGGCAGGCAGAGAGAGCAGGGGAAGCAGGCTCCCGCTGAGCAGAGAGCCCAATGCGGGGATCGATCCCAGGACTCCGGGATCATGACCTGAGCCAAAGGCAGAGGCTTTAACCTACTGAACCACCCAGGCGCCCCTGGGTAAAAACATTTTAAAGATTTTTTTTAAATTTATTATTTTGACAGACAGAGATCAGAAGCAGGCAGAGAGGCAGGCAGAGAGAGAGGGAGGAAGCAGGCTCCCTGCTGAGCAGAGAGCCGGATTCCTGGCTTGATCTCAGGAACCTGGGATCATGATGTGAGCCGAAGGCAGAGGCTTAACCCACTGAGCCACCCAGGTACCCCAACATTTTATTTTTAATGGGAAATTCAGGCTAAATGTTCTCTAAGATACTTCCTAGCTCTAAATATTTGTGATTCAGAAACAATAAATAGAGAATAGTCATGGAATTTTAGAACTTGGGGGGAGAAAAACACTTACCATACCTCTAAAGGTTCCGATATCTGCTTGATTCTCAGAATCACCTGGGCTAATCAAAGACAAACTTCTTGCCTCCCTCTTTTTCCAGTCAAGATCACCTGAGGATGAGGTACAGGTGATTCTTATGAGCTGACTGTGGGAAACCATTAGTTTACTCCCATTGCATCATTTCAATCATCTGACCGGCACATAAAACAGCACTCTTATAAACCAAACGCAGACCAGAGCCTTCATATATTGTTGGCTATTATAAGCAATCCAATTGAAATTGACAAATTTCAAGTTCAATTTTTTAATTTTCTTGAGGAAAAATGTGTCTTAAAATAAACAATAAATTTACTTATAAAAAAATTGTATGCATAAAATAATGAATGTCAGACCTTTCAACTATAAACAGTGAGAATGTATTCTTACCTATACTAATTTGCAAGTAGCTTGTTCACATTTCTAACAACATACTTATTTAAAGGAACCAAAACTTCTTAGAGTTCACAGGACACAAAATCAGACCCAAACAGAAAGACCAATTTTGATATTATTGGCAGGGTGTTGGGGAGGGTGGAGTTAATGCAACAAAATACAGTTTTGTTTTAAACAAAAGATTGTCCAAAGCCTTCTCAAAAGTCCTAATTGCACAGAGTAAGAAAAAGCCACTCTGGACACAGTGAAAACATTTGTAAATGAAGAAAGAAGGAAAGTCTCTTGTGAAATCATCCTTGAAGTTTCAGACTTTAAATGTTTGTCACCTTTTCTGAAGCCATTGAGCATATTCTTAGAGCAACAAGTTTTATTTGTGGTATAGAAACCTAACTGGTCTCAAACTGATGGTACCAAAAGAGATAGAGTTACAGTAACTTACATGAGATGGTCATCATAGACTCTATTTTATCTAAGCCACAGACCTAGTTGCCTGGCTTGCCCATGTCATTTTGTGCACGAAGACATCTGCCAGGTACATCCCAGCAGGAAACAGGGGACTGACTACTGATTTAAAAGATTACAGGTAAATAAATATGGAAGATAAGATGGTTCATCTCTGCTTCCTACCAATCAAAAAGAAAGAACTCCAAATGTAACAGTCTCAACAACAACAAAAAAAAAACCATATATACACACACTCACGGAGCATCTAAAAAGAAAAACCAAGACTGATGTTGAATTGAAAAACTGTGAAAATTGTTTAGTAATAGTGAATTTTTAGGTGACATGAATTGTGGATATCACGTGCTGTTGCTTTGATTGCTTGGATGACTCATCAGATAACACCCTCCCCCAAGCCTTAACTGCAAACTGCTTCAATTCCCTTACCTGAGCTTTTGCACTTCTCTCTTCAGAGTTCTGGAAAATGTTCTACTGAAGGCAGCAAGTACACACACAGCCCAGATGAACTATAATTAAGGTGGCAAGAAACCAAGGAAAAGAGAAGTTTGTATTAGTTCAATTGTTTCCTTTGCATGGGGAGCAGATGGACTCCAAGGTCTAATAACCCTTTTGTACCTCAGCTCAGTCTGACAATACATCATTATACTCAGATGGAAGCACGAAGAAGGTGCCTAGCAACTTAGACTTGGAATGCCTGAGCTTTTGTCAATTTACGTCATAATCTTAATATTAAACAGGCTTGCTCTCATTTGCCAGTCATCACCTCATTTTATGTTTTTCAAACACAAGAAGATTAAACAGTCTTTCCTGAAAGTACTTTAGCCCCTTAGATATAACAGTAGTAGTATTTAAGAGTCTCCCCTTATAAATGTCTATATAAACTGCAATGACTCTTAATGGAAATTATGTAAGTTGAGTGGCCTTCCATGGGTAACATTTTCATTAGCCACAGTATGCACATAACCCAGGGTCTTTTTGAATTTGGAAACCAAGCACTATTCCTTGGACCCCATTGTGTTTGTGTGTTTTGTGTAGATAAAAAGTTATTAGAACTTCCATTTCTATTTAGTTTTATTTTTTCCTTCTTTAATGTCTATTTGTCTACATTATAAAATATAGACAATTATACATAATATTTTATAATGAAAATAAAAAGTGAGTTTTGGGTTGTGTGCTCAAATATTTTAGATATCTAGATCATGGTAGGAGATCAATTAATAGCTAATGAAAAGTAATAAGGAAAGAATGAAGAAAGGAAAGAGACCTGAAAATGAATCAAAATCACTGGACCATCAGTGGACCAACCACATGCCCTTCTCACAGGAAGAAAATTCTATTAGTAACATATTATTAAGAGGATGACAATCACCAATTCTCTCCAATATCCTACTGGGGTGTCTAATTATGTCAATACAGGAGGGAGACAGAGCTTGTTAATTTCCCATTTTACTCTATGGGAAAGAAGAAAAATATTGGGGAAAATTAATTTCTGTTAGGAAACCTAGAAATATTGGTTGGAGATATCAATAACATACCCAAGTCCTCAGATCCCAGAGAAAGAGCTTCAAATATAGCTCATATTCTCCTGGCTTTCTCACTGGAGATGCCAATGAAAAAGAAGGAAGAGATAATTATATAAAGAATAAATCTGAGTCTTTGCTGAACTCTTGCAAATCTTTTTGACAACAATAATAAAAAAGGAATAAAAAATGCTTCCAGCAGAATTATCCTTAATTGTGATGAAAAATATATAACTGAATATGTTATTCTTAATAGGACCCATCCTCCCCAGCATGGACATTTGGAGTTTGGAATAACTTCAAGGAGGAGAGACTTAGGAGATTTTCTGGACCACAGAGTTCTCATCAACTCAGGGGAGAGAGGAAGGTCCCAGTACAAACTTGACTTGGAAGAGAAAAATTCTGCTATCATTATATTGATGAATGTTGGTCTAATATAATATCTTCTCCATTCTTCTGCCAATGCATACTCTCCTACCATATGACAAACACCAGTGAGAGAAGTTGTGTCTATCTCATTCTTATCTTCTCCCTATCCTTTGGTATGTAACCATATATTTGGAAGATCTTATGTTAAACAGGTCATAAAATAGTGTGGAGAAAAAAAATGTGATAAGAGCAGATGTACTGTAAAATAATTACTGGAGACAAAGGAGAAACAAAAGAAAGTAATTTTAGCCCGGCCATACAAGGCTTCTCTCTCAAGTGGATAATGTCACATTCCTGCTTCCAAAAAAAAAAAAAAAGAGGGGTCTAATTGTCTTCTTCCTTATCTTTCACAGCCATTCTAAACCTGTTCAAATATCATTTGACCTTTTCAAGATTGCTGTTGAATTTCTTCAAGATCTAATATTTTTGTAATTCTTAATGTAAAGGAATAAAAGCAGACCAAGATCCTTCTCCAAGCTGAATAACTGACTTCGCATGGAGACTTGAGAAAGTATTTTAACCTTTCCAAGTCAAGGCCTTCTCATGGGTAAAATAGAGCTAAGTAGCTTTCTACACTTTCCTCATAAATTGTTTCAAATTTCAAAAAAAAACACTGGGAAGGGTTGAAACGTTTTGTTACAAATGTTAAAGATAAAGATAAAAAGGGATCATCCCTCCAATGAAGGAAAGACATGAAATCTACGAGATTAATTCATTTTAGATACTTAAATGTACAGCATTCTTAAAAAGGAACCTTAAACCTTCAGCCCTGGATAACCTCTCACAATTGAGCCACTGTTTAATACATTCTTATAATGCCAAGGTTTTAGAAAAGAGGGTAAAAATACCTTCTCTGGGCAATTTGTGTGCAAATGAAACAGCTTATTAAAGATCCCCTCAATGAGAATGTGTAAACACTGCTTTTGGCCACAAAGAAACAATTTCCTGGGGCAAACTTCATGGTCTGATTTCCCAGAAATACCCTGGAAAATGAACAGAAGGATACGCCTTATACTGCTTTGTCTATAGCCACAAAATATACACATAGGGTCCCACCCAGCTGGGATTTAACCCTGTGCCACCAAAAAAGAATAAAAATAATAACAAAAGTCCCATAATGAAGCCATTGTACACTTAAAAATAATATCCACACTATCTACACATGAAGGCCAATATAATTATGGTCCAGGAAACCGAGTTCCTTCGGAGTAGAAATGTGAACAGGTGCCCTGTCATAATATTTTTTAGTCAAGAGCCATTCAAGGTTATCTCCTCTCCCCTCAGCTCTACTTAGTTTAAATCCATCAGAGGGAGGAGGAGGAGGAGGATAGTACTTGCGAATTTATTCAATTTAGAATGGACTAAGTGAACATCCACAATGAATATGTGTATCAAACATTACTTTTTTAAAAACTATCATTATTGTAACTGTCGATCTAACAGAAGAGGATTTAGAACAATTCACTCAAGGAATAGTCAGTTCTTGTATGGTTGACTGTATCTCTACCACCATCTTATGTCTAAAATCAGGCTATCAATGTGTTTCTATCCTAGTCCCATCCCATCGAACCCCCTTACTGTCAAGACTACCCACTTCTGTTAGCAGATTGGAAACCACAGACTCAACATCGACTTCTCCCTCTCTTTATTCTCAATTAATCAACATTCCTTTTAAATATTAGTTTAGAAACGCCTCTCCCTTTCCTCTGCCACTACCATGGTTCCAGTCTTTGTCATCTCTCTCCAATTGCTTCCAACTTTGCCTTTCCACCACTAGTTCTCAACACTGGTTGTACTTTAGGATTACTTCAAAATATTTGAAAAACACCCTAAATCTTTTACACAAATATCCTTAGATGGTAAGATCTTTTTGCTTGTATCATTCACTCAAAATAAAAAGAACTTTTAGCATAGAGACATATGTAATTTATCTTATTACTTTTAAGTGAGAGTACTTGATTGTAATACTTATGTTCATATTATCAAAGGACACCTAAGTATTTCTCATCCCTGAGTAAATGCCTGGCACATTTATTTTTTACAAGAAGTTTTTCTTCACGAAAAATTATCCACAGGTTACAGATTTTTATAACTGAGTTAGAAGTAGTTATTGCCATTTTATGATGTAATTGAAAGAGCACAGGACTGGGTATTTGAATTTTCGTTCTGATTCATAGTTATCTATGCTGCTAAGCATACGTTCCTTTTTTAAAAAAATTTTGAATAATAATACCGTCCCTATACTTAAAAAATTATTGTCAGGAGTAAATGGAATAATAATTATGAAAAAGTTTGAACAACTACAAATCCCAAATGCCCTTCTCTTATATTTATGCATTTTATTCCTAAATAGGCTATAAACTCTTAGATTAACTGTAGTTTAAGTATTGAAAATTAAGCAACATTCCAAAAAGAAAAAAATGTATTTTTCAAGAATACATTTCAAGAGAGTTATTGTCTCTGTTACAACTTATGTCTGTTACAACTTATGCTTATGTATACCAGAGGCAGCCCTCTATTTAAAGAAATTATAAGTCAGAGTATGTGGAACCCCTCTCAAGCTGCCAGCACTTTCTCCTTCATCTGTAATCACTCCCTACTGTCCTTGGCAACCCCTGCCTAAGTCTGCAAATAATTCCCACTTCCTAATTTCAAAGACAAGAAAAAGCAAGCCAACCAACAGGTAAATTGCCAGCCGCATCTTGCTTCTACATTGGCTCATCGGGCCTGGTTATCTTCTAAATGCCCTGCTGGGGAAAACACAGAAAAAACTTCTGCTGAGGGTGAGCGTACTCACATCGGCCAAGATTATATCCTCATGTGTTTGCCTGTGAGAAACAAGAGTGTGTCTAAATGCGAATTCAGAAGATGAAATTGAATGAGTGCAAGGGGGGAGGAAGAGAGCCAAGACAAGTTTCAGTCCAAAGCCACACCGTAGATACTCAGACAGTTAAATCTGCCTTGGATCCTAGATACCCCCTTGAAGATTTATGTATTCTACCACCTGATTCAGGGGCTGTAAGAATTGTTCTTATTTCTAAGTATATTCCTAGTATATTTCTAAGTATATTTCTAAGGTATTTCTAATCCCATCCAAATATATATCCTAGTTAAGTTCAAATCTTAGCCAAAAAAAGTAAACAAGCAAACAATCACCACAAACCCTTTTTATAAAACAGTATTCACCTGTATCAAACCTCTTTATCTTAGATATGTAGAGACATGGACAAGTCTTAACAATAATCCAATACATCATTCTGAATACAAATTTAGAGGATTCTTCAATTAAACTGTATTTAAATGTAATATTCATTTATTTCTTATCCAGCTGATTATTCAATTATGTTGAAGGTTTTGCACTAAATTTCACTTGGCAAAATATACCTTTTTCTTTTAATCAAAGCGTTTACAATATAATATTATTTTACAACCATTTGGAATTGTTGAATCTTTTGAAAATCCGATTAAATACACAGCTGTTTTTACCAGAAATAAAAAAATACATGTAAAGTTTGCATCAGTTTTAAGGGCTAAAGTCTACCTAATGCTTATTAGGAACAGTTAATGTTCAAGAAAAAGTAAGAATGAAGGTAATACAAAGTAGCAAAATATTAAGGCAATAAGATCCACTATAAGAGCTTAGGAGCATTTATTTGGGTGTAAAATTCTCAAAGATTCATGATGGAGGACACTTTGAGGTTTGCTCTTAAAGGATGAATAGGACTTTGCTAGACAGGTTGGCACATTCAAGGCTACAGGAATGGCATAAGAAAAAGCAGAGAATCACATAAATATATGAATGTTAGGCATGTCCAAACAAGAAAAATTTTAAAGTTCTAATAGAAAGTTTGGATTTCATTCTATAAGTAAAACCAAGTCCTTAATGTTTTTTAATCGAGAGAGAGATGATCAGAATGGTGGATTCGAAAAATCCTTTTGGGGGCGCCTGGGGGACTCAGTGGGTCAAAGCCTCTACCTTTGGCTCAGGTCAGGATACCAGGGTCCTGGGATGGAGCCCCGCATAGGGCTCTCTGCACAGCAGGGAGCCTGCTTCCCCCCTCTCTCTCTGCCTGCCTCTCTGCCCGCCTGTGATCTCTGTCTGTCAAATAAATAAAAAAAATCTTTTAAAAAAGAAAAATCCTTTTGACATTAAAGTATAAATTGGCAAGGATAAACATTAAAAATAGAAGATTACTGCAGTGGTATAAGCAAGAAATAATGAATCAGGAGCAATAAGACTCATATAATGACACACTAGAGGTAGAACCAAGCAAAATTAGCTCTTCATTAAAATGTGGAGAGTATAGGAAGAGAAGGGGTTAGACGTGATTACAAAGGTATCTCTTTTAAAATGTTAGGAAATGAAGTACATTTTGAGTGAAAGATCAGTTTATTTAGGGCAGATTGAGTTTAAGCTATTAATTATTCCTGAAAATAAAAGATTTTACTTATGAACCTATATCCATCAGAATACTAATAGTATTAATAACTATAATATTAAAAGAAAAAGACTAAACAAAATCTTGAGATTCTACCAGGAGATTGAAAAATCCTCCAAGAGAATTTTCAACCTTTATTCAAACAAGCAGGAAGTCAGTGACCAGTTTGCAACTCATACCACATTTCCAAGAACCAGCCTCTTTAGTTTTGTACTTTACAACTTTTATACTTTGCACAAACTAATCTACAGTGTGCAAAACTGAAGGTGTGTTAATATTCAGCAATAAACAGAGATAAGCAATGTTGCCAATCTCATCAAAAACACTGATTTCTTCCCAAGAGAAAGAATCTCACCAAATAAGTGGACAACAGTTACTTGACAACAGCGGGCAGCAGAACTTTGGTCAGAAACCAGCTTCCTTCCTCCAACCCACCCCCTCAGAATAATAGAATAAGAGCTAAATGGAACCCAAGAAATCATCTAATGCAACGTTTCTTATGTAAGCAAAAAAAAAAAAAAAAAAAAAGAACAAAACAAAACAAAAAACTAATGCTCAGGGATATTAAGGAAGTCACTTTGGTAATAAACAACAGAACTGGAACTAGAACTTTTGTCTCCTGACTCCCATTTCAGGTGTGCTTTCCTCAGCCCCATATTTTCAAATGTTTCTTTGAGTCATGAATTAACCCAGTGGACTTGGAGTTAACCTACGTCCCACAGAGCAGACCTCAGGAGAATACTGAGCTGCCATACTGATGGATTGTTGGGGTTGTTTCCAGCTACTTGGACAGAACCACTCAAGCATCTGGCTGAGCTGAGGGAATGAGTGGCTACACACATGTGTGCTTACTGAGGAAAAGGTTAGAAAGGGGAAATAGCTTCTTCATAGGTGCCCTCCACTCTCTTTCTCTGCATTTCTTTCCTAACAGGGGCTGCTAAGAGACCTGATGTCATTGAACTCCATGTCCTCTGCCCTCCAGCCTGCCCTTCTCTCTCCCTGAGCCTCATACCCCCAAATTATCTATCCCTATCCTTTCTTTGAGATATATTGCTAGCACTTAAAAATTGCTACTCTGAGGAATAGAGAAGCAATATAATGAAAATGGTGTTTGAACTTCAGAGTTTGGAAAGCCATAATTAAAAGGCCCCTTCACTACACTCTTACAGGAGCAGAAACTAAATGCATTATCAACAATGGTTGGAAAATCAGTCTCTGAGAGCAGGACCCAAGAATCTGTTCAGCGAACTCCACAGGGAATTTTAATGTTCAGCCAGGTTAGAAAATCTCCAATATAATCTTCATGAAAATTGTTTTCCTTGAGATTACATTTTGGGTGTCCGTTTCAAAAGCCAATCTAAAACTCTTAAATAGGAAAAAGGCAACACAAAACTGCTGGAGATTGAATGTGACAAAGCAAGTACTAAAACTAGAAGGTTTCAGAGATTTCGTCTAGGGTCCTGTTTCTCAAGCAGAAGAATGTCTCATGCACTGCAGAAATTTCACAATGTTGCAACTTTCATGGAAAGAAAGATTTAGTATACTTGTTTATTTTTTCCTTCTTTTTTCTTTAGATGGCAGACAGAGAGTAAAATTAAAAAACAAAAACAAAAAGATATCAATTTCAACTTAATTCCTGAAGAAGAAAATAGAAACTAAATGTAGACAAAATTTGATTACCAATTTACCCTCCATATGCTAAGTCCTTAACATGTTCTCTGCTTAGGTGCCAAATAAGGGGTTATGTGCCCAAAAATATTCAACTCACTTGACACTTTACATTAAGAAAAAATAGCAGGCTTCTCATTCAGTGAGACCCCGCTCCTGGCTATTTATAAATGGAGTAGAATAACAAATCATTAGGACATGTGTGAGAGGGGAGGGAAAGGCATGAATAACTACAATTAGTATATTTCATGTGTCAGTCTACTATCTCAGCATTTATAGAGCCCACAGGAGGAAATTTTTTTGATATGTCTTTTCAGTTAAAACCCAGCTGGTAAAATTTATAGCTTTTCTGGTTCACAGAAAACTATGGCCTTTGTAAAGGAAGGGTGTTTGGCTTTAAGTAAGTAGAGAGTTAATGATATTACCAAGAAATATTATTTTTCAACTTATTTTATACTGGCTCAATATCACAATCTAACTTCCATGTTTTCCAGAACCTTCTAAAATTGAAAAAGAAATCATATCAGAATATTGGATTAGTCTTAGAGAATGAATATCTCAAAGGAGGAATACTTTTCTGTGTTAGATGAAGTTTCTTTGGGATAAAGTCAAGTTGTACCTGCACACAAATGTTCCTTAACAAAACACTGTACTTATTAACTAAGATAAAACTTAGTAAGCAAGCTCTGTTACATCTTGCTCTATATCAACACTGGATAATGTTTATTAATGGAATTTTTTTTCATACAGTAGACATGAGGAAAATATACAGAAAATTGTGCTAATTTGGGTTTACTTATCAAGTGACACGATCAGGAAGCCATAGAATAAGTTTCAGGGTATTTGAGGTGCACTAAAAAATGATACTGTGATGGGATAAAGATTCTTACAGCACAAGAGGATTCTGTCAGACTCGCAATACTCTGTGTCTTCACCTTATCGGTTACTTTGTAAAAATCAGTGAACTATACTCTTTGTACACTTTCTATACATTTGTTATATTTCACAGTTTAAAAAAAATAGCTAAACAGAAGAGCACATATCTCAACCATTCATTAATCTCTGCTGTCTCCTGAGAATACGTTAAAATTACATTGAAAGGATTTTTTTTTAACTTATTTATTTGTCAGAGAGAGAGAGCGAGCACAGGCAGAGTGGCAGGCAGAGGCAGAGGGAGAAGCAGGCTCCCTGCCAAGCAAGGAGCCCGATGATCCCAGGATGCTGGGATCGTGACCTGAGCCAAAGGCAGCCGCTTAACCAACTGAGCCACCCAGGCGTCCCTGAAAGGATTTTTTTAAGTTCCAAATCCACAAAGCAAAAAGAGGATGATGTAGAAATAAGATATGTCAACTAAGTTTTGGAAGGTGGAAAGTACATGGACATATAATAACTGACTTAGAAGACAAGAGGAAAACCAAATTCCTACACAGAAACAAGAAAGGAACTTTGAAAAGGCTCAAGAGTTGGGTCTCACAAGTACCACTGAAGCTCAAGTATTTGTGGGACTGAAAATAGAAGGGTTGGTTATCAGCCTATAGAGGAAGCAGTCCAGCACCTAGATGCCTCCATCACCCCAGTAAAAGACTAAAGAAGTCAAACCTTAGAAACTTCGGGTTAGAGTCATCGGGCAAAGCTGAAGGCAGAGATGCCATACTGAGTGAAATTTATATACTACATAGGGAGACCCTTGAGCTCACCCCCACCCCCGCCGCTACCACAGCAACCTGAATCTTGGAGCTCTGGTGGTGACCCTTACAACTCCTAGGCAAGGAGATAAAGGATTTCTACCTGGAGAACTGAACATGTATAAAGAAAAGATCGCAAAATCAAAGTTGAGTATGAACAATGAAGCAGCATAATCTCCACCCAAATAACCTGCATAGAAGCCTGTCAATCAACACACCCTATAGGCCTCTGTGCACGCACATGCCCACATGTGTGTGCACACACACACACACTTACACACACAGATTTCAGTGAATTCTTAAATCCTTCATTCTTAAATATGAACAGGCAAAACGTTACCAGATATCTAAAGAGTAATCTTTGACATGAATGATAGTGACAAAAATAAATAAGAAACATGAAGGTCAAAGAAACAGTCAATACAAAGAACAAAATAAAACTTTTAAACACTGAAATGAATATCCTGAAAGACATAATAGAAGATATTAAATTCATGATATGAAAATAGAATGTAATGAAAAAGAAACAAGGGGCACCTGGGTGGCTCAGTGGATTGAGCCCTTGCCTTCTGCTCAGGTCATGATCACAGGGTCCTGGGATCGAGCCCCACATCGGGCTCTCTGCTCAGCAGGGAGCCTGCTTCCTCCTCTCTCTCTCTCTGCCTGCCTCTCTGCCTGCTTGTGATCTCTGTCTGTCAAATAAATAAAATCTTTTAAAAAAAGAAAAAGAAACAAGTTCTTGAAAACTTTACATGATTATTGCAGAAATTAAATAAATTATATTTTAGATTAAAAAGTTAAGTAATTGGGATCAATGACAAATTTTCTGACACCATGGATAAAGAGAAGATCCTAAAAGGCTTCAAAGACATAAACAGATTGCAGGAAAAGAATGGGAGTTTAAAATGTTATCAGTCTTTTCAGTAGCAATATTGGACTCTGGAGGAAATGACACATAAAAATTCTGAGGGAAATTCATCTCCAACTTAGAATTCTGTAACTATATAAATTTAAAATCAAATGTGAGCATCGAATAAAGATATTTTCAGTTCTATGAGTTCTCAAGAAAAAAATTTTTTCTCATGTATTTATTTTCAGGAAGCTACTAAAAGGTGTATTCCACAAAAACTAGGGACTAAACAAGAAAAATGTAGGTAAGAGGTCCACAAAAACACAGAAGAGTAAAGAAGTATATTTACAGACTATTAGTTAACAGAAATCCCAAGACAATAACCAAAACAAAGGCAGCAACTAGTTTACATTGAAACAGGAGGAAGGAAAGTTTTAGAAAGGATATCCCTAAGACAAATATTAAATAAGATTACCCAACATGTCTGAATATACAGAGAGAGTAAATTCAAATTTCTGACATGAAGTTTAAGGATACTTAGTGACAGATACAAAGAAAACAAAAAGGAGGAAAAGAAACAGTCCAAGAAAAGGGCAAGTATTACCCTAGAGAACTTGGGCTCCTAAACCAGATGAATTAACGGGGCTGAACATATTCTACTACCTGAAACAAACAAACAAAAGACAATATATGTGAATCAAAGGTTTTCAAAAACTGGACAGTAGGCAACAAAAGACAGTGGTCTATGAAAGAATATTCCTTACAATAGCATAATACCTATTCTTTTCAAGGGCACACAAAACAGGCTATCCTATAAGCCATGAAAGAAAAAGGCTCAACAAAAAAAGACAACATGCTATAGTATCACTTATATGTGGAATCTAAAAACGTCATACGTATAGAATCAGAGACTAGCATCGTGGTTACCAGGAGCTTGCAGGGTGGGGTGAAAGGGGAAATCTTGGTCAAAGGGTACAAACTCCACTTTTAAAATAAACAAATTCTGGGGATCTAATGTAGAGCATGGTGATTATAGTTAACTTTACTGTATTATATATTTGAAAGTTGTTTGAGAGCATATCTTAAATGTCTCTACCACACACACACACACACACACAAATGGTAATTGTGTGACATAACACAAGTGTTAGCTAACATGAGGGTGGTAATCATTTTGCAATATACAAGCTGATCAACTCAACACATTGTACACCTTAAACTTAGTGTTATATATAAATTGTATCTCAGTAAACTGGGGTGGGGGAATCTCAGTGGCAAATAAGCATTGCTAAATTCATACAAGATTGGGAAACTGCAAATTAAAACAACAATGAGATTCCACTAAACACCTGTTAGAATGGACAAAAATCCAAAACACTGACAGCACCATGTATGGGTGAGGATGTGGAACAACAGGAGGGCTCATCCACGCAGGTGGGAATGCAAAATGTGACAGCCACTTTGGAAGATGGTTTGGCAGTTTTTTGGAGAACTATACATACTCTTTTTTTTTAAAGATTTTATTTATTTATTTGACAGAGGGGGAGAGAGAGAGAGAGAGAGGGAAATCACAAGTAGGCAGAAAGGCAGGCAAGGGGAGAGGGGGAAGCAGACTCCCCGCTGAGCAGAGAGCTCCATGCAGGGATCAATCCCAGAACCCTGGGATCATGACCTGAGCCGAAGGCAGAGGCTTAACCCACTGAGCCACCCAGGCGCCCCTGGAAAACTATACATATTCTTACCACATGATCCAGCCATCATGCTACTTGTTATCTACGTGAATGAGTTGAAAACGTATGTCCACAAAAAACCTGCACAAGGATGTTTATAGAAACTTTATTCATAATTTTCAAAACTTGGAAGCAACCAAGATGACCTTCTATTGAATGTGAATATATAAATAAACTGCGGTAAATCCAGACAATGTAATACTGTTCGATACTAAAATGACATGAGCTATCAAGTCACAAGAAGAGATGCAGGATTCAAATACATATCACTAAATCAAAGAAGGCAAATACGATCAAATAAGAATAAATCTAATCAAAAGTGTGAAAGACTACACTAACGACTATAAAACATTGTTGAGAGAAACTAAAGTTTAAATAAAAGGGGAGAGGTATTTTGTTGACAGGTCACAAAACTCAATATTTTTAAGGCATCAGTTCTTCCCAAATTGATACACAGATTTTTTAAATCCAAGGAAAAAATCCCAGCAGGATTTTTCTAGACACTGGTAAACTGATTCCAAATTTCACTGTAAGTGCAAAGGATAGCCACACAATTTTTTAAAAGAATAAAGTTTAGAGATTAATACTTCTTGACTTCAAGACTTACGATACGACTATAGTAAAAAGGTCTGAAGAGACTATTTAGCCCCCCGATCCTTGGGGAGACCAGGGGGGCCTGGGGCTAGAGCACTGGTTGCCTGCCCCTCCCTCCAGTCCCCACTCATGTAATGCCAACTCCCACCCTGGGTTGGGCCATGTCTAATAGGCTTTACATACTACCAAGCATGGCCAGCAAAGACCTGAAGTTGGAAGTGTTCAGCAAGCCGCTAGCAGACTCCAAGGCACAGGTGGAGAATCACACACCTAAGATCCCAGATACCATGACTGGCTACTCCCGGAACCGAGCTGGCTCTGGGACCTCAAATCCAAGCATAATTTGGCCCATATCTCTAGATGCCCAGAAATTCATTTCAGGTATATACAGTGATGTCCGTGGCACCACAAAATGAAGGGCATAGCTTCTGGCAGAGAAAGGACCACAAGTACACTCTAACCATAGGGCTTGACCTCTGCCCTCAGCAAATATGACATCAATGTAAAGAAGCCACAATATCACCTGAGCCACCCCACCTAAATGTATTTGTCTATCTCCATGTCTCCATACCATTGTTTTTCATAAACGTCACTGTGACAAGTAAAAAAGAAAAAAGAAACTACAGTAAAGACAATGTAAGATTAGAGTTAAGATACATAAATAGATTAGTAGAATGGAATGGAGAGCTAGAAATGGACCCACAAAGTTGTTCTTCCATAAAGATGCAAAGGAAATTCAGTGAAGTAAAGAAAGTCTTCAACAAATAGTGCTGGAACAATTGAAAATCCACATGTGCACGCGTGTGCATGCGTACACACACACACACACACACACAAAAAAAAGAACTTTGACTTAAACCTCACACCATACACAGAGATTAATCCAAAACGGGTCATAAGCCTAAACATAAAGCCTAAAATCATAAAACTACTAAAATAAAACACAGGAGAAAATCCCTGTGACCTTGAATTAGGCAAAGATTTTGGGATAACAAGACCATAAACACAATCTACAAAGGAAAAAATTAGTAACGTGAACTCCATCAAAATGTTAAGCTTTTGATTTTTGAAAGCTTTTCAAAAGTTAAGAGAATGAATAAAAAATTAAGAGAAAAGTTAAGAGAGTGAATAAATTAAGAGAATGAATAAAAGCCACAAAGTGGGAGAAAATATTTGTAAATCAAAGATCTATAAATGACTTGTATCCATAAATACAGAGATGAACTTAAAGCTCAACAGTAAGAACATTTTTAAAACTCAATCTTAAAAATGAGCAAAGGGGGCCACCTAGGTGGCTCACTCAGTTAAGCATCAGACTCTTCAGCTCGAGTCTTGATCCCAGTGTCATGAGTTTAAGCCCTGCATTGGGCTCCACACTGGGCACGGATCCTACTTAAAAACAAATAAATTAAAATAAAAAACAAAATTAAGTAAAGGATTTGAACATATACTTCACTCAAGAAGATACACGGATGGCAAATAAGAATGAGAAGAGATGCTTAAGATCATTAGTTGTTGGGGCAACTCTAATTAAAACCACAATGAGATACAACTATATACCTGTTAGAATGGCTAACATTAAAAAGATGAAAGACTGGTAGTATTAAGTGTTGGAGAGGATGTGGAAGAATTAGAACTCTCATACAGTGATAATATGAATGTAAAATGATACAATCACTTTGGAAAATGGTTTGGCAGTTTCTTAAAATGTCAAACATTGGGGCACCTGGGTGGCTCAGTGGGTTAAAGCCTCTGCCTTCGGCTCAAGTCATGATCTCAGGGTCCTGGGATCGAGCCCTGCGTGGGGCTCTCTGCTTGGCAGGGAGCCTGCTTCCCCCTCTCTCTCTGCCTGACTCTCTGTCAACTATGATCTCTCTCTCTCTGTCAAATAAATAAAATCTTAAAAAAAAAAAAAAGTCAAACATCTGCCTGCCATATAATACAACCATTCCACCCCTAAGTAACCAGCCAAGAGAAATGAAACATATGACCATACAAAGATTTGGACATGAATGTTCATAACACTTTTATTTGTAATAACCAAAAACTAGAAATGATCCAAACACCCAGTAATAATTGAATAGATAAATAAATGGTAGTATATCCATACAGGGGAATAAATTTAGCAGTAAAAATAAACTGTTATTATTTGCAACAACATGAATGAATCTCAAATAATTGTAAAATCTCAAAATAAGTGAAAGAAGCTAGACAGAAAAAGACTAATGCTCCATGATTTGATTATGCAAAATTCTTAAAAATGAAAACTAATCTCTACAACAAAAGGCATATCAGTGTTTGCCTATTAGGTGATGGCAGTACAGAAAGATGCCAAAGGGACACAGGAAATTTTCAGGGTGATGGGTATGTCCATTATCTTGATTATGGTGATGGTTTCACCGGTGTAAACTTATGTAACATCTTATTAAATTTTCTACTTTAAATGTGTCTTTGTATTGTTTATCATGCCTTAATAAATGTTTTTAAAAGCCATAAATCAAATGATATATGATCATAGATATGAATAATATTCACATAATCACAATAATATAAGCACCAAGTATTAGTTTAACCAAAATTGTGACATACTTCTCTGAGATATTGAAGGCTAGGTTATTTAATTTGCATTTGGAGGGGGGATTTCTAATAAAGTTTTGCATCTCTTTATTTTTCTTTGTTTTTTTTAAAGTACACTACAATAGTTAATTTTATTTGTTTAAGGGCTCATATTGCAAGCATTAAACCAAGCTTCAGCTTTGATTCTGTGAGGCCAGATTCACATATTTACGAAGATAAGAGCAAACTATGATCCATGTATATGGATGAAAAACTAAAGGCTCACAGTTAATTACATTGTAGTTTTAAATTTCTACAGCCTAAAAGCCAGGATTCACAGATCTTTTACATCTTTCTGGACGTCCCACAGGGTACCTGCACTTTTTTTTTTTTTTAAATATTTTATTTATTTATTTGACAGACAGAGATTACAAGTAGGCAAGAGAGGCAGGCAGGGAGAGAGAGTTCCAGGAAGCAGGCTCTCTGCGGAGAAGAGAGCCGGATGTGGGGCTCGATCCCAGGACCCTGGGATCATGACCTGAGCCGAAAGCAGAGGCTTTAACCCACTGAGCCACCCAGGTGCCCCGGGTACCTGCACTTTTCTTGAGCTGGGCAACCTCATTATCATTCTGCTTCTGGTTAATCACACTGGTTAAGCCCCAAGTGTTCAGATTACACGGAAAGCTCAGGAAGACTTCGTTCTGAATGCCATACATCCCCTTCACGATCGTTGACACTGGACTAATCCTGGATAGATTTTCCAACATGAATTCAATGGGATCAGCCACACTTAATCCAATAGCCCAGTTGGTATATCCTTTTAGCTTGATGACTTCGTAGGCACTTTCCACCACCATCTTATGCACTTCCTTCCAATTTTCACTGTCATCTGTTCCCATGTCTGGATTCAGTTCCTGAAGAGAAACGCCTGCCATATTCACTCCACTCCACACAGCCACACTTGAATCACCATGTTCTCCCAAAATACATCCATGCCAGCTGCTGGGATGAATGCCAAGTTTTTCAGCCTTGAAATAGCAAAATCTAGCAGAATCCAGATTACACCCACTTCCAATCACACAGTTCTTGGGCAGTCCACTTAGTTTGCAGGTGAGAATGTGAGAATATCCACTGAATTGGAAACCACAATTATGATGCAGTCAGGACTGTACTTGACTATCTGCAGAATAATGAATTTGAAGACATTAACATTCCTCTGCACCAGATCGAGCCGGCTTTCTCCCTCCTGCTGGAGGACTCCCCCAGTCACCACCACAATCACAGTCACAGAGTAATCTTTATCTGCCACAATTTTAGGTGTCTGAAGAAATAAGCTCCCATGTTGCAGATCCATCATTTCTCCTTCAAGTTTATCTTCCAAAACATCCACAAGGGCAAGTTCATCAGTCAGGGACTTTTCCAGAATGCTGATGGAACACGCCATACCAACTTGTCCAATACCCACTACAGTGATCTTATTGTTTGGGATGACTGCCTCTTCTGCAGCTGGTGCTATCAGTTTTTCCTTAAGAGTTTGTGCCCAGAGAGAACCTGCTGGGAGAGTCACAGGAGGAAGACAATGTTTACCTGCCTGTTTCTCCTCCAGCGCAGGGTCTGCAAGGAGCATTTTTGCATCTCTTTACATAGTCACTGGTCATTTGAGATTTCTCCTTCTGGGAATTGCTTATTTGTGCATTGTGCCCACTTAGATTGGTTTTCCTGTCTTATCCTTGTTGCTTTGCAGAAGTTCCTTGTGTATTCTACGCATTAATCTCTTTATTGGTTATATATGCTGCGAAAGTCTTCTCTCAGTCTGTCTCTGGCAGTTGACTTTGTCTAATGCCTTCCCCTTGCAGTCCACTCAAATTTGTCGGTCCAAAACACTGAGCAGGTCACAACTTCAGTCGACTTTATGTGTTAGATATGTCAACCTTATCACTCACCGCTCTCTTGGAATTTAATATTCTGAATATAATATCTTAATACAAAATATCTTAAAGGGTCAACAGATTCTATAATATTGAGGATTTATCAGTGAGTTTGCCTAGAGAATGAGTTTGTTCCAGCCAGAGGAGTTTATATATAATTTCAGAAAGTAGCAGCCAACCAAAATGGTGATAAGAGAATTACTCTGTTTTCTTAAACTTAGTCCACTCCCCAAAACTTCCCCAATATCCACTTATTTATTTATGAGGTAGTCAAGTGCAATGGTAAACCTTTCAGATGACAGACATGATTTCAAATCCCAAAGCCTCCATTTTCTATGTATAATGGTGTTGGTAAGATCTACCGCGCAAGACCTTTCAAGGATGGATTATGATAGTGTATGTAAGTGCTGACTTAGCAAATACCAAGCCCATAGCTAGTGCCCAGTAAATAGTTGCCATGATTATCACCTGGTGCCCTTCCCCAGCCTGTTCTCCCTTGTAACCTGACAAAAAAACCTTCTACCTATCTTTTAAATCTCAGTTCAAAATACATCTCTTCCATAAAACTTATCCCCACATCAGTACAGTTCAAATCCAGCATATCACTGCTTAAACCACACTTTCACTCCAAAATATTAATCACTCTCTTATCTGTGGTCTCAAGCACATCACTCATTTTACTTGTATTTAAGTGTCTGAGGATACTGTGATGAGCTCAGTACATGACTATAATAAAGTGTGAACTCCCTGAAGTCAGAAATAATTACCGAGGTCACCCATTTTTAACACAGTGAATGGTTTTCTTCTTAAATAAACAAGCAAATAGGCTAAACACATCATATAGATACAAATGAAAAAGGGACCAAAGACAAAAGAAACAATTTTGACCTATCATTTAAAAAATTATCTTTATAATCACAGATGGAGGGTGATACCTGGGTGGCTCCCTCAGTTAAGCCTCTGCCTTTGGCTCAGGTCATGATCCCAGGGTCCTGCGATCCAGTCCTGCATCCGGCTCCTTGCTCAGCGGGGAGCCTGCTTCTCCCTCTACCTCTGCTCCACCTGCTTGTGTGTGTGCTCTCTCTCTGATGATTAAATAAATAAAATCTCTAAAAAACAAAGTCACAGAAGAAGGAAGGAGTAAAAAGAGGGGAAGGAGGAAAGAAGGAAGGTGAGGTGGGGAGGGTTGGGAAAGAAAAAAGAAGCTTATAGAAAACTTGGAATATTATGATGTCCTACCACATTATCCCTTTGCAAAGTTCAACTACACACCCCATATGAATTTCATCAGTAGAATTTCTTTAAATTGCTTTATTTATTTGCTTATTTATTTATTTATTTATTTATTGAGAGAGAGAGAGAGAGAGCACAAGCCAGGAGAGTCAGGCAGAGGGAGAAGCAAACTCCTGGCCGAGCAGGAAGCCTGATGTGGGGCTCCATCCCAGGACCCTGGGATCATGACCTGAGCCAAAGGCAGACACTTAACCAACTGAGCCACCCCAGAGCCCCTAAATTGCATTTAAATCAATATGTATCTATCATCAATTAAAGGCAAAATGTCAGTCACCTTTCATTTTTAATTTTATGTAGAATTATAATTTTAGTTTTATGTAAAAGTTAGAATCAGTTTTCTCAACAAGTCATTGTGAAAGCCCACATGGTGAGAAACTTTACTTACATGTGGAAACTTTCACTTCTGGGTGAAAATTAAGTGCTTAATTAAAATGAACTTTTATGGGCTCCCTGTCTATAACACTTGTCTTTCTGAAAAGGGTGTCAGATATTGCAACACCCATAGTGTAAAAGCCAATTCCCTGGCCTAAAAGATTTCAATTCTGGTTTAATGATGAAGGAATAAAGAAAAGAATGAATGTATGATTCAACACTTAAAAAAATATGATTTAAACTTTAAATATGTTTTTATTTTTGCTCCAACTTTTTATTTCTGAAGTAAAATAAGACATGTTACATTTATTTAATATCCACATACCTGAATAATATTTTCCCTACTTCCCAGTGGCAAGCTCATTTTTAAAAATTTAAATTTAAATTAAAAATGAGTACTTATTGGGGCACCTGGGTGGCTCAGTGGGTTGAGGCCTCTGCCTTCGGCTCAGGTCATGATCTCGGGGTCCTGGGATAGAGCCCCGCATTGGGCTCTCTGCTCAGTGGGGAGCCTGCTTCCCCCTCTCTCTCTCTGCCTGCCTCTTGCCTGCTTGTGATCTCTGTCAAATAAATAAACAAAAATCTTTAAAAAATGAGTACCTATTATTTATACATTATTCTTTTTTTTTAAGATTTTATTCATTTATTTGACAGAGAGAGAGATCACAAGTAGGCAGAGAGGCAGGCTGAAAGGGCGGGGAGGGGAGCAGGCTCCCTGCCAAGCAGAGAGCCTGATGCGGGGCTCCATCTCAGGTCCCTGAAATCATGACCTGAGCCAAAGGCAGAGGCCCAACCCACTGAGCCACCCAGGCGCCCCTATTTATACATTATTCCTATCTTTTGAATATGTCCTGGTTGTCTATTTTGACAAAGAAAAAAATCACTCCAAATTGAAATGGCTTAAAATAGCACTCAATTTGTTATTTCCCATGGTTTCTATGGGCCAAAGATTTAGGGAAGCCTCATCTGGGTGGTTCTGGCTTGAGGCCTCTCAGGTATTGCATGTGTTATATGATGCCTTAGAACCTTCTGGGGTCTTAGAAAGAATAGCCCCATCTTCTATACCTTAGATCTTTATCCTAAAGCATCTCTCTCTTTTTCTCTCTCTTTTTTAAGAGAGAGAAAGAGATTGGGGGGAGGGGGGAGGAGAGGGAGAGAGAGAACCCTAAGCAGGCTCCACACCCATCATAGAGCCCAACACAGGGCTCAATCCCAGGACCCTGAGATCATGACCTGAGCCAAAATCATGAGTTGGATACAACCAACTGAACCACCTGGGCATCCCTTAAAGCCCTTTTTAAATTTGAGAACAATTTGCTCTCTAAAAAGACTGCTCTGAATCCTTTGAATTTTCTGCGAATTCCATTCAAAACTAAATAATTAGTTCCTTAGTTCATCAGTCCATTTTCATTGTAGTTTAGGCAGCAAGAAATACCAGATCATTGAGTTCATCAGCCACACAGTCTATGTTCCACATTCACATAGGCAAGAGTTTCACTAAACTTGCTGCCAGTACATAACAAAGGGAACAAGGATTCCCTTTTCTTCAGCTTCCAATTATGTTTTCCTCACTTTGCTTTAAGTTCTCACAGACAGACTTCTTGAAGCCCTTTAGGCTTTTGCTAACACTCTCCTTGAGTTCCTTCCAGCTTTCAGTAACATCCTCCCTAGGTGCTTCAGGATTTCACTTAACAGTCTTTTCCTAAAGGATTCTGTCCACATTACGTTTTTATCATGTCAGCACTCCATTTCTGCATCAAATTCTGCTCCAATTATCTATTGCTGCATAATAAATCACCCCAAAATGTATTTGCTTAAGACAACAACAATCATTTTATTATATTTCATGATAATGGGTCAAGAATTCAGAAAGGGATCGGCTCATGGTTCTGACACAATCACTCATTTGCATACAGTACCCAGTAGCTGGACTGCAACAATTGAGAAGTAGAACAACTGAGATGGCTGGACATAGATCTCTCTCCATGCAGATTCAACATTTCTCTCTGCTCTCTGCCTGTAGCTAATTTGGATTTCCTCACAACACACCTGTATGGGGAGGGGGGCACAGGAATTAGTCAGTTTACATGATCTGACTTCGTCCTGAACAATCATTCCATGAGAACCAAATAGAAGCTTCTGGTGTGTTCTTAGCTCGTATCAAGCAAAGTCACCTCAACTACATTCTGTCAGTCAAATAATTGCAACCCAACCCAAATTCAAGGCAAGGGAGAGAATTAGACTTTTTTTTTTTTAGAATTAGAATTTTTATGGGTTCTGAAAGTGCATGAAGATAGGGAGTTATCTTACAACCATTTTTTTTCAAAAATACAATCTGCTACATAATAATACTTTTAGGCTTTGTTCTGTAAGGTCTCTTTGTCTAGATATTTTTAAGCAAGAAGTAAAATAAACCATCAGCCATTGAAATAGGATCCTAATTAGGGCTAGAGGGAAGGGAAGTCATTTAATACTTGGTAACCAGTATTTGGGGAGTTTGTCTGTTTGTCTGTTTTTAACCATGACTTCAAAATTGTGGAGCTATAATCCTGATTACTATATAAAATTAGGTTTTCAATATATATTTCAAAAGGAAAGCTTCTTTTTTCTTGAAAATGTCTATATATGAATATAATTGTTTTGTTATTCTTCACCTGTGAAATGCTAGACTATATTGCTATTGCACACCTTAATTCCTCTACAATGAATAGTATAAAATATCAAACATTTATTTCTCCATTTATTTTTCATACATGCAGCACCATTCGTAAGGTTTTCTTTTAAATAGCTTTATCAATACACCAAATAACGGCAGAAGTCATCTGGTTTGTGGTGTTAAAACTCATTTTTATATTTTTTTTTCAAAACATCTTTTACAGTGACCAAATTGTCCAAGTGAAAATTGTTATTTTTTTATTGGAAAGGAGTCAGGTCTTTTTTTTTTTTTTCAATTTAACTTTATCCCCTCGCATGGTATGTTAACATTCTGGAAACTTAAGAAAGATTATATTTTCAGTGATTCCAACACTCCAAATGTCAGTACATATTACCATAAGCACATAATTAGGAGAAAGACAAAATATATGAAAATAAAGTGTAATAAGCAGTTTAATACATCTAATACCATATATACACATGTATATAACTCACTCCTGCTTTAAAAGAGGTATTAATAAGATGACATCATATCCCCTAGAAAGAATGACCCATCCATCACACAAAGTATGATGTGTGATTCTGTGGCAATTTGGGAAAGCAGGCCTTCTTGATTCACTCCTGCTATTCATACAATGCCCCATGTGCCTTTACAACTGAGGAAAAGACATTATCAGACAGTGTGAATTTCCTTATCTCTATATCTGAGTAAAGTGTCTTTTGCTTGAATTGAATGAACACACTCTGGGTTTTTTGGACAGCCCAATTCCAAAGGTTGTGTTTCATAAGTTTGTTTGTATGTCTTAACTTTCGATGGAGAAAATCTAGGTCTTCCATGTTAAACTCTAGCGAGTCTATGCCAATACATAAACATCAGTCCAAGTGAAAATATGACTTGGCAGCATTGCAATGAAAGGTGCATAAATTTTGAAGTCAGAAAGACCAGTGTTCAAATCCCTACTGGCTCACATATTATCTCTGGGATCTTTAGCAAATTCCTTCTCTCTGAGCCTTTGTTACCATGATTGTAGTGATGCTTGCACAGGTGTTTGGGTATTCAAACCCACTGAATTACATGTATTAAACACATGCAGTTCTTTGATTATTGATCATACCCCAATAAAGCTGTTTGAAAAATAGTATATGGTATAATATTCTTACCTCATAAAGTAGATTTGGGAGATAGACGCAAGAATATAAAGTGCATGTCATATGAGTAGCTCTGAAAGCTGTTTTTTGGTAGTAAAAGTTTAGCTTTAATTTACTTGGATTCTTGCAAGGTTCTAGGAAATGCCAAGAGAAAAGAGAAGGAAGTGGAAGTATAACTGGACTAGAGAGCGTCTTTCCTTAAAATAACTTTACTTTCTGGGGCGCCTGGGTGGCTCAGTGCATTAAAGCCTCTGCCTTCAGCTCAGGTCATGATCCCAGGGTCCTGGGATAGAGCCCCGCATCGAGCCCCGCATCGGGCTCTCTGCCCAGCGGGGAGCCTGCTTCCCTTCCTCTCTCTGCCTGCCTCTCTGTGTACTTGTCATCTCTGTCTGTCAAATAAATAAATAAAATCTTTAAAAAATAATAATAATAACTTTACTTTCCTTCAAAAGTAATCGAATATATTTCCCTGAGAAACAGAGGCTTAGGGGACATTTTAGCTTTAGCTCTATGAGAACAAGACCCGGATTCTAACTCCAGTCTTCCTATGTTGACTACTCAGTGTTCATACCCATGCTAATGCAAACACATGAAAACAATTAAACAGCTAAATTCCAGCCTGGCTTCTCAATACTATGGCTTATTTAGCTCTTAGCAGGGGATAGTGCTGTGGCCAAAAACCTGGTTTACCACAGAGTGATTTCTGCAGAGAATGCAAAATCATATCAGCAGGTTTGTTACAAATCGTATCTTGGCAGTAGAATAAAGCTGGAATATTCACTTGGCAGTGTGTGTGTATACCTCCTGTATGACCACTCCTACCCTAGAAGATTAAAGTAGAAGATTAAAAATAGCTTAGATAATTTGGGTAAGAAGAACAATAATAAAACCTGCTGTTTATTCATGGAGAAAATGGTGATGGTTCTAATATCTGTATTATATGAACACAAATAGTTTGAACATTCAGTTCTCATATTTACAGATAATTTTATCATTATATTTACAGGGGATTATCTATCTCTCCACTTTCTTTGATCTGTTTTGACAAAACTCAATATAATATATACTGGCAGAATCAAGATCTTCTAAAGACATTAGTCTCTACCCCCAGTCTCAAACTTTCACATTTAAATCCAGCTAAAAATATAAGAGGAATTTTTTAATTACTGTAAACCAAGATAGAATCCTTTTTAAAAGATGCAGTGGTTGAGGGGCACCTGTGTGGCTCAGTTGGTTAAGCCACTGACTCTTGATCTCAGCTCAGGTCATGATCTCAGGGCCCTGGGATGGAGCCATGCTTTGGCTCCATAATTTCTGGGGCACCTGGGTGCTCAGTGGGTTGAGGCCTCTGCCTTCAGCTCAGGTCATGATCTCAGGGTCCTGGGATAGAGCACCGCATTGTCTCTGCTCAGCAGGGAGCCTGCTTCCTCCTCTCTCTCTCTGCCTGCCTCTCTGTCTACTTGTGACCTCTGTCTGTCAAATAAATAAATAAAATATTTTTTTTAAAAAGTAAAACACATAATTTCCTATATTAGAGGTGACATTTGCTAAGGAAAAGAGAATAAATAAGTGAATGAATTCCACAATACCTATAAACACCAGAAATTTTAAAATGCAAATGAAGAAAAAGAAATTTAGTCTCTCTCTCCAAGTTAGTAACCTAAAAATCGGTCTTTGCTCATGAAACAATAACACAGAATCCTTTTCTAGGAAGTTTATATAAATCATTTTTTTGTGTGTGGGTAGAGTCTTGCTTCCTTCCTCTGTTATATAAATCACCAATCCATTAACCTTCTTAAGCTTACCCAAGACTCTTGTATGAAGAGATGGGCCCTCTTTTTGGTATTCTTTCATGGTAAAATATATATTACATACAATTTGCCATCTATTAAGGGGCATTAACTACATGTGCAATGTTGTACAAACAGCACCACTGTTTGATAGGCCCTTTTTACCCAAAGGAATATAAGGAAAGCCAAGATTTTCTAATTCTGCAGAACTCAACACTGAATGTTATTTTTCCTTCATTTTCAAGACTCTCAAAGCTCTGCTCTCTGGGTTAATGACTTACCTAACTACATGTTTATAGAGCATGGGACATTATACCTTCCAAACATATAAAATGACTCTCCCAATTTCAATTAAAAACTGATTTCAAGAGTCTGGAGTACTGGAAGACCTAAAGCCTGTATGAGTCAGAAGTCAGAATAGTCATCTCTAACAATCCCTCTTTCTCTATAGAAAGAAAATGATGATGAAGATACAGAAAATAAGACATTCCTTTCTCTTAAAAAAAACTTTTTTTTTTTTTTTAGAAGACAAGGATTATAGTGATCATCTATTCAGGCAAGAAAGGTGGTTAGATCACCTCATTCTTGCAAGAGAATTGCAAACCTACCTTCTGCTTTTTTTTCCAGTTGATATCTAAGTATATAGATCTGCTCTTAAGAACACAGAACATATGAACTTACATTCCTTCCCAGAAAATGCAGTTTCATGTTGGCCACTAACCAATTTTTACCAAAAGCCTAGTGGCAAAAAAACAGCATTCCTGAAAGGACACACACTCCACTCACTCCATGAAAAGTTTAAATTTTATTCCTGTGTAACAAGATAATATTTGAGATACCAAACCAAGGTTCTGATCATCTTACAGCCAGTTTTCCAGCACTCTGCCTTCAACATTGAGGTAATGGCAATAGCTATCCATAAAAACTCTCCCTGGGCTAGAGCAGATACACAAACAAAACAGTTAAATTCTTGGCTTTCAAGTTGATACGTTGACTTTTGTAAATCTATGGCATAGTCTTGGCTCTCAACTGCACTGGTAAGGTACATGAAAGTAAAAAACTGTTTTCAATTTTTTTTAAAGATTAGTTTCCTTTAAAATATCAAAATTGAGAACATAGTATCTATACCATGAACTAGTTAAGTAAGGAAGCATGTTTGAAAACATAAAATCAGGGTCACCTGGGTGGCTCAGTGGATTAAAGCCTCTGCCTTCACTCGGCTCATGGTCCCAGGGTCCTGGGATCGAGCCCCGAATCGGGCTCTCTGCTCAGCAGGGAGCCTGTTTCCTCCTCTCTCTCTCTGCCTGCCTCTCTGCCTACTTCTGATCTCTGTCTGTCAAATAAATAAACAAAATCTTTAAAAAAAAAAAACATAAAATCAGATTTTTGGCCCCCAAAGTCATAAGAATTCAGTGAGAATGTGGAAGAAAAAGATCAGATAGTATATGGCCATGTCTGAGATGCTAGTGGGTACATGAGAAAGGATTCCAGTATTCTGCTCCTAAATCACAAGTGAATCTTGGACTGAGGCATGTTTGGCTTGACCAATACTATAAAGGAGGCTGTTGTATCTGCTATGGAGAATTGTTAGCTCTTTGGGGCCACTGCCTCTAGGAGCTTACAGCAAACCAGCTGGTGGTAGGCCTGGGGCTGCTATTGGTCAATAGGGCAGGCAGTTGGGAAGGAGAGCTAAAAGCAGGGTGGAGAAGTGCAGGTATGAACTAGAAAGTGCTGGCATCTTAGCATCTGTCTACACTGCCTCTAACCAATGACAACTTTCCAAGTAGAATGACTGCTGCTTTAGTCTCTGCCTCCCAAATCTCCTACAGCTTCACTTGTGGTCAACTCCAGTCTGGAATCTTACAGAAAAACTAAGTTCACAGCATGAGCAAGTTTACCATGGAAGGATGTAGCATAAGAGATTAGACTACTGAAAGACAAAGTCAGAGTCAGAGAGTGGTTTAAGTGCGGATACACAGAAAGGAACGAAGAAGGCGTTGCAGACCAAGCCAAAGAACAACCAAAGACACAAATGTGGAATAAACATGACATGGTAGGAGTCCAGAACATGGAGGAGAGCAGGAGGACACAGGTGCTAGTTTAGTTAAGGAAGCCATGTGATGGAGGGCACATATGCCAATTCAAGCTTGCAGATATGGGTGCCTGGGTGGTGTAGTCGGTTAAGGGTCCAACTCTTTGTTTCTGCTCAGGTTGTGATCTCAGTGTCATGAGATCGAACCCTGCATCTGGTGCCACACGTGGCCTGGAGTCTGCTTGAGTTTCTTTCTCTCTTTCTCTCCCTTTGCCCCTCCTTCACTAAAATAAATACATAAATTCTTCAAAAAAAGTTTACAGATAGAGTTAAGTTCTTGAGGAAATTACTAATGATGGAAGTTAGGGGAAGATTAGCATAAGCTTTGCATACAAAATGATCTAAAGTGGAAAGAGTCTCACAAGGTTCACTTAGATGATTGCCTCTTATGAGATCATGAAGACATGAGAAAGGGTAAGTGACAATGTGACAGAGAAGAAAGAAAAAAATTTAAAAGCATATTAGTTGACAAATCAACAGAACTTAACACCAGCCAAAAGGCAGAACTTCCAGGGGATGAAACATTGGATAGCAGTTAATAAAAGAATGCTTTCCCTGATTTATTCTATTGACATACTTGGAACTATGATTTGGATCTGTGACAACTGAGTTAAGATTTATGCACTAGAACTTTTTACCACCAACTCTACTGAAATATATAAGGCAACTGAGATAAAGTAGCTTCCCCAGTTGTCTAGACTGTCCCCATTGCTCAGGATGGTATTTGTTATAGTCAACCCTAACTACCTTAGGTCAGCTTCCCATGGACCGTTTTATTTCTGGTCTGGAAAGAAATGAAGATTACCCATATAAGAACAGACTATTTTATTCAGAGTTTGCTGTGCCAAGGGAGTCAGTCATCATCTCCTATGTTTGGCAAAGATGCAGAAGCAGGCAGGGAGTGGGAAAGCTTATAGTAAGAAAAAGAAAGGAAGGGCATCAGACATGCTCAGATTGGAAGTTGTTGGCATAGGGAAAATGAAGGTGAACTACCTAGAAGCAGAGCATACTACTTGATGGGTTCAAAAACATACTTGGTTTTCTCTGATTGGTCCTGATTTGGAAGTAGTGGCAAAAATAGGAAAGTTTGTGGTCATTGACCAGTCCTGACTATTGTGGGCCAGTTGCTTCAGAGGTCTGGTGCAGCTTCCTGGGCTTCTAAGTCTGAGTTCTATTGTCATATGTGATCTGACATTGTTCATTAACATAATTAGCACTCTCACTGGGAATAAAACTGGATGAGAGTTCACTGTTTTTCATTAATTCGGTACCTTCACAGATTTATATATCTATGGGTTTCACTGCCCAAACTATATAATTGTGTTTAACTGCATGAAAAACACTGATTATCCTGGAAGTCTTCCAAGAGGAAGAAGGTAGTTATTGTGCTGAAAGAGGAGTGCATTTCTCACTACATCTATAGTAATGGTATAATCTTCCTAGAACACAACTCTCGTCATGACATAACTCAATTCAAAAGTTTATAATGGTTTCCTGTTTTCAGCCTCCTTTGCATAATATCAAATTTCACCATCCATTCATTTCTCAGTTATTATGTGCCTATAACGTATTAGGCATTATGTTTGAATGTTGGGGTCATAGTATCTACCTGAATAAAAAAGCCAATAATTAATAAGTGATGTTATAAATACCAATACAGGACATTGTGAGAACACAGAGGAGGAAAGTTAAAAGCAAACTGAGGGTTCTGGGGTGGGGGTGTGGGGGGGGGATGGGATAAATGGGTGATGAGCATTAAAGAGGTCACTTGTGATGAGCACTGGGTGTTGTATGTAAGTGAAAAATCACTGAATTCTACTCCAGAAACCAATACTACATTATATGTTAATTAAATTGAATTTAAATAAAAATTTGGAAGAGTGCCTGCCAAAAAAAAAAAAAAAAAAAATCCAACAGGATACCTCCCAGCCTCCACCCAAAGGCAGAAGGCAACCCAAGCCCAGGCAGTCCCAGCCTTCCACACAGCAGTAGGAGACTGCTGCTATCTTCTGGCCCTCTCCACCCAGTGGCAAAGAATAACCCAGAAGTGAAACCTCCTGACTTTCCCTCAATGATAGAAGACAGCCTCAGGAGGCACTCTCTTCCTGCAAAAGCAGAGCCTGAGCAGAAGGCACACTGGCACTATTTGACCGAACAATAGGCCAGGTGAAATGTTCTCCATCCTACAGGTCTGGCATCCTCCATCACTACCTCCTGACACTGGAAGGCCCAAGGAAGTACTTTCTGGCCCCATAATTGCCACAAGCAGGGACCAAATGGGAGCTCCAGCATCAGGAAGAACAAAGCAGACCAGAATGCACTGAAAGCATTCTGAAAACTAAAATGTCACTGGATTCGTAGCAGCAATGTCCACAATAGCCAAACTATGGAAGGAGCAGAGATGTCCTTCAACAGATGAATAGATAAAGAAGATGTTCGTATATACGATAATATTACTCAGCCATCAGAAAGGATGAATACTTACCATTTACTTTGATGTGGATGGAACTGGAGGGTATTATGCTGAGCAAAATAAGTCAATCAGTGAAAGACAATTATATAGTTTCACTCATATATGGAATATAAGAAACAGTGCAGAGGATCACAGAGGAAGGGAGGGAAAGCAGAATGGGAAGTCATCAGAGAAGGAGAAAAACCATGACTCTTAGCACTAGGGAAAAAACTGAGGATTGGTGGGGGGCAGTGAATGGGGTTTGGAATGACTACTTGATGGACATTAAGGAGGGCATGTGATATGATGCGCACTGGGTGTTATACACAACTGATGAATTACTGAACACTGTATCTGAAACTAATGATGTATGTTGGCTAACTGAATTTAAATTAAAAATAAATAAATGAAATAAAATGTCATTGAAGCTATATTAAACATAAGTAACCCAGAACTGGGATGACTGGGTGGTTCAGTCAGTTAAACATCCAACTCTTGATTTCAGCTCAGATCATGATTTCAGGGTGGTGACTTTGACCCCCACATCTGGCTCCACACTCAGCAGGGGAGTCTGTTTGAGATACTCTCTCCCTCTTCCATTGCCCCTCCCCCTGTACTCTCTCCATCTCTCTTAAATTAGTTAATTAATTAAATCTTAAAAAAATAATAAATAAGCCAGAACCAACATACTAAAACTGAAATAAGGTGACTGCTGCTAAAAGAGAAGATTTAAATAGAACCAAAAATCTTCTAACATAATACCCAAAACGTCCAGGACACAGTAAAAAATCACTCTCATCATTGAAGAAAACAGGAAAATCACAACTTGAATAAGAAAGGATAATTGTCTGCTACCAAAGCTGAGTTGAATGAGAAGTTAGAATTATCTAAGAAGGATTTAAAAGTAGGCATATAAGAAAATGCTTGAATGAGCAATTATAAAATCTCTAAAAACAAATGAAAAGTGGAAAAATATCAGCAATGAAATAGAATTTATTTAAAGAATCAAATAGAAATTCAATAACAAAAAAAGAAAGAAAGAAAGAACACTCACCTTACTGGATGGGCTCAATAGTATAAGAAGATGATAGAGAACAGAATCCTTAAACTTGAGAACAGATCAGTAGGATTTACTTAATGTGAACAATAGAAAAAAATAGATTAAAAGAAAATGAACAGAGTCTCAGAGATCTTTGAGACATTAACAGAAGGTCTAACATTTGTATCATTGCAGTCCCAGAAGGAGAGGAGAAAGACTGTGGGGCTAAAGACAGTGTTCAAAGAAAAAAATAGCTGAAAACTTCTCAAATTTGGCAAAAAGACAGAAACAGAGATTCCAAAAGCTGAACAAACCCCCCAAAATATAATGCAAGTAAATCCATGCCAAGACACATCATAATTAAACTTCTGCAAACTAAAGACAAAGGGGAAACAAATCTTCAAAGCAACCAGAGAAAAGCAATATATGCCAGTTCTAATGACAGCAGGTTTTTCATCTGAAACCATGGGGGGCCAGAAGGAAGTGCACACCATTTTCAAGGGCTGAAATGAAGAACTGTCGACAGCAATTCTATATCTGGAAAACTGTCCTTCAGAAATGAAGAGGAAATAAAGATATTCATAGGGAAAAAAAAGTAAGAGAATTTGTTACTAGCAGACCTGCCATTAAAGAATGGCCTAAAAAACTCTCCAAACAGATAGGCTATAACAGAAGGCTGGAATTTCGGAAGGGAAAGAAAATCAGAATGGATGAAAGCTGAGTAAATATAATAGACTATCCTACTCAGGGATTTTTGTAACCATTTTTGATGGTTAAAGCAAAAACTATGACACCATCTAATGTGGTACTCAATGTATGGAGAGGAAATACTTAAGACAATTGTATTTTAAAAGTGGGTAAATAAAGAGACCTAAATGAAAATAAGGCTTCAATGCACCTTTTAAAGTGGTAATACAGTGGCATGTAATAGGTTGTAGTTAGTTATGTATTTTACTGTAATAGCTAAAGCAATCACTAAGAAAACTATCCAAAGTAAAATCCTCAAAGATGCATTTAATAAATTAAAAATGGAATTCTAAAATATGTTGAAGTAACCCAAAGAAGGCATACTGGTCTGACTTACTAGAAAAAAATGTAACCAAGCTGGTCAAAATCATCTTAGTTGGGCCCAGCCAACCTGTAATCATGTGAGAAATTATTTTTTAAATGCCCTTTTTTTTTAAAGCCTTTGTATTTTTAGAGCAGTTTTAGATTTATTAAAAAAATTGAAGAGAAGGTACAGAGGTTTCCCATATGCCCCCTCATCCTCATACATGCATAGCCTCCCTCATTATTAACATCCCCCACCTGAGTGGTAGATTTCTTTTTAATAAGTATGGCTTTACATTGACACATTATAATTACCCAAAGTCCGCAGTTTACCTTAGAGTTCAGTCTCAGGATTGTACATTCTATGAGTTTGGACAAATGTACAATAATCTGCATGTATCCATCATTATAATATCATACAGAGTATTCTCAGTGTCCTAAAAAATCCTCTGTGCTCTGCCTATTCAACTCTCCCCCAACACACATACAGCCATGGCAGAAAATAACCTTGTTGTTGTCTCTCTGATTTTGCCTTCTCTAGAATGACATAGAATTGGAATCATCCAATATGTAACCTTTTCATATTGGCTTCTTTCACTTAGTAATATGCATTTAAGTTTCCTCCATGTCTTTTTGTAACTTGATGGCTCATTTCTTTTTAGCTCTGAATAATATTTCATGGTCTGGATGTACTACAGTTTATCCATTTACCAAATGGAAGACATCTTGATTGTTTCCAAGTTTTGACAATTATGAATAAAGCTGCCAGAAACATCCTTGTACAGGTTTTGTGTAGACATAAGTTTTCAACTCCTTTGAGTTGAAATATCAAGGAAGACGACAACTGGATCTTATGGTAAGAGTATGTCTAGTTTTGTAAGAAACTGCCAAACTGTTTTCCAAAGTCATTACAGCATTTTACATTCCCATCTGCGATGAATGAGAGTTCCTGTTGCTCCTCATCCTTGTCAGCACTTGGTATTGTCAGTATTCTGGATTTTGGCCATTCTAATAAGTGAGTAGTGATATCTCATTGTCGTTTCAGTTTTCTTTTTCCTGAGGACACAGGATGAGGGAGCATTTTTTCGTATGCTCATTTGCCTTCTGTATATCCTCTTTGGTGAGGAATCTGCTTGGGTTTTTGACCCATTTTTTAATGGGTTGTTTATTTTCTTATTGTTGAGCTTTAAGAGTTCTGTGTATAGTTTAGCTAGCTGACCCTTATCAGATGTGACTTTTGCAACTGTTTTTTTCCTAATCTGTGGCTTGTCTTCTAATTCTCTTATTGTCTTTCACTGAAGTTTTTTACTTTTTATTTTATTTAAATTCAATTAATTAACATATAATGTATTATTAATTTCAGAGATAGAGGTCAGTGATTCATCATCTTATATAATACCCAGTGTTCATGACATTTTGTCCCCTCCTTAATGAGTTTCAGCTTATCGATTCTTTCTTTTGTAGATAACATCTTTGGTGTTATATAACAAATGCTATTTTAAGCCATTACAGTTGTTGAGTTATTTGTTATGCACAGTAGTTAACCAGTACTCACTTCAAAAGCCATGACTAAAAAAAAAAAAAAGACCTAAGTTTTTTTTCTGTTTTGTTTATCTAATTACCTAAGCCTAAAATCTAGGAGTCATCTTAGTGTCTTCCCAGTCCTTCATTTACTTTATTCTCTCAGCAAAAGAGACCCTCTGAAAGATTTTAAGCAGGGGGAAATATGATCAGATTTCTACTTTAAGATCTATACCTACAGTTCTCAAAAGCTGACACAAGAAGCTCTACGGTCCCCAATACCATTTTAGAAGGTTTGCAAGGTCAAAAATATTTTAATAATAATACTATGTACTCCCATTCTTTTGTGAGTATATAGTGGACACTTACAGAGATTACATGACATGGGCATCCCAGCAGATTGAAAGTAGAAATAGATATGTGAACCCATCTGTCTTCAATTAAATCAAACATTACAGAGACTTACAAAAGAATTTTAAAAGCTACTCTTCTCACTAAATTTTGTTTAGTTTTGTAAAATGTATTTTTAATAAAAATATTATTAACATGAAATGAGATTTTTTTATCTTAAAATTTTTAACTTAATTTTTAAATTCCTTAGTGTTCATTTCTAATATGGCAAATATTACTATCATGCACATAAACAAAATCTTTTTCAGATCCTTAATAATTTTTGAGAGTATAAAGGAGTCTTAGAGACAAAAAAGAATTTGAAAACTGCTTATCTAGACTACAGGAAATCTAGACTACAGAAAAATCTATTGATAGATAATTTCAAAAAATACCAGATTATAGACAAATAAGAAGCTAGGTTGGATAATTTCAAAGTAAAAGGTATGCTAACAAAATTAATAGTAATGTGGATAGGTGGGAAGAGATGAGTAGAAGAGAGAGTAAGGAGATAGAATCAAATGGGCCATTTCTAGCTTAGAAAATTATCCACTTGATAAACTACAACTTATTCTTAAAGCCAAGGTCTTCTCCTCTGGGAAGCCTTTATTGATGTACCCAAGTTTGGTGTCACCCATGGCCTGAAATGTAACTCCATTCATATGTCTGACCTACCAATTACAATCATTTGTCTAATATGCCTGTACCCTCATGCAGCAAAGTCCTTCCTAAAAGGGAATTATATTTCAATACAGGCGTATCTATATCTCAAGAGGCAAGAAAATTCTCAAACACATGACCTAATCTTACACTTTAAGGTCCTAGAAAAGGAACAACAAATAAAACCTAAAGTCAACAGAAGAAGGGAAACAATAAAAATTAGAGCATAAATAAATGATATTAAAACAAAACAAAACAAAAAACAGTGAACAAAAAAACAAAACTAAGAACTGGTTCTTTGAAAGAATTAATAAAGTTGATAAATCCCTAGCCAGACTTATCAAAAAGAAAAGAGAAAGGACCCAAATAGATAAAATCATGAATGGAAGAAGAAAGCCTACAACCAACACCACAGAAATACAAACGATTATAAGAGAATATTGTGAAAAATTACATGCCAACAACTGTGCAATCTGGAAGAAATGGACAAATTCCTAGAAACATACATTCTACCAAAACAGAAACAGAAGGAATCAAAAATTTGAACAGACCCATAACCAGCAAAGAAATTGAATCAGTAATCAAAAATCTCCCAACAAACAAAAGTCCAGAGCCAGATGGCTTCCCAGGGGAATTCTACATTTAAAGAGTTAATACCTATTCTTCTCAAACTCTTCCAAAAAAATAGAAATGGAAGGAAAACTTCCAAACTCCTTCTATAAGACCAGCATTACCTTGATTCAAAAACAAGATAAAAACCCCCATTAAAAAGGAGAATTATATCCCTGATGGACACGGATGCAAAAGTTCTCAACAAGAACTAGCAAATTGAATCCAATAGTACATTAAAAGAATTATTCACCACAAAAAAGTGGGATTTATTATTGGACTGAAGGATGATTCAATATTTGCAAATCAATCAACGTGATATACCATATTAATAAAAGAAGGGATAAGAGCCATATGATCCCCTCAATAGATGCAGAAAACATATTTGACAAAATAAAGTATCAATTCTTGATAAAAACCCTGGAGTAGGTATAGATGGAAAATACCTCAACGTCGTAAGAGCCAATATATGAAAAACCCACAGCTAATATCATGCTCAGTGGAGAAAAACTGAGAGATTTTCCTTCATGGTCAGGAACAAGACCACTTGGGATGGGATGTCCACTCTCACCATCAGTATCTAACATAATACTGGAAGTCTAAGCCTCAGCAATCACACAACCAAAAGAAATAAAAGACATCCAAACTGGCAAGAAAGAAGTCAAACTTTCACTATTTGCGGATGATATGATACTCTATGTAGGAAACCTGAAACACTCCATCAAAAAATTGCTGGAACTAATATGTGAATTCAGCAAAGTTGCAGTATATACAATCAATGTAAAGAAATCTGTTGCATTTCTCTACACCAGAAAAATAAATCAAGGAATTGATCTCATTTACAACTGCACCACAAACAATAAGATACTTAGGAATAAACCTAACCAAAGAGGTAAAACATCTCTACTCTGAAAACTAGAGAACACTTATGAAAGAAACTGAAGAGGACACAAAGAAACGGGAAGACATTCCACACTCATGGATTGAAAAAACAAACATTGTTAAAATGTCCATACTACCCAAAGCAATCTATACATTTAATGCAATCCCTATCAAATTATAATCATCATTTTCACAGAGCTAGAACAATTCTAAAACTTATATTGAACCACAAAAGACCCCAAATAGACAAAGCAATCCTGAAAAAGAAAAGAAAAGTGGAAGCCATCACAATTCCAGACTTCAACTGTATTACATAGCTGTCATCATCAAGACAGCATGGTACTGGCACAAAAAAAAACCAGAGACAAAGAACAATGTAACAGAATAGAGAACCCAGAAATGGGCCCACAACTATATGGTCAACTAAACTTCGACAAAGCAGGAAAGAATATACAATAGAAAAAAGAAAGTGTCTTCAACAAATGATGTTGGGAAAACTGGATAGGCACATGCAGAAGAATGAAACTACACCATTTTCTCACATCATGCACAAAAATAAACTCAAAAGGATGAAAGACCTAAATATAAGAAAGGAAACCATCAAAATCCAAAAACCCAACCTCTTTGACCTCGGCCATAGCAAAGTCTTACTACACATATCTCCAGAGGCAAAGAAACAAAAGCAAAAATTAACTATTGGGACCTCATCAAGATAAAAAGCTTCTGCGCGGTGAAGGAAACAATCAACAAAACTAAAAGGCAACCTACCAAATGGGAGAAGATATTTGCAAATGACATATCAGATAAAGGGCTAGTATTCAAAATCTATAAAGGATTCATCAAAATCAACACCAAAAGATAAATAATCCAGCTAAGAAATGGGCAGAAGACATGAACAGACATGTCTCCAAAGAAGACATGTAAATGGCTAACAGACACATGAAAAAGTATTCAGCATCACTCATCATCAGGGAAATATAAATCAAAACCACAATGAGATACCACCTCACACCTTTCAGTATAGCTAAAATTAGCAACTCAGGAAACAAGAGATATTGGTGAGGATTTGGAGAAAGGGGAACCCTTTTATATTGTTGGTGAGAATGAAAGCTGGTACAGCCACTCTGGGAAACAATAAGGAGGCTCCTCAAAAAGTTGAAAATAGAACTACCTTACAACCCAGCAATTGCACTACTAGGTATTTACGCAAAGGATACAAAAATACAGAATCAAAGGGGTATATGCATCCCAATGTTTATAGCAGCATTATCAACAATAGCCATACTATGGAAAGAGCCCAAGTATCCATTGACCGATGAATGGAGAAAGAAGATTATATATATAAGAAGATATATATAATAGACTATCACTCAGCCATCAAAAAAAATGAAATCTTGCCATTTGCAAATGATGTGGTGGAGCTAGAGTGTATTATGCTAAACAAAATAAGCCAGAGAAAGACAAATACCATATGATTTCACTCATACATGGAGTTTAGGAAACAAAAGAGATGAACATGTGGGTAAGGGGAAAAAAGAAAGAAGGTAAGGGGGAAGGTAAAGTATAAGTGACCCTTAACGATGTAGAACAAACTAAGGGTTGATGGAGGGGAGGGAGGCTGGGGAGAGGGGGAAGATGGGCTACATGGGTGATGGGTTAAGGAGGGCATTTATTGCGATAAGCACTATAAGTGATGAATCACTAATTCTACTCCTAAAACCAAAATTACACTATATGTTAACTAATAAGAATTTAAATAAAAATTTGGAAGAAAAAAATCGAATATACTATTTAAAGCCACACTGTCAGAAGGTCAGAAAGAATTAAAATTGTAGATTTATTGTTTTTAAAAATATAATAAGAATAACAATAACAATAACAATATGCCCATATCTTCTACTGGACTTGAATTTCCTGAAGTTGAGGACAATATCTTATTCACTTATGTCTTCTCTGCCTCCATAGTGCCTGTTATATGTAATAGGCTTTCAATAGATGTTAGATGAACGTGTAATAGGTAGAAAAATTACTGATTTACCACCACCCTTTCTGCTCACAAAAAGGATCTTATCTTGTGCTGACTTCCCTGCTACTTTAGCCCATCAAGATAAGTTCAATTGTTCCAGAAATTCCTAGATTTTAAGAAGGAAAATGACAAAAAAAAAAGTTAAGAGACATAGAGTCAGGTTTGAGAGAGAGACATGAGAAGACAGGAAGGGAGACAAGAGCTTCTAGAAGTGTTACTAAGAATTACAAACTCGTCATTCACTTCATATTCTTAAGGAGGCGGAATTACTTTTTAATTACTTTCGGTTGCCAGCCTGTTTCTTTAGTGCGGTAGTGTGCCAGGACTGGGCCATATGGGGCCTAAGAATTTATTTGGATTATAAACGAAGCATGCACGAATGAACTAAGTTTTTTGCTAACAGACTTTATGTTCCATAGTATCTTGTGTGCATTTTGGTTAAGCATATCCAAGGGCTTTGGTTTCAGCCTAAGTTGTCTCTTCTGCCGGGATTCTGACAGGTCTGGGCACGCCTGATGACGTAGTAGCAGCCCACGTGTCTATACAAATTGATCTGCCCCGGGGGTGTGGAGGAACCGTAAGGAGTACGGCTGTTCAAGGCACACTATGGGAGACACCCGGGACTTAAAGGGAACAACACAGTGGCTTTCCCGCTCAAGACTTGGAGACTCATGTTTCAGCTCTAAGGAGAGAGAGGTACCACAGGCAAAAAAGGAAAAAAAACTTTTCCCCAAAAGAACTTAGGAGAGACTGTCTAAAACCTCTTTGTGTGCCTGCTGACAAAATATATTCTGTGTGGAACACACCTTGTATCTGGGCCAGAGTCAGCTGCAGGGTATGCAACTCTGCTTGGTCTCTCTAGTTTGCAGGGTGGGGAGTGACCGCAGGCTACAACCGCTCCAAGGTATTTTCTCCTACAGGGAACATCATTGAGCAGAACGGCTTCACAACAGCATAGGAGATACCTGCTAAGGATACCTAAAAATATCGTTGATAGGGAGTTTTCAGGAGGCTGAGGCCGTCACAAGTCAGTAAAATTTGAGTTGTTAGAGTTCATGTGACTTGATTTGAGTCCACTGATTTCTAACACAAACGATGGCACAAGCCTAGCTAGCACCATGCTTTGTGGAAGCCACATTAAAATACAAATCATTACAGCATTGATGAGTGAATCTCTTATTTTAATCAGTGAATAAATCTTACTTCATTTCGAAAGGATTTGAGGCAGCTAGCTACTAACTTAACAAGTTGCTACCTGAAGAAGCTATTCAGTTGAAAGAAATGTTTTTTCCCTAAAATCTAAGAGACATCATGATCAAAAGCCTATTTGTTAAGCATTTACTCACAGGAAGCATGGTGCCAAGTAAGGCTCATCAAGAAAGCGTCACAAACATGTCCCATGTTCTTCGTAATTCTGCAGTCTGAAGTAGGTTGAAGGCTCATTTTAGGAATGGAATGATGAGAGAAGTTCCTATTTATAAAGAATGAAAAAAAGGAAAATTAGCAGTCTGGAACAGAAGCGGGTGTGCCTTGTCCTGAAGTCTGTATGGGACACATGTTTTTGTTTTCTCATACAAGACGACCCTACAGTAACCTTCTTTTCTCTTTATATCATCTAATACCACCATTTTGCATTTTCATAGCATATGCACCTAAAGCACTCAACAAATCTCCTCTCTAAATCTGTTATAGGGTACAGGATAAGGGCTATTTTGTTTTGTTGATAGTGTATCTGTGAACCCTTCAAAGAATGGTTCACTTCCACACAGGGCTTTGGGTTTCACTGATAAACTGGGTAAGAATGTCTCAGAGGTGAGACGACCCACAGAGAACTATATTATAATCTTTCAGTAAAGAACAGGAGGGGCGCCTGGGTGGCTCAGTCGTTAAGCTCTGCCTTCCGCTCAGGTCAGGATCTCCCAGTCCTGGGATGGAGCCCTGCATCAGGCTCCCTGCTCAGCGGGAAGCCTGCTTCTCCCTTTCCCTCTCCCCCTGCTTGTTTTCTCTCTCTCGCTGTGTCTGTCTCTGTCAAATGAATAAATAAAATCTTTAAAATAAATAATAAATAAATAAATAACAGGTAATAGATCAAAATGAGCCTTCAGGAGTCTAAAAATATGAAAGATCATGGTTCTTTTTCCATTTTTTCTTTCCCTACAAGTAATTTTTAACTTATTCCCAAGAAACAATTCTTTTTCATTTCCAAAAAAGCCAATATGAAACAAGAAGAATCTAAAAAGCTGTTGGTTTTACCTTTCTTTACAATTCCTGTGTACCCTTATAAAAGATTTATCTTGACTAATGCCGACAAAGGGAATCTGAAATTTAATCTGCTTCTGGTAGCAAATTAAATAAAGATTTTTAGACCCTGATCAAATCTCATTCTATGGCACAGACACTGCAATAAAAAAGTCAAAACCTGTTAGAGTTTCCAATTAGTAAACTGCTCCTTTGCATCGCTGGGCTTGCAGATAAACACAGGTACTGTGATAAATGTGGAGATACAGAGCTTTAGGCCATGGTCAGACATTACACAGGTGTCCTTCATAAATGTCAGAGACAAAATCAACTATTCCTTGGAGACTGGAGTTTTCAGGGCTAAAACTCTAGACACATTCATCACAGAAGCAGGCAAGATGCCATCGCCCCAAAGCAGAGCCAAGCCAAGAGTTCTTAGTTACATTAAAATCTCACAGCATATCTAGCAATCAGGGGCCCTACAATGGAAACCCAAGCACTAGTGTAGAAAAGTCATAATGGGAAGTAAAATCACAGACATTCAGTTTCTACTTGTGAAGCTTATGATAGAATTGCAGTCATTTTCTCTGGACTTTATACAGCAAAAGGAAATCAAATTATTCCAGGAGGAAAATATGCTGTGGTTTTCTTTTCCGAGGAAAACACAATTTGCTCTCTCCTATTATGTTTGACTGAGGTCAGAATCGACATTGTTGCCAGTGTTTCTGCTATTAAAAGTCTTGAATAAACCTCTAAATAATGACATGTTAAAATACTGAGCAGAAAGAGAAAACCTCAAAGGTTTTCTTTTTGAAGATAATATGAATCATTCATTTAATTCAGTAGCTTAAGACATTTATGTATAAACACACTTAGAAGAATTAGTGATACTATACATAACATGAGTCATTTAAAACCTCATCTTCTTTCATTAGAAAGTCCAACCTTTAACCCTACTCAGTCTGAGCAAACGTTTCATGATTTGAGAGTTCATTCTGTATTTTAATGCTAAGTCTACAACTTAGCTTCATTCTAAATGTTATTTGACCTAAATTTTCAGTTTCCTCTAAAGCAGTTAGGAATTCCTCATTAAAAAACATTTATCAAGAACAGCCAGTAGAATTCAGGAAGATGATACTAACCTGACCATAAAATTCTTAGAGAATTCTAAGACAGTGATTAGTAACAGTTTCAGCAGCTAGAACAAAGACATTCGAAACAGTGGTTCATGTAAATGGAATTTTTTTTCTCTTCCATGAAACAATTCAGATACAGATGGCTAGTCCACAAAACCATCCGGGACCCAGATTCCTTGTATTTTTTTATTCTGCATCCCCTAAAGTGTGGTCCTGCACCATATGGTCAAAACTGATTTATCAGCGATTGGATGTTCCAACCAGCAAGAATGGGGAAATACAGAACGTAAAGGGCAAACAATTTCTTTCTAAAGAAGTAACACACAAGTTTCCCACATCACTTTTGTTCACGGTTTTGTTTTTGTTTTGTTTTGTTTTTTAGGATTTATTTGAGAGAGAGAGCAGGGGGAGGGACAGATGGAGAGAATCCCAAGCAGACTCCCCACCCAACATGGATCCCGATTCAGGGCTCAATCCCAGAACCCCAAGATCACAACCCCAGTCAAAATCAACAGTCAGATGCTCAGCCAACTGAGCTGTCCAGGTGCCCGACTTTTGCTCACATTCTCCTGGCAAAAACTTATCTTCAGGGCCACAATTTGTTATAAAGAAGCTGAAAAATATATGTTCAGCTGGAAGACTATGTGGTAGCTAAAATTCAGGGATTCTCTTACTAAAAGGAAAAGAAGGCCAGTGGTTCAGTCAGTTAAATGTCTGCCTTTAGCTCAGGTCATGATCCCAGGGTCCTAGGTTGGAGCCCCACATCAGGCTCCTTGCTCAGCGGGGATCCTGCTTCTCCCTCTCCCTCTGTGTAGTCTGCCACTCCCCCTGCTTGTGCTGTCTATCAAATAAACAAATAAAATCTTTAAAAGTAAATAAATAAAAGGAAAAAGAGAATGGATACTGGGGGACAATTGCAGTCTCTGCCACAGACAATACATCCTGAGATGTGTTAAGGAAACACTAGTTCCATAAGATGTTGACATCTTGCCAAAAAATAAGTTCTTTGTATCTGGACTTATCAGAGCCTTTAATACACTAACATTTAAACTCTATGAGGGAGGAATAGCTTTGCTACATTTCTCAAATTTATTTGACCATGGATCCCATTTTTCAAACGTCAACTCTTAGAGCCAATACACTGCAGAACACATTTTGGGAGCTACTATTCTAGAATGCTGCATTTAAATTTATTAACTCTGGCTACGTAGCAAAATTTATCCAAGTGAAAAATGAAAACATTGTCATATAACAGGTGCTATATACTTTAAAGGGACTGAATATACCTAAAGACAGCATATTTTAATTCTTACAGTGAACTCATTAAGATTAGTTTGTGAAACTGTCTTACTTTTTCCTTAAAAAGTGGGGAAAGGGCATTTTTTTATGTAAGGCAAAATAAATGCATATAATATGCATCCTACATAAGAGAGTCTCTCAACCATTCATGGTCTAGCCCAGGTTAAATTAGTAAGCCTCTGAGATCAGGTTCATGAGGCCCCAAGCCAAACATTTTAACAAATGGAATATCAGTTACCCAGTGTGTTACGGTGCCCAGATCACTGCCCTTAAACATGCAAAGGTACAGGGTAGGGTCCAGTTAATTAGAGCCCTTGTAACACCTTGCACACATGTTGCTGGGGTACAGGATGAGGCAGTGGAAATTAAAGAGCATTACCTTTGCTGCACAGGCCAAGAACACAGCCTGAGGCTAATCAGACTATCAGTAGAGTCATCACTGCTGCTTATTTTTCTGATCGTCAAGGAAAGCCAAGAGTCTAGGACATTCTAATATCATCATATAAAAAATTGCCACCTAATCTTGCCATCTGGGAAGTGGGTTTATCTATCATTTATGCGATTCACATTGCCTATGTCAATGAGTGGTTTCCCTTAGCCTGAATGGGCCCTGCTGAAATTGTGGTGAAAAGGACTTTGGAACCCACCAGGCCTGTGTTCCAATTCTGGCTCCAGCACTTCCCAGCTATGTGGCTGCAAACAAGCTAACTAACACACAAGCCTGTCTCCTCATCTAGCATATGAAGACTACACTATCTACCTCATAAAGTTTTTGTGAGCATGAAATGGGAAGTAGTATATAACGTACCTAGCACAGTGACTGCCACATAATAGAGGTCCTAAAATGTTAGTGTTCTTCTGTTCTTACCACTCCTCCCCAGCACCGTGGCTAAGATCCTGGGTGATGGAGACATACACAGCTAAATGTTAGCCCTTGCTCTGCCACTTTATAGCTGTGTGACCTTGATCCAGTTACTTAATCCTTCTAAGTCTCTGTTTCCTCACCTGTAAACGGAATATGTAATAGTACTTACTTCCTGGGCTTACTGAGAATGAAATGTAGTATTAAGAAATTAGTACAGTGACTGGTATACATTGTACTTCATCAAAACTAAAACTTCATCAATTTTAAAATGCATCCTGATTTTATAGAAGTTTAAATATGGAAGAAAAATATGTGCATCCTAGAATTGATAAAACATGGTTGTAAGTGCTTAATAAATATTAGTTGGTGTTATCACATATAACTTGTTATTAAGGAGATTTATGTGGGGTCCTGGGATAGAGCCTACAGAGGTTGGAAAGATCAACAACTTTAGTCCTAAAATGCTAAATGAAATCAAGAGAGTTAGCATGATGACCACAATATCATGTGATTAATGTAATAATAAAGCTGTATCTATGGAGGGGAGATACTGTAGAAGAAGCTATGATAAACTTTAGGATTTAGGTTTAGGATTATGGGGACGAGAAGATGGAAAGGAAAAGCTTCACAAAGAATTGATTCATAAGCAGGGTTTTGAAGAATAAAGTGTCCTACAGCTAGAAAGGACATCCCAGACGGAGGAGAAAACAACTGAAAAATCACCAGTGTTGGAAGAACACAAGATAGCTCAGCATTACTGGAATGTAAATTGCTTTCATCTTGGATGAGAGAATTCGCAGGAATCCACATGGCCAGCAAAGATAAGCCCCCTTCATTCCCTGAAGGGGCAGCTTCTAAGTAAAGGAATTTAAATCCATTCAGAGAAGAAACAAAATAAATGTACCTAATCACCAAACCCTGTAGGATATTACAAAAGAGATGAATGAAATCTCTCGGGCAATAAGAAAAATAGACTTGGGGATTTGATTTCCTAAAGAAAAGTATGTCCTAATCGAAGAACAAAAGATGACAAATTTGAGTGTCCTCCATGTTTCTAAGAGACTAGTCCCAAACAAATCTATTAACAAATAGATCATTCTTTAAAGAAACAAAAACACTACATTAAGCACATTTTACTCCCATTCTAAATTTTAACATTTTCCTTGCTACCAGTACATCGGTCCCATCTTTTGGGTCTTAAAGCCCACGGAGTTTCACTTCAGTTCTTGTGCTAACATCAGTTTCTAAATAACAATTGGGTTTTGTATATATGCTGAGTATTCCGTCTTTTACAACTGTGTAGAAAATACACTCTGACCACGAAATCATTTGGAATCAGTAAATAGTCCACCTTTGATCCAAAAATTCCCCTCAGAAAGGTCAAGGTAAGAGCAAATTATCCTTATATTAAGAAAACTAGGAACACCTGGGTGGCTCAGTGGGTTAAGCCTCTGCCTTCGGCTCAGGTCATGATCTCAGGGTCCTGGGATCAAGCCCCACATTGGGCTCTCTGCTCGGCGGGGAGCCTGCTTCCCCCCTCTCTCTCTGCCTGCCTCTCGCCTACTTGTGATATAGCTCTCTGTCAAATAAATAAATAAAATCTTTAAAAAAGAAAACTAATAACGCTCATTCGGGGTATTTCATGGATGGGAGGACATAGAACCAGTCTTCTCAAGTTTCTGCTTCACTCTCAAAGTATTCCACCTTCAGTCTTTCATGTATACCCATTTCCGACCACTTTGCATATATAATGGGAATTCTAAATAACTAACCCAAAATGGAAAATACAAACCTAACACATCTTGAACAAAAGTGTTTAACTTTTGAACACCTTGTTTGGCACTGTGTGAAAGAGGGTAGGGGCGCCTGGGTGGCTCAGTCAGTTAAGCATCTGCCTTCGGCTCAGGTTCATGGAAACTGGCATCAGGCCCACTGCTCAGCAGGAAGCCTGCTTCCCCCGCTCCCTCTGTCCCTCCCCTTCAAACCCCTCCCCCCAGTTCATGCTTGCTCTCTTTCTTTCTGTCTCTCTCAAACAAATAAATACAATTTAAAAAAATAATAATAATAACGGAGATTCTCCCTGAGCTAATACCCAGGGCCACATCTAGGTATACACAGTATAGACTACAACACAGCTGGGCTCCAGCAATGAGCATAGCAAACTTAAAATCCTGCTGTCAGGAAACAGATGCAGACTAAGTCCAATAATAAAAATGAAAAGCAGGAAGCCAAGAGAATAAATCCCACACTCAAGGTTTTATCCTCCACCTAGATGTAGATTCTGCCTGTGGAGACGGCATTTGAGAGGCTACCCCCTGGACTCCCCTGACCCCAAGGTACTGACCCCAGTGGTTTCACACAATCAGTGTCACAGCTTGCTTGTACCTGTCTATTCCTCTCACCCTCCTTCCCAACTTCCAAATATACATACCCAAAGGGACCAACCTTATTTTTTTAAAAGATTGTATTTATTTATTTGACAGAGAAAGACACAGCAAGAGAGGGAACACAAGCAGGGGGAGTAGGAGAGGGAGAAGCAGGCTCCCCGCTAGATCTCATGACCTTGGGATCATGACATGAGCTGAAGGCAAATGCTCAATGACTGAGCCACCCAGGCACCCCAGGACCAACCCTATTTAAACTGCTTTTGACAATCCAAATCTTAGCTGGGATTGTGTGACCAGGCACTGTGAAAACCAGTGAGACTCGAGAGGATCAGAAAGGAAGAACAGGATACTCCTAATAAGGAGGAACACATGCCCAGAGCCTGCTAATAATGCTCAATTGCTTTCTACTCTAGACCCCCTTTGCTAGATTTTGAGGGCTTTCTCAAAATAGTCTTTCTCCATTTAAAAAGCAGCATCTCCCCTTTGGTTCCCTAATCCTCAATCACTGGTTGAGGTTTCCCTGCTTTAGTTCTATTTCTTTTTTGGCTATGAAAGAATTTCTTCAAATTCCCAAACCCCCCCCCCTCCCCGTTATGCTTAGGTTTCATAGCAATCAGTTGGGGGCAACATTTAATGATTTACAGCCCTGAGACTTTTTTACAGACTATTTTAAGATAGAGAGGGAGATTTTCATGCCACAGAATTGAGCTGTTACAGAAATCAAACAAGGGAAAGAATTTCACACCTTTCAAGACACCCTTGCAGATTTTGCTCCCTGTGCTTTGGGCCTAGGGCTGGTCTCCTTAGGGCCCCTCTCCTCAGAGTCATGACAGCTCTGAGTCCAAGGCCAGGGCAGACTGAAGAGGTAAGAAATTAGGGAGGACAGTGCGGTAGGATATGTGCACAAAGGAAGTAAACAGTTAAGAAGCAGAGAAGAGCAGCGACAGAGCAGGGTGGGTGAAATGCAGTGAAAAGGACTTTGCTAGAATAGCTCTTACAATGTGTGATCCACAGGCTGATCTCTTGTTAGGCATTCTGTTAAAAAAAAAAATCTGGAAAAAATTGTCTTCCTTATCATAAATGTGCTTTTCTTTCTTCCTGATGCCCTTACAATAAAATCCCTCTCTCCCAATCTGAGCCTGCATCTCAGTCTTGCTCTCAGTGGCTGGTAAACTCATTCTGGCTGAGTTTTCTTGTCTTTTATTTTTTTTTTTTTAAGATTTTATTTATTTATTTGACAGAGAGAAAGAGACATTGAGAGAGGGAATCAGGCAGCAGGAGTGGGAGAAGGAGAAGCAGTCTTCCCGCAGAGCAGGGAGCCTAATGCAGAGCTAGATCCCAGGACCCTGGGATCATGACCTGAGCTGAAGGCAGGCACTGAACAGACTGAGCCTCCCAGGTGCCCCATATCTGGCTAAGTTTTTAACCTGATAGTCAAGAGCAGTTTAAGTTGGGGAAATATTGAATTAAGCAAACTTAAACTGTATTTGTACTTCCAAAATTCCTCTAACTTGTACTGAAAGGGATGGAGTAGAGGTGAATACATTGCAGTGTTTCCTAAACTCATTTTTCCATAGGACTCTTTTTCTAAGCACTTTTCTCTCCTCATGAAAGATAAATATTTATAAGGAACTATGGAGTTCTCTGCTAAAGTACAGTATTTTTGTCCCAGGACCCTTTGCACTCTTAAAAATTATCAAGGACCCCAAAGAGCTTTTGTTTACTGATATTTGCCACCTTGGAAATTAAAACTTAGAAAATTTAAAATTTGATTAATTCATTTAAAAATACAATAATAAACTTGTTACATGTTAACATTTTTAAATGTTTTTTTAAACTAATATTTTTCTTTTTTAAAAAACTATATTTTCCAAAACAAAAATATTTTGTGAGGAGACTGGCACTTAGATTTTTGCAAGTCTCTTTAATGTCCAGATTAATAGGAGACAAGCTTCTCACATTTGCTTCCACACTCCATCTATTGTGATAAGTCATGTAGTCTCTGGAAAACTCCCCTGTACACTCATGAAAGAATAAGAGAGAAAAAGGCCAATGTCATCTTAGTGTCATTATAAAAATAGTTTAGACCTCGAGGACTCCCTGAAAGGGTCTGAAAGATCCCCAGAGGATCCCATACTTTGAAAACTGCTGATCTAAGGCATGAATTGCCTGTGGAAAGAGGAAGAGGAGGAAGGAAAAAATAAACCATTTATGAGCATCTACCACATGCCAAGAAACCTGCTAGGAATTTCATCAATTCATTAACGTTAATTCACTTCACCTACAAACCTTCTAAGGAGGTAGTCCTTATTTCCTGTGTCATGCAGGTGAAGAAACAGACTCGGAAGGATTGTGTAATTTACCAAGGTCAAACAGCTCATAAGAGGCAGCGCTAGTTTGAGGCTGATTTATGGACACCAAGATATCTTAAAGATGCAGTTTTAAATGTTGTGTCACTATACTAACTTTCTATTAATGCATAACAAATTACCACAAATTTAGCAGCTTAAAACAACATCCATTTATTCTCAAAGTTATGTAAATCATAAGTCCTAGAGGTGCCCAAATGGGTTCTCTGCTCTGGGTCTATTATTGAATAGACTATGCAAGCTATTTGTCTGACTGACTTCTCATCTGGAAGTTCTGAGGAAGAATGCGCTTCCAAGCTCACTGAGGCCTTTGGCCAAATTCAATTCCTCACAGGTATTGGACCAAGATTCCCATTTTCTCACTAGCTGCTGGCCAGCGATCCTTCTCAGCTCTGTAGAAGTTATTCTCAGGTCCTAGACACTTATCTCTCTCCATCTACAAGCCAGCAATGGGAAATCTCCCTTGCAAGTTTAAAAACTTTGGCATCCATGGGGCACCTGGGTGGCTCAGTCAGTTAAACATCTGACTCAGTTTTGGCTCAGGTCACGATCTCAGGGTTGTGAGATGGAGCCCCAAGTCAGGCTCCTCACCGGGCATGGAGTCTGCTTAAGATTCTCTCTCTCCCTCTCCCTCTGCCTCCCCCCCCACACACACAAAAAAAGAACTTTGGCATCTACTTTCTTCTTTTTCCATTTCGCAACTTTCCCAGAGCTGAAATATATGTGCTAACCTCAGTCTGCTCTCTGTTCCAATATGAGTGCCTCCATCTGGGGTCAGTAACCCATTCCTGTCCCAGGGCCAGATTCAGTATATGTCACGGAGGCCAGCAGATGAAACCTCTCTGTTTCACAACAACTGAGCTGGTATCTCCCTGCACCTTCTGGATTCAAATAGCCAGCCAGGCTTGACTTCTCCCCGCAGACCCTGTGGTTCCATGGCCCCAACTTTAAATGAGGTTAACTTCTACAGGTCACACTGGCAGCCCTCTTTCATCTGCTGTCAAAATGTCTTTTCTCATTTCTCCTTTCTTCTTCATAAAGATAAATTCAGAACTTCTTATATCATTCTTCTCAGATAATACTAAATTTAGAGATCATCTCTATAGAACATTGCTATAAAACAGCTTCATTAAGTGCATGATACATGAGTTTAGGATTAAAGGCTTTGGAGTTCTACAAATTCTAGTCAAAACATGATTAAATATTAAACATAATTCATATTAATTTTGTTTAGAGAAATTTATAAGAGTTTTACAAAACCCCATTAAAGTAGCTGGAAATCAACTCCCTTTCTTCCTTTCTTGCTGGGTTGTTGTAAAATTAATGCCATCCCAAAAGCATGGCATGCTTTATAAGCAAACTTTTTCTTTTGCTTTATTTTTATTCATGTACATTTTCACTTCTAAATTTTAAAAAGAAAACATTCAGAGAATAATGTCACTAGTGGTTTTCGACATGTACTCATTGTGACTCAAGTGGAATACTAATTTAATAGCCATTGGGAGTGGAATTAGCTCAAGGATTTGTGAATTGGATTACAGCAATGTCAGAGAAAGTTAAGGACAGGAATAAGGAAAAAGAAAAGTGATGAAGGAGAAAGAGGAAAGGAGAGGTGAGAGGAGATGGGAAGAGCCATGAAGAAGAGACACAAACAGAGCATTCACATGCCATAAGAAAAGAGCAAAGATTTCAGAATCAACGGATATCAGTCAATTAACTGACCAACTAATATTTGTTGGATTAGACACTTTTAGGATCTTCTGTCTGTGTGTCTAGGGATACACACAGATAAGTACAATGGTAAACCTACCAGTCAGAACTTTAAGAAATTCACATATTAAGCAATGAGCCCTTGGTCTAAGTCCCAAGTGTTTGTGGAACTGGCTTTTTGGATCTATATTCATGCATAGGAAATGTATTATTCTAAAGAGTAGAAAATCATACTTTTCAGGCAAAAAGAATCTGTTCGGTTTGCCCACGCAGCAATGTTATTATAGTTCCTGAAGAATGAAAAGTATGCAGGTCAGTACCATCCTTTGGCCAGCACTTGTGTCCAGATTATTTGCAGGTATAGACTTTTTAAAAATATTTTCCTTTCTTTTTCCAGTCATTCACAGATCTCTCATTTTTCACAAGCCTCCTATGTAATTTTGATCTAGGGGTTTTCTTTGTTTGGATTTTTATTTGTTTGTTTTTAATGTAGGTTTGCTCAGGCTGCCATAATGAAGTACCACCAATTGGGTGGTTTAAACAACAGAAATTTATTTCCTCACAGTTCTGGAGGCTGAAAGTCCAAGATCAAAGTGTAGGCAGCATTGGTTTCTTCTGAGGGCCTTTCTCCTTGGCCTGTAGTTGGCTATCTTCTCCCTGTATTTTTGTATAGTCTGTGTGTATGTCTATCTCTTAACCTCCTCTTCTTGTAAGGACACCAGTCATAGTAGATTATACCCTCCCTAATGATTTCTTTTTCCCTTAGTTACCTCTTTGAATACATGATCTCCAAATATAGTTGCATTTTGAGCTACTGGGAATTAGGATTCCAATATATAAACTTAGGGGGAGATACAATTCTGCCCATAACAGTGGTCTTTTTAGAAACTTTGCTCTGATAAAATAAATTCATATCTATGGATACAAGTCATCTTAATCAACTGTTGCTGCCATCTTTAATTCAGATTTTTGTATTAAAAAGACAAAACCCACCAAGGTTTTCACAAATACAAACTCTGAAAGAAGAATTTCAAGAGACCAAAAAAAAAAAAAGGCAAAACCTAATTTATCCCCTTGAATTTTATATTCTATTTGTGACTTTCTCCCATTCATTCTGACTCTACCACCATGCTATCCATGAAGTAAACATCCCACTGTTTTCTTTCTACTTGGTTGTTTAAAATTTGCTTAGCTTATTGCCTTGAATAAAAGAGGGTTGTAAAGCATTAGGGGAAAAAAAAAACTTGGAAATAATAGTTATAAGCTCAAGTGGGCTCTCAAACAGTCTAACCAATGAATTGCTGAAAATACTGTTTAAATCCTACCTCTGCCACTCATGTAAGGCTGGGTTTCCTACTCTTCACTTTGAGCCTTAGTTTCTTAATCTTTATAATAGGAACAGTAACTCCTCTGTGGGAACATTGAAAGGAAACCAGAAACGGGGGTCAGACTGGTAACACTGGCACATCCTTTCCCCCTGGTGGCAATTTTTAGAAATAGGCGGGCAGTGGCCAGGGCAAAACTGAAATATGGAAACCGCAGAACAAAAACCATGAGATAGCTTCCTTGTAATGCACATTAACTTTTAATTGTTACTTTTCTTGCCTCCTCACTATTTTTTCTCTCACTGCTATCAGTAGTCCAAAAAAAACAGTGACAGAAATTTCAGAAGCCATTCAATTACCCCAGAGAAATTGTAGTATATGTCATTAATGATGATTTTTTTCTAGAATTGTGATAAAATGCATATAACATAAAATTTACCAGGGCTTCTGGGTGGCTCAGTCAGTTAAGCATCTGCCTTGGGCTCAGGACATGATCTCAGGGTCCTGGGATCAAGACCCGCATTGGGCACCCTGCTCAGCAGGGAGTCTGCTTCTCCCTCTACCTCTCCCCCCATGCTCTTTCTTGATCTCTTGCTCCCTCTCTCAAGTAAATAATCATTTAGAAAAAGAAAACATAAAATTCACCATCTTAATTCTCTTTAAGCATTATGTACAATGCATTAAGTACATTCTGTGGCATTAAGTACATTCTCGTTGTTAATGAAAAGAAAATAATTTTATTGTGTTTTCCTAATTTAAAAAATAATTATAGGGGTGCCTGTGTGGCTCAGTTGGTTAAGTGTCTGCCTTCAGCTCAGATCATGTTCTTGGGGTCCTGAGTTGGAGCCCTGCATCAGGCTCCCTGCTCAGCAGGGAGTCTGCCTCTCCCACTTCTTTTGCCCCTCCCCTCATTCATGCTCTCTCTCTCTCAAATAAATAAATAAAATATTTTTAAAATAATAATAATTATTATTATAATCATTGTAAATAGTTCAGAGGAATGTTGGAAACAGAAGTAAAACATTACCCCAAATTCTACCACCAGAAAAAAAAAGTCATTTTTTTTGTTGATGAACAACTTCCATGAATACCTAACCCTAACATTAGCAACAGTCCCTGTACCTGGTGAGAACTTTCCTTTGTTTTGGCACTGACCCTAAGTGCACTGCTTCCCCACTTCCATTCTCTGTTTTTATGCGTAGTGACCCAGCTAGCCACTGCCCTACTCCTTCACTATGCAAAATACTTCCTTCCTAAAAAAGGCTGTGTGTATAGCAGACTTGACTGCTTTTTAAGATAGCAGTGGGGGAAGCCAAGAAAAGTAAACAATGTAAAATTTCATTTCATACGTCCTGCACTTTTGAAGAAGTCCCTAAGCCATCCCTTCTCTAAGAAAATTTTTGCATGCCACATCTTCCATCTTCCTTGCTACTTACATAACCTCCTTTCTGTTTTTCCTGTCCACCCTCTCTGGCTCATAGAGAATCACAAAATTCCTTTCAATTTCTTTTGTAGAAGAGTTCAGCTTTCTCTTTATCCCTTTTCTGCCTGTCACAGCTCTGCCAAAAGAGCCTCACCTTTGCAAGGGAGCACACCCATCTAAAACAATTACTGTTTTCTCCCGGAGAATTCTGAGTCCACCAATTAAATACTAGGTTTTTTCTCTCTACATATATATAATTTTTAAACTACACACACACAAAAAAATAGCATCACACTATGAGGGCTCCTACATTGCTCAATTCTGGGGGGACCATAGTCTATGTGGATGGGTGCCCCTGAGGTTGGTATCTCTGTGTCTCTATACGAAGAGTCCCTCAGTACTATACTTTTGTAGCTCCACAGTGCCATGGACATTTCCTCCTATCACTAACTACAATTATATATCATTATTTTAATAACTGTGTAGTGTCCCATACTATATAATGTTCCACTGTCTATGATGGATACACATAACTGACCCCCTTTTTCTCATTATTAAAAATGCTATGGGATGCCTGGGTGGCTCCGTCAGTTAAGGGTCTGACTCGACTTCAGCTCAGGTCATGATCCTCAGGGCTGTGAAATCAAGCCTCACCTTAGACTCCACACATGGCGTGGAGCCTGCTTAAGATTCTTCCTCTTCCTCTGCCCTGCCCCCTCTAAAAAAAAAAAAAAGGAAAATGCTGTAATTAACTCCTCAAACAGGTACCTTTCTGAAGATATCAAATTTCAGTCATATATTATTATATATTATATTTAATCTAGAATAAATTCCTAGATACAGAATGAAAGGTATATACATTTTGTCACATGTTCCAAACTGCCCTCTTAAGAAGTACTAGTTTTCCCTGAAACAAATAATACATTACATGTTAATTTAAAATAATAATAATAATTAAAAAATTAAAATTAAAATAGAAAAAAAAGAAGTACTAATTTTTACTACATAGGAGTTCTTTTTTTTACACACAATATTCAATCATGGTCATTATTATATTCATTCTCTTTTTTATTATGACAGGTGAAAAAAGACATCTTAATGAGTTTTTGTTTTCTTTTCTCTGATTACAAGCAAAGTTGAACATCTGTTATATATATTTATCGGCCATTTGCCTTTCTCCATTTATGAATAGCATCTTTATCCTTTGGTTCATTTTTATATACATGGATTTATTTTTTTCCTATCAATTTATAAGAGCCATTCAAAAATTAGCAACATACTCATCTAATGTTGGTTTTTATTTTCCATTTCAGAAATTCCCTTTTACCTCAAGGCCCTTCTGCAATTACAACTAGACCATGAAAATGAGACACTGCTTCAGTAGAGTGATTAACAGGGAGAAGACAAAAACTCAAATTCTTGACTTTGAGTTCCAAAATAAGGACATGATATCTTCATATAGGCGATAATCTCAAAAGTCAAAACCTTTGACTGAAAAAAAAATTATGTCCTAGTCTATATCTGTCATATATGTTACCAATACGTTTCCTAGGTTATAATTTACCTTTCAATCCTTTGGGGTTTTGTTTTGGCTTAGTGTTTGTTTCTTTGTTGCCTTATAGATCTTTGCATTTATTCCTTTGTTTTCTTGATTAGATTTGAAAGGTTTCCTCAGCTCCACATCATAAAAATATCCAACTGTATTTATTTTCTCCATTTTTCGTTCTTCCTTTCTCTCTCTCTCTCTCTCTCTCTCTCAGAGAATCCCGAGCAGGCCAGATGCAGAGCTGAGGCAGGGTTTGATCTCACAACCTTGAGATCATGACCTGAGCTGAAATCAAGAGCTGACCCTTAACCGACTAAGCCACTCAGGCACCCCAATTTTCTCCATTATTCTTATGGCTTCATTTCTTATAATTAAAACTTAAATGCATCTAAATTCATTTAAGGGCAGAGACTATAAGAAGAAATCCAGCTATTTTTTTCCAACATGATTCATTAAATAGTTTATATTTTCCTTAATAAGCTTAATGACAACTTTATCATGAATTAAATTTCTATATATACAAGAGTCTATATCTGAATTCTACTTCATTAATCCATATGGCTACTTTTACACCAGACTATTTTAATGTTAAAACTTCATAATATGTTTTAATATGTGATTGATCAAGTATTCCCTTATTTAAATTTATTTTAAGAAATTTTCTGGATATTCTAACATATTTCTTCTTTCAGATAAAATTTAATTTTGTCAAGGTTTACCCAAAATGTGTTTGTACCTTTTTTTAATGTTTAATGGAATTACAGATTATTTTTACACTCTTATGCCTTCCTATTCAAAAGAATTTATTAACATTTGGAAATTAATAGCCCTCCTCTACACAACCAATAACCAGTTAGAAAATGTAAATGAAGAAAAAAGCCCATTAACAATAGCACCAAAGAAGTTAAAATTCTTGAGAAATTTTACCAAGAAATATGCAAAGCCTATATTAGAAAATCTTCAAAACACTCCTGAAATACATAGAGTAGAGCTAAATAAATAGAAAGCCATCCCTTGTTCTTGGATAAGAATACTCAACATTTTAAAGATATCGGTTGTATATAAGTTGATTTATAAATCTAATACAATCTCTTGATAAAAATACCAAGAAGCTTTTTAAAGGAGCTAGACTAGACAATTGATACTACACTTCATGTGGAAAAATAAACACGTAAAAATAGTCAGAAAAACACTAAAAAAGGAAAGCTATGATGGACGGAGTGACTACTAACTCTACCAGATATTAAAATACTGTAGAACCTCTACAAGTAAAATAATGTGGTATTGGTGTATAAACATACCTGTCAAATTGAATAGAAACTCAAATAACAGACTTGAGAACATATTAAATTTTTGTATATGATAAAAGTGGCCTCTTAAGTCTCAATAACCATCTGAAAAAAAAAAGATAAAACTAGATCCATACCTCACAGCACGCATAGACACACACACACACCTCCAAACAGAATAAAGAACACAATAAAAATAAAGCTATCCAAGTACTAGAGAAAACATAGTTAAATTCTTCATTAACCTGGAGTAGGAATTTTCTAAGCATAACTAAAAACCCCAGAAGCAATTTTTAAAAGGTTGATAAATTTGACATGGCAAAAAAAAAAAAAAAAGCAAAGTAAAACAACTAACAGAAAAAATATTAGCATCATATATCACAGATAAAAAGCTAATATCCCTAATACATTAAGAACTCTTAAAAATTGAGAAGTTTTGTGTTCAGCGTCTGTGTTAAGTGCCTGAGAGTCATGAGAGCAAAGAAGAGAACACTCAACAGAGTAGGAGGGGAGGGCTTTTTGGAAGAAGTGATACCTAAGCCAGTGTCAGTGAACCGGAAGAAGGAGAAGAAAGGGAAGGTCAAGTGGTAAGAGATTGTACTCATTATCAGCAAGATAGAGTCGTTGTGGACAATGAAAAACAGTGATGCTTCATTCCACAGCAGACACAATCAAGACTAGAGTACCTGATGGCCAATAGGCCATCACTATTTTATAGCATGAGTTGGCCTCTTTAACTCTCCTGGAGTTTCCATGACTGACTAGCATTCTGCGTAAATGAGTATATACATTCAATCAGGTTACACTTATGTCTGGCTCACCTGGGGGCCATTTGGATTTTTACAGTCGGATCATTCTGATTAATAATAAAGTTTCCTTCCCAAACTGTAATCTGATTCTTAAACTCTTGGGAAATACCTCAACACAGAGCCCATCTCAGGGTATAAATGGTCAAGTGCACATTTCAAATACATGTATCATTCTTCTGTAATGTACATAACAGATTGCCTACAGCAATGACTGCCCAATATGAAAACCAGGTAGTAGAATATAAAAATGGTCTAGTAGGGAAATGATGAGAGTCCAACAAGGACAATCAGGATGGGGATGGAGAAGAGGGTCCAGAAGTACCTGATGTCACAATTCTCCTCCCACATACAAAGAAATTATTTTTCTTATTATAAAGCTGAAGCCTGCATCTTAACCTAACATTAAGTTAATATAATCAAGAATATCACATACACAATAGTATGGCTTTATAACTTCATTTTTGTCAATTCAAAATCTGAGCACTGGGGCGCCTGCGTGGCTCAGTGGGTTAAGCCTCTGCCTTCAGCCCAGGTCATGATCTCGGGATCCTGGGATCGAGCCCCACACTGGGCTCTCTGCTCAGCAGGGAATCTGCTTCCCTCTCTCTCTCTCTCTCTCTGCCTGCCTCTCTGCCTACTTGTGACCTCTCTCTGTCAAATAAATAAATAAAATCTTTTTTTAAAAAAATCTGAGGACTGGATTAGTATTTTTCTACCAAAAAAAAAAAAAAAGCAGCATTAGTAGTAATAATGTTCATTGAGGTAAAATTTACCTTAACTGTACAGACTATCAATCTTGTAATTGTAACATGAAAACATGGTCACAAAAGTGACAAAATTAAAAATAATGATCAGATTTCTCATTATGAATGAGCCACAAGAAATGAAATTAATGGGGGCACTGATTAAGTGTCCAATTCTTGATTTCAGCTCAAGTCATGATCTCAGAGTCATGGGATCGAGCCCCACATCAGACTCCACACTCAATATGGAGCCTGCATGAAATTCTCTCTCTCCCTCTCCTTCTGCCCCACCCCCAGGCTCTCACTCTCCAAAATAAATAAAGAAATCTTTTAAAAAATTTTAAATTAGCCATGTCTCCAAAAATGGCACTTAATACTTCTACAGAGAACTGGAAGAGCACTGAGCATTACAGAGAGAAAAGAGCTTTTTATGTTTGGTTTCTGTTAACTATGCTATTTTCCAATTGGAATTATCTTTCTTTTGTTTCTTACTCATTTCCTTTTCTTGGTCGTAATCTCTCAACATTACATATCCCAATAAACTTTAATTGGTTTATATTTAGACTACTTAAACTAGTTCCTTTAGTTCTTCTTAGGTGAGATTCTTTTTTCCCTCACACCTCTTCTGTTATCAACCTACCTCACAACTGTGTGTGTGTGTCTGTGTGTGTGTGGGTGTACATGGGTAAAGGTACTTATTGTACGTATTACATACATTTTGCAATGTGACTTCAGCTATTACATAATGTAGGCACATCACAAATAAACAAGACCTTTTTTTCTATGAATGCTTGTCAAGCAGCTTAGGAAAGTGATATTTGTAAATTTTATCACTTGCCATTGAGTTATAGAATCAATAGTAAAGTTGAGATTGTAGTAACATTACCTAACTTCAACAGCAAAAAACTGTCTCACACATAGAAGATGAGAGTCTGATTAAATCTGCAGAAATTTTCCTTGTAGAAGTGATGTACATTTTTAAAATTTGGATATCTGGTATTTTATGACTTGCTTGAGAATTGCCTAAAATCCTACACCACGCAGGCCTTTAAGAGTATTTGCTGCTTACCTAATGCCATCTGGTGTAGATCAGCTTATTATATATAGCATCATCTCCAAAGAATTCTCTGCATTATTTATGAATATTATAATATGGGTTGTAAGAAGTTATGGAAAAAATGCAAACACATCTGGAGGTCATTTAACAAAAATCAATAAACCCTTTATGAATTGAATTATTATTCATATGTTAATCTGATTGGCTCACTAAACATTTCCATTGTTGCACTAAACATTGCCAGTTTGCTCAAACATGCCTCAGAAGTCTATCAAAAGACTCAGGGACTACATAAAACACTAATTAAGTTTTTCATAACACTATTCCTTAGAAAGCTATAATCTCCCTGCATTGGTGAATCTTTATTTCGTCAACAGAAATGTGAACATAGAAATTTTGGCAATAGAAATGTGAACACTTGAAGCCACAGAAGCAAAGGGAAGTATAGTTGTAGTGGGCTCTAACCGTGGATCATGTAGGCAGTCTATATAAGAGAAACTGCTCATTAAACATTACTTCACCCAGTTTGTAAATCATCATTTCAAACTTTAATGCCCCTTTCTCTATGCCAATATAAGCCTCAGAGGGTCCCATAAAAGGAGTCCCTTGTATATTTTCAAACCACCAAAACCACGGTTACACGTATGTATAATCCCAATGGACTTTCCCTTGCAAAATTCCCATTGATTTCAGCAGGACACACCCATTCTCCAGAATACAGTCAGCTTTTCTCATCTGCCCTAATGAGAGAAAACATTTTATTAATAAAGCAGATGGCAGCCATCACAAATGTCTTATTAAATATTAAGTAGTGGGTGCTTTCTCTGAGCCAAGGAACAGTAATAGGCAATATCCATTATGAACACTTTCCTGCAAAATCGCTCTTTTATAGACTCTCACCAGAATTGAGTGGTTTGACGTCTCATCCTAAGACAGGATGGTCACAGTTTCTGACAGCCAACCTTGCACTAAGCACAGTGTAAGACAACAGTATATGCATTATTATTTTACAGACAAATAACTGAAGTTCTCATAGGTCACAATAAATTATCTACTAAAGGACGTTATTTTAAAAGGTCAGGCAGATCAAAGCCTAAGCCCTTCCCACTTCACCACACTCTACACAACCTAACCTAATATAAAACAGAAAAACGTGAAGGCATTCTAAATTAACTCACTTCCCAGCTCAAGTGTACAGAGAGAACATGGTTCTTTCACTTTGAAGTTAATACAATTGCTCTTCATCAGCGCCGACCCTCTGGGTAGTAAGCAGAAAAATTACTAATGTCAAATACGATTTAAACCTTCGTGCAATCTAATAATTTTAACTGTCTCCACAGGTACCATCTAGTTGTCTCTCTGGAGCTACTCTTCCTCTACCATAGAGCAGCAAGACTCATGTTCTAGATGGCCAAGCAAGGGGTACCCCCTCCACTCTACAATGGAGTGCTCCAAATTTTTCCTTGATACGATAAAAGGGGAGAACATGGCTTTAGAAAACCCTTTCTCATTGATAGCCTGGCTTGCAAGACTATGGTCTTGGAGCAAATCTGAATTCCGGAGATAACATTTATTCCATAGAGTCTCTCCATCCCTACCCCCATGTAAATGGATTCTTAGACCAGCCAGCACTAAGCTTATGTATTCAAAAAAGCAAAATAGAAAAACATATTAATAAATTTCAAACTAGGGGTGCCTGGGTGGCTCAGTCTGTTAAGCATCTGCTTTTGGCTCGGGTCATGATCCCAGGGTCCTGGGATCAAACCCTGCAGAAGGCTCCCTGCTCAGTGGAGAGCCTGCTTCTCCCCCTCCCTCTGCCTGCCACTCTGCCTACTTGTGCTATCTCTCTATTAAATAAATAAATAAAATCTTAAAATAAAATAAATATCAAACTAGATTAGTTTTACCAATGACACAAACATGGGTACATGTAGCTAATCCAATAGAACCCCAGTTTTATGAAATTATTTATTATTTGAAAATATGAACTTTTAATTATGAATACATTGTATATGCTATGGAAATAGAAACAGATGACAAATTGTTGCAGAATCTTTTTGAAAAAAGATTTTATGTATTTATTTATTTATTTGAGAGAAAGAAAAAAAAATATGGGCGGAGGAGGGGCAGAGGGAGAGGGAAAGAGAATCTCAAGCATACTGTGCTGAGCATGGAGTGGGATGTGGGGCTCAAATCCAGGACGCTGAGATCATGACCTGAGCTGAAATCAAGGGTCGGTTGCTTAACTGACTGAGCCACCCAGGCACCCCACAGAATGTTTTAAGAGAGTTTTCTCCCTTAATGTTCTTTATTAAAATGTTTAAGCATCAATTCACACAATAAAGGAAATAGATATAGATAGATATACATATATATTCATAATAATTTTCCTTGCACGTTACCTCCCAAGGTAACAGGAGTAATGTTTATATCCTAATCTATATTTTTCCACACCTACACCCACACTAATACAAGCATATAGACATGCAGGCATATGAATAGGGATTTTTGTATCATTATATAAATAATCTATATACATTACTCCGCAATGTGCTTTTCTCATTTAACAGTCATTAAAACCTAATTCTCAAATTGGTTAAAACAAGGTCCCACACAAATAGTAATGGGAACACATTAAAATTTCATTTGACTCATTACCGAGGGAATCAGCAGAATGACAACATTGATTCAGTTTGAATACAAGAAAACTTGGACTTAAATGAACAGTGAAAAAATGAATGCTATAAATAAGACTACTAGATTAAATATAAAATTGGTCACTGTCCTACAGGGAAATAAAATCATAACCTTTGGGGTTATCTACTTTACTATACAGAAAAAAAAATCATCACACCTTATTAGATTTCTACAAGTTAACCTTTAATTTTACCAAGTTGTAAAATGCCTGGGGCCCTAATCAATTGTAAACATTAAATCAAGCCCAGTCTCTCTTCCTCAAGAGAGCTAGATGACCCTCAGAGTGGCTTGTCAGAAAATGCTAGAGCAGGATATTAATATCATGCAATCATCTTTTTTTACACTATTTCCAAGTTTTTGAAATTTTTCCTAAACATTTCTAAACAGATCCTAAACAGATCATGGATATACCTTTGGATTAATAGATATATGCCTCCCATTCATTTTTTAATAACTGTATAGTCAATCCATAGTATAAATGCTCTGCAAATAATCTAACAAGCTCCCTAATGATGGACATACAGGTTTTTATCCAACCTTTCACCACTACAAATAATACTACTTTAATATCTTTGTATACATGTTCTTCGATACTGATATTTCTATTGTTAAAACAGTCCCAAAAGCAGAGGCATCAAAATCAAAGAAAATACATATTTTAATTTAATACCTATTGTCACACTCTTTTATGAATTTTGACAGTTTGGGATGTAGTCCTGTGTATATTTTTATCCTAGTTAAGTCAAAATAATCCTAACAAGATTGAAAATGTTAATAATACCTACAAGCTGTGCCATCCCATGAAAGATAACAAGTTTCATGCCAAAAATGTAATAACAACGACTACTCAAACTGTGAATCAAAAATAATAATAATGTAAATGTAAAAGCAATATAAACATCTTTATTGGCTCAAAATAAAATGTTAACTTTTTTGTTATTTGCTTAATGATCCTAAATCATTATATTTGCTAGTATTGATCAAGTTTGCTTTTATTAGTATATAAAAACTACTTTGTGTGGGGTGCCTGGGTGGCTCAGTTGCTTAAGCATCTGACTCTTAATTTCAGCTCAGGTCACAATCTCAGGGTTGTGAGCTCGAACCCTTCATCAGGCTCTGCGCTGAGCGTGGAGTCTGCTTGAGATTCTCTCTCTCCCCCGCCTCTGCCTACGGCCCTGCCCTGGCTTACACATTCTCTTTCTCTCTCTAAAAAAAAAATACCATATGCAAAGGTGAAGGAGGGAGAAGAGAGATGGTCCTACCTGTTTGCTTCCTATTGGCTCTCCATCTTCTTACTGTTCCCAACACCAACTCTTGATCCCAGCAGCAGCACCCCCTTCCCATAGCAGGAATTGAATCCAGCTGTCACTTTTCCTGTATTTTCAGAACCAGGCTCAAGCATCTCTCAAGGATGCTTCTCCAGGACCAACAGAGCAGTAACCCCTCCATAGAGGTCTGAGTTTCAGTTCTACAGAGTTCCTGCAAGTTTCTAAGTTTTAATCATTCTAATCTTCAATGATTCCAAGCCCTTTGTTCTATATTGTACTAAATGCTACTGAATTGTACACTTTAAAATGACTACTTTGGAGGTACCTGGGTGGTTCAGTCTGTTAAGCATCTGACCCTTGGTCTTAGCTCAGGTCTTGATCTCGGGGTTGTGAGTTCAAGCCCTGGATTGGGCTCCATGGAGCCTACCTGAAATAAGTAAACAAATAAATATTTTTTTAAAAATTTCTTTTAGTGAATACTTTTATGTTAGGACATTTAACTTTAATAAAAACTTTCACTTTAATAAAAAAAAAAGAGCTGGTGTGGCTTCTGTCTCCACACTGGGCCCTGACTGATAAGTGGGCCTTCATTCCACAAACAGCAGCCTTTGAGTTTGCTTTTACTGCCTTAGCCACACAATATTTCATCAGCCCTGGTTTTTGTCCAGCTCTCTAGTTCCTGCTGTCCAGGAGATGGTTGGTTGTCAGAGGACAGCATTGTCTCAACCGGTGCTGTATAGTACTGTAGGCCCCAGTCACACATGGCTATTTAAATTTAACCTAATTAACTAATTCAGTTCCACTGACATTTTTCAAGCACTCATTACCCGCAGTGGCTCGTGGCTACAGGAGTGCACAGAATATTTCCTTCATGGAGAAAAGTTCCGAGCGGCGTTGGTCCACACCTCTTCATGGTCTTTCCGAAGTATTTTGTGGCTGTTCATCAGCTGGTAGTTATAGCCTCCCTTAGAGCCAAAAAATGGAGAAAAAAATCAGGGAAGAGGAGGTTGGGTCAGGGCCATGTTTCTTTGCAGCTCTCAGCATTTCACTCTACCTTTCCTTCAACCCAGCATTTCCTCTCTCATCCACCGCTCTCCCTAAACACGCATCAGCAGTTCCTGCGTGTGTGAGTCTACATTTAGCTTGATAACATATTAATTTGAGCTGCAAAATTATGAACTCCTCCAGGCCAGAGTTTTGGGGTCTTTTTCACACACCCTCCCCACATTCAGTGGTGTATTCCTTGAGCATTCTCGCAGAACATCCAAAGAGGCTCGCTCTGGTTTCGGGGAATTCATTCCAAACTGACAAAGTTTGCCGGCATAGGGGTAACACCCTGCCTAAATAAACAGAAGCGATCTGTGATGCTTTATTCCTATGATTTTTTTCTGGTTTCAATTTTGTTCATGAGTGTACCACTTCAAAAACATTTCTAGTGCGGCTCAACCCAAATAACTCCAGTAGGAGATGGTAGCTGTCCTCCGTGAAAATCAGCCCAGCACTAAATCCTTTTTGTTCTCGGGTCACAGATAAGATCCAAGATCAACCCAGAGCGACACAAGACAGAGATACAAGCCAAGCACAATGCCCTTCCCTCAAGACTTCTTCCTGAGTGTGCTTTCTACTTTTAAAGGATAAACTGAGGCATATTAAACGTTCTAAGAATTGAACAAAAATCAGTTGGAAGAGGAAAGTACCAGAGCAAAAGTGGTCAGGAGCACTCCAGGGACAAGAGTTCAGGGAAAGACGTTTATGGAGAAATGACAGAGATAAAGTAAAGAAATTATACACTGGCTATATATAGCTTAAAGCCTGGTTCAGCTGTTTGTGATTGGTTTTCCTTATGTTTCAATTTCATAACCTTGGGTATTTACAGTTTCAGATTTTGGTTTGCTTACATAAACCAGCATGGCATTAGAGCCACCTGCGTCCAGGGGCCTCATTATTTAATTAATATGCCACGTTTTTGTTGTGTGGCTTTCAGGGAAGACTCCTGAATATCTGAATGGAAGTTTCCAATCAGAGGGTAACTGATCAATAGTAGTCTTAAGTGACTTTTTGTTAACTCTCATCAGATTTTGAAATATTAGTCTGGAGGTTACAACAGCTTCCTCAATACTTACAAAAACTGAATACGAGTTTGAGGAAAAATTATGCTTTGTGTAGTTTGCAGACTACGTTTGCAGGCATAAATCTGTATTGGGCTGGTAAGGAGTATTTTCTTCCTACTTTACTACATGTGTGATATTATCATTCCACACTGAAAGTGTGAATAATCAAGATTCATGAAGGCTTTGGCAAGGAGCTCAGCCTTGCTAACTGCAGGAATAATAAAATAAAATATTAAGAAAGAAAGTGGAGGGGCACCAGGGTGGCTCAGTTTGGAACCCAACTCTTGATTTCGTTCAGGTCACAATCTCAGGATCATGAGATCGAGCCCCGCATCACCTCTGTGTTCAGTGCACAGTCTGCTTCAGATTCTCTCTCTCCCTCTCCTTCTGCCCCTCCCCGTTTGCATACATGCTCAATAAATAAATAAATAAATAAATAAATAAATTCCTTTAAAAGAAAAGAAAGTGGATAAATACAGAGAGCCCAACTGATATAAGGCCTTGAATATCCAATAAACTTATCCATGTGGGTATGTGAGCCAATTATCATTGGCTCTGTCACACTCCCATCTCTTCCTTCTACTTCCTCTGCTACTTTCTCTCTCCAAGCTTACAGAAACTACGGCCCTCTCTCTCCAAGTTCTATCTGGCCAGTTTTCAGAGTGGTTGACACATACAGGAGCCCACTTTAAAATCCTGAACAGACAAATGATATAAAATAGTGGAAGTCATCAGAGCCTTTCTCATTTCCCCTAGCCCAGGGCCTTATCCTTTCTGTGCCTACTGCCTGACCTCCAGCTGAGAGCATCTGCATCTCTTTTCCCTAAGGGCTTTCTCACAAAGCAGAAAGGAAGTCTCAGGGAATTAATACCCCCTGGAAGAAGTCTTTCTCCAAAGACTATGACAGCTGGTATATAAATACCCAGTTCTCTTGTCCCTTGGGTGAGATCACTGTGAAATGTATGTTCCACATTGGCTCCCAGCATTTTCCGTTGGGATGACGCCCTCATTTTCCAGGGTGGTAATTTGCCTTTATTGGCTGCCTTCCCTTCTATTTCACAACCTCATATCCATACTGATGTTTACTGGGATCGTCTCCCAAATAAACTACTTGCACTCAGATCTTTGTCTCAAGAGCTTAAAGACATAAGATAATAATAACAGTTATTTGTTCAGCAGATGCCATGTTGGAGGTTGTTCTAAGAGCTTCATATGTATTCACTGGGTAAGGTAGATATATCATCATTATGCCCAGTATCCAGATGGGGGAACTGGAGAACAGAGAGGTTAAATACTTACCATTTGACCCTAGTCCTCATTGCTCCAGAGCCTGTGTCCCTATACTATGCTGCTCGCTGCCTCAAATAGGCCTTAAAGAAATGAATACAAATGAGAAAGGAATAAAATCAAAAGAATTAATTCATAAATTCCAAGTGCCTGGCAGAGGAAGAACTAGCAGACCTGGGTACTTATTAAAGAAGAAGTAAAGAGAAAGGAGCAAAAATGAATGCAATGATGAGATGGCAGCATATGTTTTGCTTGTCCTCCTCTTGAGAGGTGGAGGTTAATTTCCCTCTCTCTTGAATCTGGACTGGCATTAATGATTTCTTTGACCCATGGAATGCACCAGAAGTAACATTCTGACCTCCAAGTTTAGTTTAAGCCTTGCAGTTCTGCCTGGGTCTTTTAGGAGGCACTTTTCTGGGAACCCTACACTACCGTGTGAGAAGTCTCACCAGCCTGAAGCTGCCACACTGGAGAGGCCACAAGTAGGTGCCCCAATGGATCCTGTCAGATGATTACAACTTTTCAGCCATCCCTGAGAAGGCTCCAAATATCTGGGACTCTCCAAACCTATAGCGTACCAACCCGTCTAAAGGGGTTCATTATATGTACAGAATTTTAGAAAAACAATAAAACAAACAAAAAGCTGGTCTGCTTTTGATTATCACCGTGAACTAGCAATTCTAAACAATGTCTGATAAAATATTACTACCCGGAGACATCTTTTGTTGCCCTAATTTCTAAACACTTGCTATGGTTATTGTTAATGATATGCAAACAAACTTTAAATTGGCGTATTTGTGTTACTTATGCTTTAATGAACAGTGTATTCTAAGTGGAAGTTAATGTGGAGAACTCCCAGTTATCCAGTCAACCCCCAACTTACCCAGTCTCAGCAAAGCATGATCATTTCAAGCTCTCTAAAAGAACCCAGTTCTTCCCTACCGTGTATTTCTTCCTTGTGTGTCTCCTTTACTACTCACACAGAACACTTCATTTCTGACACTTCTGGTCATCAAATGTGTGGAGGCTTTTCCCCACAACAAATAATTCTCTGTGACACCAGCTGAGTGTCCTACAATTTAACTCATGTCTGACTCTATCTACCAAGAAAGCATCAGATCCCATGGTTAAGGGCTCAGTCCCACAAGAGTGCCCCCCACCCCACATACACATACACATAATTCAGACACAAATCACAAGGCCAGGTTATCACTTGTGCTTCTAATCACTCAGTTAAAATTGGAGGTTCCAATGACTCCCTCTTTGAGTTCAATTAGTTTGCTAGAGTAGCTTACAGAACTTAGGGAAGCATTTATGCTTACCAATTTATTAAAGGATATGATAAAGGATATAGATAAACAGCCACATGAAGAGATACATAGGGCAGAATCTGGGAGGGTCTCAAGTGCAGGAGGTTCTGTTCCCATGGAGTTGGCATACACCACCCTCCTGGTGGAGATGTGTTCAGCAGCCTGGAAGCTCTCTAAACCCTCTACTATGGGAATTTTATGAAGGCTTCCTCGTGGAGACACAATCAATGATTAAGTTCATTTCTGTCTTGAAGATGGGGCAGGGGAACCAGGGTGAAAATGCCAAGCTTCTGTTCATGAACCCCATCCAGGAGCCATCCAACAGCCCACCCAGAGTCAACTTAATAGAACAAATGATGCTCCTGGTGCTCTTATCACTTAGTTAGGAACAAGAGTTTTAGCAGCCCTGTGACAGGTGGGCAGTTTTATATACATATCTTATAATTTCACACTCTCTTTGTGGACATTGTGGAGTTGTGTATTCTCCAGTTCCTGAAGGGCTACGTATTCCTGCTTTTAGATGATAGATTCATAAACTATGATAGTGTAGTAGTTGCAAAGACAAAGAAACAGAATTTCCATTTTTCTACCTAACCACTTGGAATTTTCTTTGTATTTCAAAAACCTAAAGCAGTGAAACAAGGTGCAAGTTACAAAGGTAATATTAATGTTCAGAAAGAGAAGATTCACACATGAAAATTTTGGCTGAATTTAAATAATATCTCTATAAATTAAAATTTGTTCTTCTATTTTAATTGTTAATTATTTTAAACTTAAAGAACAGATAAAGAAAATAAAATGTTGCATCAATGGTACAAGTTAATAATTGTCCAAGTTGAATCATTTGCAGAATTTTCAGCTATTATAAAATTCATTTATTAGTTATTGAACAATTACTTTTTTAAAATATTACTACATCACACTGTAACCAAAAGTTCAAACTATGTAGATTATACAGAAAAACTTCAAAATAAATAGTGTACTTTTCCTTTTTTTATTGAACTATAGTATCTTTTTTCCTTCTTTTTTTAAACTGGTATGATTATTTCTATAAAGTTCAACCAAAAAAAATGGGGGAGGGGTCTGCCTGGGTGGCTTAGTCAGTTAAGCATCTGACTCTTGATTTGACTCAGGTCATGATCTCAGGGTTGTGACATTGAGCCCCGCATCAAGCTCAGCAATTGGTGTGGAGTCAAGATTCTCTCTCCTGCTCCTTGTGCCCCTCCTCCCACTCACACTCTCTAAATAAACAAATAAATAATTTTTTCACTGTGTCTTTCTCTTTTGTTGGCATTGTTGTTATTAGTTTCATTTCATGTTGTTATTGAAGATAATAATGTGCTAAAAATTACCTGTTCTTTTTTTTTTTAAAGATTTTATTTATTTATTTGACAGAGATCACAAGTAGGCAGAGAGGCAGGCAGAGAGAGAGAGAGGAGGAAGCAGGCTCCCTGCTGAGCAGAGAGCCCGATGAGCAGAGAGCCCGATGCGGGGCTCGATCCCAGGACCCTGGGATCATGACCTGAGCCGAGGGCAGAGGCTTTAACCCACTGAGCCACCCAGGTGCCCCAAAAATTACCTGTTCTGTACACTATTTGCACAGATACACCAGGCCAGTTCATCAGGCAGCTGAATACCACCAAGTGACTAACATGAACACCAGGTGGAACAGAAGAGTCACCTAGACAAGCAATCCCTGTCTGAACCTTAGAGTCACAAAATATAATCAAAAAGTCATTGTTTTGGGGTGCCTGGGTGGCTCAGTGGGTTAAAGCCTCTGCCTTTGGCTCAGGTCATGATCCCAGGGTCCTGGGATCGAGACCCACATCGGGATTTCTGCTCAGCGGGGAGCCTACTTTCTCCCCCCCCCCGACCCCCTGCCTGCCTCTCTGTCTACTTGTGATCTCTGTCTGTCAAATAAAAAAATAAAATCTTTAAAAAAAAAAAAGAAAAAGTCATTGTTTCAAGCCACTAAGCTTTGAGATGGTTTGAGATAATGGCAAAAGACAACTGGAACATTTCCAAAGCTGAACAACTAGAACGTTTGTGAGTCTTCACTTTCTAAAATGGTGTAACATGAATTTGAGTTTGTTCATGTGAAGCTTGATTTACTTTTTAAAATGTTATTTGTAATTCTAATATCAGTAGTTCTCAGTTGACAAAGTTCCCTGGTTCTGATAAACTCACTTCCCAAACCACCACATTTCAACATCCTTGAGAACTGCCACAGTGAAGAAAAATACTTACTAAGGATAACTGGAAATACATCATAATCCGAAGATTTTGAGGAGTCTGGACTTGAATAGTTTAACAACATTTTTTGACCTATCATGTGCCAGGCACTCTTCTAGGCACTGGGATATAACTGCAGCAAGGCAGGGTGCCTGCCCTCAGGGTGCTCATATCCTGATAAATTATGATAAAGAATTTACTTTCAGATATGTTTTACTACAGAGATCATGGGACTATTCCATTGGCAGTATACAGCAGACATCCAGAAACAAAAGGAAATGCTAGCTGACAGAACTAAAGATTCAGATTTTAAAATGATTAGAATTTGGCGTGTGTTTTGCTCAGTTGATAAAGAATGCATGAAAATTTTAATTTTATGATTCCTCGTTAACTGGAAGTCCAACATAAACATCAGACACACCTGGATCCAGACACCCAAAGAAAGTGGCAGCTTCTCCTAAGAGAAGAGTGTGTTGTTCCCCAGGCAAAGTCGAAAATTAAGTCAGAATGGGTCATTGCTACCAGGCAGATGGACGGTAGCCGATTCATAGAAGAAACCAACACAGAAGTAAAGAATCAGGCTGGGTGTATTGCTCACCGTGATGAAAAGCCAGCATCAGCATGAATGGCCTGGGCCAGGAAACCGAGGCCCCACAGCTGCTGCCCGAGCAGCCCACATGCACTCACTCAGAGAATGAAGGAGAGCCCCACTGTCTCTAAAGCCCTGCATATAGAGAGGGAATACTGCGATTCCCTCTCTAGAACTTTGCCAAAAAAACTATTTTTGGGTAAAGAAACCTAAGGTAGACGTGGGAAGTGAATCGCCAACATCTCAGAGTTAGGAAATGACAACGCCAGGGTTCAAAACCAAGTTTTCTAATTCCAAGGCCAGTATTCCCTCCACAGCCAGCTCCAGGGCTGCTAAAGTTTAGACAGACTTTGGCTAATAACTGTGCAGAACATTTCAACTGGCAGAAGAAGAGCTGTGTGATTAAATTGAACATTCTCACCTCTCTTCATGTGGATTTTGAATATTACTTGGAGAGATAAACCTTTGAGTTCATATGGAGAAAAACTGTATTGCATATGAATATTTCATTTCATTAATAACATATTAAGCACTTTCAAGTACACTTGATCCTCACACAATCCTATAAAATAGGTAGGACTGGATTTCTTATAACCATTTATTAAAATGAGAAAAATGAGACTCAGTGAGACTAAGGCACTTGCCAAAGATGACATAGTTTTATATTAGAGGTGGAACTGGAATGAGAACATATTCTTTATCCACAAGTTTTTTTATATTTCTTTTTCTATTTTATTAATTCTCGTTTACATACAAGAGGATATATGTTAGGATCAACCACCCAGCTTAAGAACCTGATCTCAGCTGAGATGTTGAAGTCCCTGTACTCTCCTCCCCTAGGGCTGATGTTCACAACTCTCGCGATCATCATTCACATAGAATATAGTGGGAAGGGTACCCCCTGGAGTTGTGCCCCGGTAGCCTGTCCCCAATTCAACTCTCCCCTCAATTCTGAACTGTGTTTATCATTATCTTACTTTTCTTGATATTTCACCACATAGCTTTATTACTCTAAAAAATGTTGTTTAATTTTTCCTGTTTTTCATACTTTGCAAGCAGAGCATACTGATGATCATAGTCTTCTACAATTTGGTCCTTCACTCCATGTTCTATCTCCGTGTTGATGTGAGTAGCTGTACTTCATTCATTTTCCATCGCAGTATAGTAGTCTACAATATGAGTTTGCCACAGTTTTTTTGTCTAGTCTTCTGACATTGAACCTTCGGGTTGCTTCCAGATTGGAGCTATCATAAACAGTACAGCTAGAAATATTCTTGTACATGTCTCCACATCCACAGGTATAAGAGTTCCTCCCAGGCATCAAAGTAGGAGCATAATTACTGTCTTGTAAGATTTACATATCTTCAACATTACTAGATAATTTCAAATTATTTTCCAAGGTTTTGTACGAATGTGTATTTTCTCATCATCCATTTATAAGAATTTCTGCTTTATTCACATCCTCAGCAGCCATTGGAATTATACACTCTATTTTTTTTTGCCATTATAATGGATATAAAACAGTACTATATTGTATCTCATTGTGGTTCTAATTTGCATCTCCCTGATTACTAATGGATTTGAGGATTTTTTCACAGTTTTTTGGTTATTTTTGTTTCTCCCTCTGAGCAATGGCTGGTCATATCCTGGCCTATTTTCCTGTCAAGCTGCTTAATTTTTTCTTATTGATCTTTTAAGAGGAATTTGTATATTTTAGGCAACATTTCTTTTTCACTTATATATATTGTAAATTCTTCTCTCAAGTTAATCTTGTGTTTCACTTTATTTAAGGACTCTTTTGATAAACAGATCTTAATTTTAATACAAGCATGTTGATCAATATTTTCCTTTATGGAAAATATTTCCTTTAATCTCTAGTGTGGTGAAAGATATTTAAATACAACACTGAATCGATGTATTAGACTTTTTCATACACTACTGAGTTCATAAGAATCTATTTAGAATTTTTACATCTATTTTTATGAAATAGAGCTTCCCTATGACCCTGCAATTGCACTATTGGGTATTTACCCCAAAGATACAGATGTAGTGAAAAGAAGAGCCATCTGTACCCCAATGTTCATAGCAGCAATGGCCACAGTTGCCAAACTGTGGAAAGAACCAAGATGTCCTTCAACGGAGGAATGGATAAAGAAAATATGGTCCAGAGGTCCTTGGGTGGCTCAGTCGGTTGAGCCGCTGCCTTCAGCTCAGGTCATGATCCCAGGGTCCTGGGATCGAGCCCCTCATTGGGCTCTCTGCTCAGCAGGGAACCTGCTTCCCCCTCTCTCTCTCCCTGCCTCTCTGCCCACTTGTGAGCTCTGTCTGTCAAATAAATAAATAAAATCTTTAAAAAAAAAAAAAAAGAAAATATGGTCCATATATACAATGGAGTATTATACCTCCATCAGAAAGGATGAATACTTAACTTTTGTATCAACATGCACGGGACTGGAAGAGATTATGCTAAGTGAAATAAGTCAAGCAGAGAGAGTCAATTATCATATGGTTTCACTTACATAAGGAATAACATGGAGGACATGGGGGGGAAGGGAGGAGAAGGGAGTTGGGGGAAACTGGAGGGGGAGATAAAGCATGAGAGACTGTGGACTCTGAGAAACAAACTGAGGGTTTTGGAGGGGAGAGGGGAAGGAGATTTGGTGAGCCTGGTGGTGAGTATTATGGAGGGCATGTATTGCATGGAGCACTGGGTGTGGTGCATAAATAAGGAATTCTGGAACACTTTTTGAAAAGATGGTACTTATATACAGATGACTCTAACTTTAGTTTATGCATGAACACTTAGGCTTCAGAGTTCTAATACTGATTTTTCAAATAAGCAAAATTTTTTATGGAAAAAGAATTCAATTTATTTCCTATTTTTAAAGTGTAAAATTTTTTTTTAAAAAGGGCATTGGCTATTAAAAAAAAGGTTAGTCTGCAATTTTCTTTCCTCCTACTCTTTGTTTGTAAATCAAGATTTTATCATCCTTATAAAATGAATTAGACAGTCTGAAATTTTTTTAATCTTTATTTAGATCCAATTAACATATAATATACTGGTTTCAGAGGTAGAGGTCAGTGATTCATCAATCGTCTATAATACCCAATGCTCATTATATCATGTCCTTAATGTCCATCACCCAGTTACCCCATCCCCAAACCCCTTCCCCAACAGCAACCCTCAGTTTGTTTCCTATGCTTAAGAATCTCTTACCATTTATTTCCCCCTCTGATTTCATCTTACTTTTTTCCCTCTCTTTCCCTATGATTCTCCATTTTATTTCTTAAATTCCACATATCAGCAAGATCATATAGATAATTGTCTTTCTCTGATTAGCTTCTTTCTCTTAGCATAACACCCTTTAGTTCCATCCAAGATTGAAATTCATCTTCTTTGAATTTTGCTAGATCACAAAAGAAAAACTCTAGCCTTGGGCTTTATAAATGGAAAGATATATAATTACTGATTCAACTTCTTCAATGGTTATAAGATGATCCAGGTTTTTTCAACCTTAAGTCAATTAAGGGTAAACATTGTCCTAAACATTTTCAATTCCTAGGACTTTGTCCACTTTGTTTTTAAATTTATTGGCATAAAGTTATCTGTAATTTTCTCATATCTTTTTAATCTCTGCTCTGTCTGTACTTAGTCCTCTTTTTCACTCTTTATTTTGTTTGTGACCTTTCTCTTTTTGATACAAATCTTGCTGTGTACTTGATAATTTTATTAGTATTTCAAAGAGTCAACTTTAGACTTCTTGTTTATCTTTATTGTATCTTTTAAAATTTTTATTAATTTCTCTCTTATCTTTATTATTTCCTTCCTTTAACTTTATTTATGTTTATTCTCCTGTGCTTTTTCTAATTTCTAAAGTAATTTGATTAGGTTAATAATTTTTAAATTTCTTCTTTTATAATGCAAGTATCTAAGGTTATAAGTTTCCTGCAAGTTCTTTCTTATTTCAGAACAAATTTCTCTCATTCCTAACAAGACTTTTTCTTTGACCAATGAACTATAGAAAGTTTTTTTTTAGTTTCCTAATATGAGGTATTGATTTTGTTATCTTATCATTTTGTTATCTTACTGGTTTCTAACAATTATCTTAAGTCAAAAAAATAATCTATATGATACTGAATCCTCGAATTCTTACTTTATCACCCAGAATATAATCACTTTTTATAAATGACTCATGCACTTGAGAAGAATGTATATACACCAAATGTAGGGTTTCATTTTCTATATATGTCCATTGGATTTAACTTGTTAATTGTGTTATTAAAATCTTATATCTTCTCTGATTTTTTTTGTTGGCTTGGTCTATAAATTACTGAGAGAATTATTAAAATTTCCCATGGTGATAGGTGATATTTACCAATTTGATAAATTGTGGATATATAACAAATATATCAGTTTTTGGTTGCAATTCTGCTAACTTTTGCTTTGTATAATTAAAGTTATGTTATTAAGTACAATTAAGTATGGAATGACAAATTAAAATCTTTAATTATATCCTAGTCTTCTTTCCACTGTTTAGTCTTAAAGTCTATTCTGTCCAATATTAACATGGCTACAACAGCTTTCATTTCATACATATTTGCATATTTGCTTATTTTCTCATACCCTTTTGCTTCCAGTCTTTTGGTATCTGTACACCCTCAGTCTGTATGTGTGAGAGTGTGTATGTATGTGTACATGTGTGTTATCCAGGCTGACATTTGCTTTTAACTGGAGAATTCAGCTAATTTATTCTTATTGAAAACACACATATTTATAGAAAACATATATATTTGGATTTATTTGTTATTTTGTACCTTCATTTCATCCTGCTTTTTCTGTTTCTTCTTTTTTATTTTTTTTTTCTTTTCTATCCTGGATTGATTTTTCCTCTCTTCTTTCCTTTATTTCTTTCTAATAGTTGGGAATATGTATACTCTATTTCCATTTTTCTTCTGTTGTTCCAGGAACTTAAATACAAATGTAATCTAACAATACCTGAAATTAATCAATATTTATTGTCTACTAAAGAATACATACAGTTTGGAATGCTTTAAATAATGATGACCACCACTGCACCCACCACTTAAATAATAACATATTACTTAATAGAAAAAACTAGACCAGAGCAAGGAGCTTAAGAATGCAGGGAAGAATGGGGCAGAATGCAATTTTAAATATAGTGGTCAATCTGGGCGACATTGAGAAGCTATTTGAGCAAAGATGTGAAAGAGATGTTAACCATGCAGAATCTAAAGCAACAACATTCCAGACAAAGGAATCAGCAAGTGCAAATGCCCTAAGGAAGGAACTAGGCTGGAGAGTTCTAGGAACAACAAGGACAAAGGAGGGCATTGTGATTGGAACAGAGTGAGATGGAGGAGAGTACTAGAAAATGGAGTCAGACAAACAACGGAGGATGGGCTCAGGTTGGGCTTTGTGAGCCATTTTAAAGACATGTGGCTTTTACTTGGAGTAACATGTGAAGTCTTCAAGGGTTTTGAGTAGAGAAATGACATGAATTGACTTTTACACTTCAAAGCCTCTCCCCTAATTTAAATAATAAGATACTAGAGAACTTTTCTCAAAACCAGTATTTTATTTCCACAAATACATGCACATACAGATGTGTTTTACTTGTGTAAAAGAGATAAGAAAATCTCATAAGAGATGGTTTTAAATATTTGCCTTCATGCTGACTAGCCTTTCTTAATCTAAGTTTTTGGTAGAAAAAAGGTAAAAGCATAGATAATCAAAATGAAAAGTTATGCCCTTATTATCCAATTACTCCTCTTTTTGATGATAATCATTCTATCACGTGTGACGGATATCTCACCGTGGTTTTTATTTGCATTTCCCTGATGACTAGTGACACTGAACACTTACTGTTGGCCATCTGTATATACTTTGAAAAAAATGTCTATAAAGCTTGTCTGCCCATTTTTTTAATCAAATTGTTTTCTAGCTATTGAGTTGTATGAGTTCTTTCTATCTTTCATAAGTTAACTCTTCATCATATACATGGCTGACAAATATTTTTTTCCCATTTGGTAGGTTGCCTTTACATCTTGCTGTGCAGAAGCTTTTTTTTTTTTTAAATGTAATACCACTTATTAATTTTTGCTTTTGTTACTTACGCTTTTGGTGTCATAGCCAAAGAAGCATTGCCAAGACCAATGTTAAGGAGCTTTTCCCCATGTTTCTTTCTAGGAGTTTTACGGTTTCAGGTTTCAGGTTTAGTTTTTAATCCAATTTGGGTTAATTTTTGTGATTGGTTAAAGATAAGGATCCTTTTTCATGCTTCTCCATGGATTTTCCAATTTTCCCAATACTATTTATTGAAGGAATTATCCTTTTTCCATTAAGTATCTTGGCTTCCTTGTCAAATATAGTTAACCGTGTATGTTAGGGTTTATTTCTGGGCTTTCAATTATGTTCCATTGGTCTATGTGTCTGTTTTATGGTAGTACCATATTGATTTGATTTCTTTAACTTCATAGTATCGTTTGAAATCACAAAATGCGATGTCTTCAGCTTTGTTCTTTCTTGGGATTGATTTGGCTATACGGGGTCTTTTGTGGCTCTATACAAATTTTAGGATTGATTTATCTATTTCTGTGAAAAATGCCACTAGGATTTTAACAGGGATTGTATTGACTATATAAATGGCTCTGGGCATATGGACATTTTAACAATATAAATTCTCCCAATTCATGAATACAGAATATACAAACAGAACAAATTATTGTGTCTTTTTCAATTTCTTTCAACAACATCTTAGAGTTTTCCCATGTACTTATCTTTCACTTCCTCAATTTATTCCTACATATTTTATTGGTTTTGATGCTATTGTGAATGGGGCTGGGTTTTTTGTTTGTTTGTTTTTCAGATAGTTCATTGTTATTGTCTAGAAATGCCATTGACTTCTGTGATTTGTATCCTGCAACTTCACTGAAATAGTTGATTAGTTCTAACAGTTTTTTGGTGGAGTCTTTAAGATTTTCTATATACAAGATCATATCCTCTGCAAACAAATACATTTTTACTTCTTCCTTTCCAATTCATTTGCCTTTTTTTCTTGACTAATTTCTCTTGCTAAGACTTCAAGTGCTATATTAAGAGAGGTAATGAGAGTAAGCACACTTGTCTTGTTCCTGATCTTAGAGGAAAAGCTTTCAATATTTCACCATAAACTATGGTGTTAGTTATGGGTTTGTCACATATGGTATTCATTATGTTGGGGGTTGTTAAGAGTTTTTATCATGAAAGGATATTATATTCTGTCAAATCTTTTTCTATATCTATTGCTATGATCATATGATTTTTTATTTGAAGATTTTTTGATCATATGATTTTTATCTTTCATTCTATTATTGTGGTGTGTCACATTTATTGATCTGCATATGATGAACCATCTTATTTCACCATGATGCTGACATCACTCACATAATTTATTTTAAAAACATTTTTAATTCCCCTAAATGTTTCCATATATATTTAAGCTATTTCTTATTTTTTGCTATTAGAGACAACTCTTCAATGAACAGCTTTGCATTTACAACTTTTTTACTTGTTGCATTTCTTCCTGAGTATAAATGTCTAGATGTGGTATTGCTATGTCAATTTTCTAATTTTTAAGATTCCTAACTCTTTGGAATCTTCTTGTTCATTTGACTTTCTGGAAAATGATTGAATGTATTCTTTCAAAATAGTCACCCCCACCCTGTTGGTCAATAAATCCAACTATTACCCAAGCTGTATAGTGCCAAAGAGTATTTAGCCAGGTGTGGACAGAGAAAGAACAAGCCAGCTATCCTTAGTCCTCTGGGATGTGTGCATGATGGTCTTCTCCCACAAGGAAAACAAAACAAAGACACGGCAAGAACTCAAAGAAAACTTTGGAAGGCTAAAACCTGCTATTCTTTGGTCTCAGCATTTCTGATGATTATTATGTCATTTGCAAATGATGGTCCAGGTTATTCTGCTAGATAACACATATTTCTCTTCTCCAAAGATGTTAGCCTTTTATGTCTTCCTTCTAAATGTTCTTTAAAATGTTGTCTCTGGAGAAAAGAAAAGAATTAAAAACAATGAAAAATTTCTGGCAGAACAGTATGATCTGCTCCATTAAATGTGCTCTGTCTTTCCTCCAGTTTCTCCCCTACTTAATAACTCTTCAGGGAAAAAAAATTTTTTTTACTGATATTATTTTCCCTAATCTCTGTGTAGTTTAATTTGGAAACATTTCTAGACCAACATTTAAAATAATTTAGGGCAAGTGAAAAAGGTGAAGTTGACCTTAACCAAAATTCAAGTAATCACTCATGGTTGATTCTGTCAGAAAAACTGATGATTGGAAGGCAGGACTGTGGTAGCAACTAAGAGAGAAAGGCTTCAATATCCCTTCACCTCTCTGAGTGGTCAGGAGCTTGCTGGTTGAAAGCGTGGGAGTTGGGAGGCAGAAGACAAAGAGTGGAGTGGCATCCTGTAAAGAATAACAAATTGGGAATATAACAACTTTGGTTTGTGGGTTGAGACCCAACTGTTCTATCAACTTGGAATACATTATCACTTAGTGCTTACTCTCACTACCTCTCTTAATATAGCACTAGAAGTCCTAGCAAGAGTAATTAGTCAAGAAAAAAAGCATATGAATTGGAAAGGAAGAAGTAAAAATGTATTTGTTTGCAGATGATATGATCTTATATTATCACTTAGAAGGAGTAGAGTATAATGGTCAAAAACCCAGGCTTTGGAATCAAGCAAAGGAAAAATAGAAGACCTTGTCCCCAAACTCAAGGAGCCTGGATACTGGAATTTTTTAGTATCTAAACAAAAAACATTAACTGTCAGAAAACTTCTGTTTATAGCAATGTCGCTGCCAGTGGAGAGGAAGATTGACTCTGCCTTTGAATCATGTGTCAGCTGTTTATTGGGACTCTGGTCTTGTCTAAGTTACTTTACTTTTCTCTGCCTGGGTGTCCTTACCTTTAAAATGAGGGTAATTTTGCCTACTGAATAGGGTTGTCATGGAGATTCAACTTATAAAGCACTCAGCAGAGTACTTGACACAGAATGTTATAGCTATGATTGTATTATTATGATTATCCTTTCTAAATCACAATCGACTCATCTGTGAAAGAGGATATTACCCAATGATTACTACAGTTCCTTCTAATTCAATTTTAATTCAAGTATCTGACATTTAAAATACTGTGCAAGCACAAAATCTGCCCCTACACTTATAATTTAATCATAGTGTGTTAGCTTTAAAAAAATACATATGTTGTCCACTTGCAAAGTATTCTCAGATAAATAAGATCATCATGGTGAAATGCCTCTCACCATAATTAACAACAGAGCTCTCAACTACCATTTAACCCAATGAGGTACAGAACATCCACATTCAAAGACAACAATCTCATCCCCTATCCTCACCTCTCTGAACACTTTTCCTGCAACACTCTTTCTCCCCAGCCCTCCCCAGCCTCAGTAGCTTCCTTGTTATCCCACTGAATAATAAATAATGCATAATCCCAACTTAGAGTGTTTATACTTGCTATGTCCTCTTCCTAGAATATCCTACCTCTAGATGTTCACTGGTCTTTGTCCTTCATTTCATGCAAGTCTCCCATCAGAAAGGATTTCCCTGACCACAACCCTCCATGTTTTTGGTCTTTATCCCTATATCCTTAGTATTTATTGCCCCATATATTACATATATGTTTGTTCTTTTTGATGACCCTCACTATAAAGTATGTTCCATAATAGAAATGATTTTGTTCCTGTTCCTGCCTGGATCCCCAGAGTCTAGAAGTATGCCTGGTATATAGTAGGAAGTTAGTAAACATTTGACAGTTGAATGAATGAATGGAAAAGAAAGGAAGGAAGGAGGGATGAAAACAAAGGAATAAAGATCCATGAAGAGTGGATCAAAGATTAAGAATAATCTGTTATTCCTTTTCTAAGAAATATGTATATAATCTGTTAGGAGCCTTTATTACTTCAACTGACAGGCACTTTTCTTTTCCCTTTTTTTTTTTTCCCTAGCCTTAGTGAGATGGTGAAGTTTTAATTCAAGCATATGTTTGACTGGTTGTAGAAAGAGTGGCAGGAGACAATGTTTTAGGCTGGGCCATAATTACTCAGCCAACTTTGTGAAGACTCTCAGCTCTGGAGGTCCTGCTATGGAGTAAAGAGGAGAAAACTGTGAGCTGAATCTTGAGATGTGGAAGCCCATCTCCATGCTGCTCCCTGGAGTCCTGTTGCCTTTTCCCCTTAAAGGGGCTGCTTGTTCCTCATTGAACAGAAAGCTGTAGGAGAAATGGGTTTTAATATTTAGTCTTCTTCATCTTGAGCTGAATGAAGATAGGGACAAATCCATAACATAGAAATACAACCACTTTTGTTTCTATTCACAATAAAATTTTCTGATTTTTTTCTTGAATTTTAAGTTAACGACCAGGAATTGAGTTTATTTTGCTTTAATAATCTAAGCAAGTGTCATAAATTTAATTCCAGGTCCAAGGAAAATCTTTTCAGATGTGCTCCCAAATAGAGAACAGACTTTATGATGTTCCTGCTAGCATAAAGAGGAGTCAGAAAGACACCTTTTCATAGAATTCCTAGTATTATGGTTTAGTCCTATGGTTCTTTCCTCTTTCTGCACTGCTCTTACTAATTACTCCAACAAACAAGAGTTCTCAGTGTTGAAAACAAAGAAAAAAAGCAGCCATAGGAAGAATGCTTGTGTTTCTAGACATTCTCTTATATTTACCATTTTATCAATGAGAGATACGATGGCTTATTTCAGCAACTCTTTGCTGGATACCTGTATGTCCTAAGTTTGGGGCTAGATACAAGAAACAACAGATATATCTGAAATAGCTCCAGCCCGTAAGAGGTTATCAGCCTAGGAAGGGAAACAGAAGAGTGTGGAGATTGGAGGTAGTAAAGGGTAATGCAGTGTAGCCATAGGACTGGAAGGAGGTGGCACATCATACACTCAGAGGCATGTGGACATCATTCATTCGCTGAAACTTTTTTGAATACTTATCTACAAGGCATCATTATAAACCAAATATTCTTAGTTCTGATTACAAAAACCCTGAGTTCCACTTATATTATTTTCTGCATCCCATTTACAAAGTACAAAAGCTCATTTATTTTTTTATATAATACATTATAGATTTTTTTACATACCAGATGCATACCAAAAATGTTATGTGCACATTTTGAAAAATTATATGAATTTTTAAAGACTATTTTTTAAAGAATGCTTGTATTATTATAACAGTAATGTCCTGTAATGTTTGGAAAATCACTGTTAACAATTTATTGTATTACACACACACATAGACACAAATACAGACATGCACAGACAACACACTTAGACACACACTTTATACATAGTTGGGATCATGCAGAAGATGCAGTTTTGTACTGTGCATTTTTCACTTAAAATGAGATACAAAATATACAAAGTGAGTACATACAACCTTTCTATGTGAACATACCTGCAAAAACAATCCAGTTCAAGGAATGTTTTGTCAATTCTAATAAAGTAGAATTTGCTCTAAGGAATTCATTTGTTACAACTCTGAACTTTTATCCTGCAGGGGTTTTTTTGTTTTTTGTTTTTTTGTTTGTTTTAAGATTTGTGTATTTGTTTGAAAGAAAGAAAGAGAGAATATAAGCAGGGGGAGGGGAAAAGGGAGAGGGAAAGAATCTCAAGCAGACTCCCTGCTGAGCACAAAGCCCAACACGGGGCTCAACCTCATGACTCGGAAATCACAACCTGAGAGGAAAGCAACCCACTGAGCCACCCAGGTGTCCCTCTCCTGCAGGGTTTTTTTTTTTTTTTTAAGATTTTATTTATTTATTTATCAGAAAGAGAGAGACAGTACAAAGAGGGAGTAGCAGGCAGAGGGAGAAGCAGGCTCCCTGCTGAACAAGGAGTCCAATTCAGGACTCCATCCTAGGACCCTTGGGATCACAGCCTCAACCCAAGGCAGGTGCTTAACCTACTGAGCCACCTAGGCATCCCTCCTGCAGGTTTTATTAAAACAGAATAAATTTTTACAAATAAATTAGCTTGAGAACTTCCTGTTTTCACCTGTAATAAAGAAACACTAAAATCTGAGACCTCTATTTTTTTTCCTTTTTTCATAAAAGGGTACCAAGAAAGTTGTATATTCCTAACCTATTATGATAGTATTCATGGCATAAAAGCTTAAATGTCATTAATAACAAATTTACAAGTTTACTGGCAAAAAAATTAGACAATCAATTGACTTGATAAAATAAATTGTCCAGGGGTGCCTGGGTGGCTCAGTGGGTTAAGCCTCTGCCTTCAGCTCAGGTCATGATCTCAAGGTCCTGGGATCGAGCCCCACATTGGGCTCTCTGCTCAGCAGGGGGCCTCCTTCCCACACACCCTATTTGCCTCTCTGCCTACTTGTGATCTCTCTCTCTCTGTCAAATAAATAAATAAATAAAATCTTTTTTAAAAAAATAAATTGCCCAGCATGATAGTTTAAAAACTCAGAACAATCATTTTTATAATGTTAATTTTTCCTATCAGAAAAGTAATACATAATGCAATTAGTAAAAAGAAAAAACAATCCGTAGTAGCAATAACACCCCAAGATATCTTTTCTAACATTTTGCTGAATTTTCATTTTTCCATTCAAATGATTAAAAAGTTATAATCACACATTTTATCTCCTGACTTTTAGTTAACATTATAAAAATTGTTAAACCCCTCCATATAATTTTAAAACACTGTTTTAATAAATAATATCCATCATATAAATGGATCATGACTTAACTAGTTACCTATTATTCAACATTATACATGTTTCCAGGTTTTTTAGTGAAAGTGAAAATATTTGTACATGAAGCTTTTTCTATATTTAGGCTATTTTCTCTAGGTCAGTGTGATTTTTTTTTAATTTTATTTATTTATGAGGGTGGTAGGTGAGGGAGGGGGAAGAGGGAAAAGATCAAGCAGACTCTTCGGCACTGAGCATGGAGCCCAACAAGGGGCTTGATCCCAGGACCTTGAGATCATGACCTGAGCCAAAACCAAAAGTTAAGTGCTTAATTGATTGAGCCACCCAGTCACCCCAATGTGATGGTTTTTCGATACATCAACTTGGCTAGCCTACAGTCCTACTACTCAATCAAACACTAATCTAGGTATTGCTCTGAAGACATTTTGTAGGTGTGATTAAAGTCATAATCAATTGATTTTAAGAAAGGAAAATTATCCTAGATACTCTGGGTAACCTCGCTCAATCAGTTGAAAGGCCTCAAAAGCAGAACTGAGGCTTTCCTGGGAGAAGAAATTCCTCCTATGGACTACATCTTCTGCTCATACAGTGCCCAGAAAGTTCCAGCCTGTCCTTCCTGATGGCTCACCCCACAGATTTCAGACTTGCCTAGCCAAAGTCCACAACCCACAAGCCAATTCCTTGCAATAAATCCCTTAATATCTATTTCCTACTGGTTCTGCTTCTCTGGTCCAACCCTGACAGATACATTATTTTCTCAGGAATATACACACTACATCAAAAGTCTCGCCCAATAGAAAGTCCAAAATACTATTCCTGTCACTTTCCTCTTATAGCTTTCTCCATGATTTTTTAAAAAATATTTAGATGATGTCTTTCTTGCTGACTAATCTCACATAGCCTTAAAATTGGGCAAGTAGAGGGAATCATGTTTGACCTAAAACCTGTATAACAGCTAAGCTAAGAAAAATAGCACTCAGAACCAGCCATATTGGTGGAATTTGTTCCGCCTGTGTGCTAAACGAAGTGTAACTAAGATGGTCTGAATCTTTCCCCAGCAGCATTGGCAGTAGCCTCAAAGTGTCTCAGCTAACACTTCATTATCCAGGCAACACAAGGATTTGTATGATACCAATTATTCCACTGGGCTGATTATTTACATGGACTCTTTCTATTTATAATGTAATATCAAACCCAAACAAAAAGATTTCACAGGGGCAGCCGGGTGGCTCAGTCATTAAGCATCTGCCTTCAGCTCAGGTCATGGACCCAGGGTCCTGAGATCCAGCCCTGCATCAGGCTCCCTGCTCAGCCAGGAGCCTGCTGCTTTGCCTACTTGTGCTATTTCTCTGTATGTCAAATGAATAAATAAAATCTTAAGGAAAAAAAAAAGATTTCACATACACCTATGTGCGTATATACACATATCTACCCAAACACATATTAACTTTTTTTTTACTTTTTTTCTTTTACTTTTTTTTTTTGTATAGTTGAGACACAGCATTATGTTAGTTTCCAATGTATGATATAGTGATTCCACAAGTTTATAGATTAGGCTGTGCTGACAACAAGTGTAGCTACCGTCTGTCACCATACAACACTATCACGGTATCATTGAATGTCTTCCTTATGCTGTGCCTTTCATTCCCATGGCATATTTATTCTATATTAGCTTTTGGATACCCATATTCATCTTCTCTCATATAGACCCTTATAGTTTTCCAATTATTCTTTATAATCTCTTTTCAGACTTCACTTACTTTATATATGAAAAATGTTTTTAATGACTTTAGATAGAAGAGAAAATGCTCTTACAAATAATAAGTGTGTGCCAAGGAAGGAAGAGTGTGTAAACTGATTTCTTATAAAGTCATGTGTGTCATTCTTATTCTGGAAAGTTGAACGGGATACTAATATCACAGCAAGACTTAGTCAGTTTTTTGTTTTCCATAGAGTGCATGTAATTCTTTATATATTTAGATCAAGTATGCTACTGTATATCCACCACAGTGCTTAGGAACAACTACAGATTTGAAGAGGAGGTTTTTAGAAGCCTATTAAAAATTGGCCTCAGGTAAAAGAATTGCACTATTCATAGAGTTCCTTCTGTCTTCTAAAGTGAATGGTTCTGGCATTTGAAATGATTATGAAATGATGGAGAATTCTCCATCTACATAAAAGAATGAGCAAGAGGGACGCCTGGGTGGCTCAGTTGGTTAAGCGGCTGCCTTCAGCTCAGGTCATGATCCCAGCGTACTGGGATCGAGTCCCACATCGGGCTCCTTGCTCGGCAGGGAGCCTGCTTCTCCCTCTGCTTCTGCCTGTGTGCGCTCTCTCTCTCTCTCTCTCTCTCTCTCTCTGACAAATAAATAAATAAAAAAAAATTAAAAAAAAAAAAAGAATGAGCAAGATAAGAAATAACCCACCATGAAATGATTTATACATGTAATTCCTTTAGATCTGAAGCTTAGATAGCTAAAGTGTGACACAGTTGAGGAATTCTACGTGTTTTACCAAGCTGGAGACACCTGTGGGGTACACAGATAACACTATGTAACTGGCAATTAGAAATTTAGGCCTGGACTGTAAAAGTGAGGTTAATAAAAATATAATGTGTCCACATGAAGTCAAGTGGATATGTTTTAGTGTTCGAAATACCCAATGTCATGATCTGCAAACATCAGTGAATGTGCTGAATGAATGAGTCCATCTTTTTTTCCCTTTGATAAGCAGTGAGCTGCAAATGGAAGTTGGTATAGAAAGCTCTTTCCACCAATGGTACTTTCTACAAAATTCTCCCTGTTCCGACATAACTTTAGGGTCTACCTGGATTTTTAAGAAAAGAAAGGAGGAAAGAAAGCAAGAAATAAATAAAGAAGGAAAGAAAGAAAGAAAAAGACAGACAGATAAGACTTTGGAAAAAGGTGTTCTATAAAATGATTAAAATCTTGATTAAAGGGGTGCCTGGGTGGCTCAGTGGGTTAAGCCTCTGCCTTCAGCTCAGGTCATGATCTTAGGGTCCTGGAATCGAGCCCCGAATGTGGCCCTCTGCTGAGCGGAGAGCCTGCTTCCCCCTCTCTCTCTGCCTGCCTCTCTGCCTACTTGTGATCTCTCTCTCTCTGTGTCAAATAAATTTTTTAAAAAATCTTGATTAAAATCCAGAAGCTTCACAACCTCCCCACAGGTGAACTGAGGAATTCAATATACTTTGAGGGCAAGATCCTGGACCTCTGGAAAAATGGCACTTCATTTTTTTCATGTGTATATCCCCATGGTAGGTGCTCAATAACTAATTACAGAAGGAAAGAAGTGAGGAAGGAAGAAAAGAAAGAATGGAAGGAGAGAGGGGAGCAGGGAAGACTTGTGATGACTTTTGAATTCTGGGAGTTTTTTAATATCTTGTATCTTACAGTTCTTTATCTATCTATCATCTATTTTAACTATGGCAAAATGTCACATTTACCAGTTGATAAATATTGTCATTAAATATCATGCAAAATGATCAGAACTAAGTGGGATGGTGGGAGAAAAAGAGGGAAAAATTGTTTCAGGACCAAGAAATATAGTTACTAGCTGGGATTTGAGGTTCATAATTCTTTATTCAGATGCACTTAAAAAGTAAGAATCAACGCTAAAACCATATATTGCACTTAGGTTATTATATATTTTATAATATCTATTTTATCATGTTGAACAGATGGTCAAAATCAAGTTTCAGGCAGTAACCAAGTAACTTTGTGTGACATAAACCCATAACTCACTTTCAGAATAGTTGTACATTTGGAATGGAACCATTGGGCACATATGACTAAAACCCATTCTCTGGTAGAGCAACTTTATACCATGCAAATAAGTGGACAATCTATAAGTGAGACCCAGGATTTATGCAATTTTCCAAGTTCTAAAGATAAGTAATGTATTTTTTTTATTATTTCTTTTCAGCGTAACAGAACTCATAGTTTTTGCACCACACCCCATGCTCCATGCAATGCGTGCCCTCCATAATACCCACCACCTGGCTCCCCCAACCTCCCACCCCCACACCCCTTCAAAACCCTCAGGTTGTTTTTCAGAGTCCATAGTCTCTCATGGTTCATCTCCCCCTCCAATTTCCCTCAACTCCCTTCTCCTCTCCATCTCCCCATGTCCTCCATGTTATTTGTTATGCTCCACAAATAAGTGAAACCATATGATAATTGACTCTCTCTGCTTATTTCACTCAGCATAATCTCTTCCAGTCCCGTCCATGTTGCTACAAAAGTTGGGTATTCATCCTTTCTGATGGAGGCATAATACTCCATAGTGTATATGGACCACATCTTCCTTATCCATTCGTCCGTTGAAGGGCATCTTGGTTCTTTCCACAGTTTGGCGACCGTGGCCATTGTTGCTATAAACATTGGGGTACAGATAGCCCTTCTTTTCACCACATCTGTATCTTTGGGGTAAATACCCAGTAGTGCAGTTGCAGGGCCATAGGGAAGCTCTATTTTTAACTTCTTGAGGAATCTCCACACTGTTCTCCAGAGTGGCTGCACCAACTTGCATTCCCACAAACAGTGTAAGAGGGTTCCCTTTTCTCCACATCCTCTCCAACACATTTTGTTTCCTGTCTTGCTAATTTTGGCCATTCTAACTGGTGTGAGGTAGTATCTCAATGTGGTTTTAATTTGAATCTCCCTGATGGCTAGTGATGATGAACATTTTTTCATGTGTCTGATAGCCATTTGTATGTCTTCATTGGAGAAGTGTCTGTTCATATCTTCTGCCCATTTTTTGATATGATTATCTGTTTTGTGTG
>PISX010000457.1:16974-162101 GCA_004024625.1 Mellivora capensis | reverse complement strand
CTCCTTTGCTGTGCAGAAGCTTTTGATTTTGATGAAGTCCCAAAAGTTCATTTTCGCTTTTGTTTCCTTTGCCTTTGGAGACATATCTTGAAAGAAGTTGCTGTGGCTGATATCAAAGAGGTTACTGCCTATATTCTACTCTAGGATTCTGATGGATTCCTGTCTCACGTTGAGGTCCTTTATCCATTTAGAGTTTATCTTTGTGTACGATATGTGTAAGAGAATGTTTGAGTTTCATTCTTCTACATATAGCTGTCCAATTTTCCCAGTACCATTTATTGAAGAGACTGTCTTTTTTCCACTGTATATTTTTTCCTGCTTTGTCGAAGATTATTTGACCATAGAGTTGAGGGTCCATATTAAAAATAAGTAATGTATTTTAAAGGTCTTAATGTTTTTAAAATCTCAGGTGCTATTTCTATGACAAAAATGGATTCCAGATCACACCACAAGCATATATTATGTATATATTAGGTGAATTAACTTAATTGAAGTAATTCCCCTGATGACTCTGAGTTACATACAGATTCTTAGCTGAAAGGTTCACACACCATGAAATACCCATCAGCCTTAAAGAATAATTCATTAAGTGTATGGATTTTGCATAATTAATCATAATAAGTGAATAAATGGGGAAAAAATCAAGTAATGTATGGTTAGCTACTCTGGCATCAGCATACTTATTTCTTTGTCAGTGTCTATTTCTTTTTTTTTTAAGGTTTTATTTATTTATTTGTCAGAGAGAGTGAGCACAGGCAGACAGAGGCAGAGGGAGAAGCAGGCTCCCTGCTGAGCAAGGAGCCCAATGTGGGACTCCATCCCAGGACACTGGGATCATGACCTGACCCCAAGGCAGCCGCCTAACCAACTGAGCCACACAGGCGTCCCTGTCAGTGTCTATTTCTGATTGTAGAACTACTTCTCTTTCTCAAAAAATATTTTTTAGATATTTTATTCACTTTATATTGTCACTATTTTCATATGCCACTATGCCACTAATTTTATATACATTATGCTAAATAGTACATTTCTCTATGCATAGTCTCCAAACCCACTGGTTAAAAGTAAAAATAACTACAGAGGAAAAAAAAAGAATACAAATTTTTAATTCAATTAATTAACATGTAATGTATTATTGGCTTCAGAGGAAGAGGTCAGTGATTCATCAGACTTACATAATAACCAGTGCTCGTTACATCATGTGCTCTCCTTAATGTCCATCACCCAGTAACCCATTCCCCTGTTCCTCCAGCAACCCTTATTTTGTTTCCTATGATTAAGAATCTCTTATGGTTTCTCTCCCTCTCTGATTTTGTCTTGTTTTATTTTTCCCTCCCTTCCCCTATGCTCCTCTGTTTTGTTTCTTAGATTCCACATATGAGTGAGATCATGTGGTAATCGTCTTTCTCTAATTGACTTATTTCGCTTAGCATAGTACCCTTTAGTTCCATCCACGTCATTGCAAATGGTAAGATTGCATTTTTTTATAGCTGAGTAATATCCCACAGTATATATATACACCACATCTTCTTTCTCCAATCCTCTGTCAATGAACATCTGGACTCTTTCTATAGTTTGTCTGTTGTGAACATTGCTGCTATAAACATTTGGGCACACGTGCTCCCTTCGGATCACTACATTTGTATCTTTAGGGTAAATGCCCAGTAGTGCGATTGCTGGGTCATAGGGTAGCTCTATTTTCAACTTTTTGAGGAAGCTCCATACTGTTTTCCAGAGTGGCTGGACCAGCTTGCATTTCCACCAACAGTGTAAGAGGGTTCCCCTTTCTCCACATCCTCATCAACATCTGTCATCTCCTGACTTACTAATTTAAGCTATTCTAACTGGTGCGAGGTAGTATCTCACTGTAGTTTTGATTTGTATTTCTTGAGGCCAAATGATGCGGAAAACCTTTTCATGTGTCTATTGGCCATTTGTATGTCTTCTTTAGAGAAGTGTCTGTTGATGTCTTTTACCCATTTCTTGATTGCATTGTTTGTTCTTTGGGTTTTCAGTGTGATAAGTTCTTTATAGATTTTGGATACTATTTTGGATATTTTGGATACATACCTTTATCTGATACGTCATTTGCAAATGTCTTCTCCCATTCTGTCAGTTGTCTTTTGGTTTTGTTGACTGTTTCCTTTGCTGTGCAAAAGCTTTTTATCTTGATGAAGTCCCAATAGCTCATTTGTGCCTTTGTTTCCCTTGCCTTTGGAAATGTGTCTAGCAAGAAGTTGCTGCGGCTGAGGTCACAGAGGTTGCTGCCTGTATTCTCCCTTGGATTTCGATGGGTTCCTGCCTCACATTTAGGTCTTTCATCCATTTTGACTCTATTTGTGTGTGTGGTGTAAGGAAATAATCCAGTTTCATTCTTCTGCATGTAGCTGTCCAATTTCTGCAACATCATTTGTTGAAGAGACTGTCTTTTTTCCATTGGATATTCTTTCCTGCTTTGTCGAAGATTAGTGGACCATGGAGTTGAGGGTCCATTTCTGGGTTATCTAAGGAATACAAATATTTTTAAAAACTAAAAAGTTAAAGGGCACTTGGATGGCTCAGCTGGTTAAGCATCCAACTCTTGATTTCAGCTCAGGTCGTGAACTTGCGGTGGTGGATTCTAGCCCTATGTCAGGCTACATGCTCAGGAGGGAGTCTGCTGCAGATTCTCTCACCCCTCCCCCCACTCACACTCTCTCTTACTCTTTCTCTCACTCTAAAATAAATAAATCTTAAAAAAAAAACCTAAAAAATTAAGTGATATATTAAGGGCATTTATAACATTTTCATGCCAGCTAAAGTTTGAAAGTAATAGAAGGACATATTATAAGTTTTGCATAATAGTTTTTTGTTCTTTAAAAAATTCTCAAAAGTCTCTAAGAACTTTTTAAAGTCTGATTCTTTATTCCCCAGGTGACAAGATGTTTGCGCCTTCTTACTTTTAGGCTACATTAAGATTTCTCTTTTATTCTGGCTCTGCTACTTGCTCACTGTTTAACTTTGGGATAGTCACGCCCCAGTTTTCTCATTTGTAAAATGAAAACCAGAATACCTGCCTCATAGGTGTTTCTGAGGATTTGAAGAAAGATCATAAAGTGCCTCGTACAGGACCTGGCCCATTGTATGCGGCTAGTACTTGGTGGCATTTGTAGTGGAAATAGAGGAGGAGGTGCTGTTGGCCATTGATTGCCAACACAAGAAATCAGAGAAGTGTTTCCTGGAATCCACTAACTGAATGTGGGATTGGGGTTTTCAGTGGTAGTGTGCTACATACAGCTGGCTTGCTCTGGATTGGAGAGCCAATTGCTAAATAGTCATCAATTTTTCAAGTTTGGCAGTTGTAGTAGCATTTACACCATAGAAATTGGCAAGCACCGTAAACCAGGGGTTCCTCCCACACTACATATTACCCAGAACACTGATGGTTTTAAGCCTTAGCTTATGAAATTTTTTTATTAAAGAAATTTGTTTAACTTCAGATTGTACTTATGGCTGCATATTTCAATATGTACATGATTTAAGCTTAATTTATGGGTTGCCCCAAGTGAAAACTAAAGGCAGACCTAGTATGCAGTACTCTGCTCTGCTGCTTCCACCTGCTTAATAATAAGCTGCACTTCATTTCTCAAGGCTTTTACTCACTTTTTCATGGTTTTCTACACCAGGTTGTCACTCAAAGAGGCAGTGGAAAGAGTTAAAAAAAAAATCTCTGCAACTATTTGTTTTAAAGCCTGTATGTGTGTTGTGTGTGTGTATACTTATACCTTACCTATGTCTATACCTATACCTGTATATTTGGGGAAGGACAAAACTTGTGTGCAGCAACCAAACCAAGTGTGCTCTGTCCTGGACACAGAAGGAGGTTGCATTTCCCAACATAAAGGGATAGGGGAGGACTCATGTGACTAGTTCTGGCCTAAAGAATATGAGTACCACATCCAAATCTGGTCCTTAACAAAACTTCTCAATCTTTTCTTCTCTCTTTCAGTCACTCTCCCTCTCCTTCACTCCCTCTCCTCCCCGTCTCTTTTCCTCAAATATGGAACTGGATATCCAAAATAGCAATATGAGATATCTAAGACACCTCTGAGAAGAGTTGCCCCTAGAGAATTACTGACCTGCCCCAGACAATGACATTAGTGAAAGTTAACTGACAGTGTGCTTTGCCCCTGAGAGCTCAAAGATGTCTTACTGCAACAAAATCAACTCGTAAGTATTATCATCCTCCCCCCACATTTCTACAACTAATCTCCAGAAAGAAGGGGTGGGCAGGAGGTCTATATTCTGGGAAGCTTGGATTTGTGATATTTCCATTCTCCACAGCTGGATTTTTTTCTTTAAAGAACATTCATAAGTATAAATTTAATGCATAGTTTACTGTAGAAAAATCTGGATAAAGAAGCATACAAATTCTTTAAAATCTTTTGAAATATACTGCTTATGAAAGAGATGTGGGACTAAGTCAGTTTTCTTTTTTTTTTTTAAGATTTTATTTATTTATTTGACAGAGAGAGAGAGATCACAAGTAGGCAGAGAGGCAGGCAGAGAAAGAGGGGGAAGCAGGCTCCCTGCCACACAGAGAGCCTGATGCGGGACTCGATCCCAGGACCCTGGGATCATGACCTGAGCTGAAGGCAGAGGCTTTAACCCACTGAGCCACCTAGGTGCCCCCTAAGTCAGTTTTCTAAGAACTTCCAGTTTTAATAAGCCAAGCAGTATTTTTGTTAATTGAACATTTTACGTATTAAACTAATGTCTATGTAAGTAAAATGTAAACTATAGGATTGTCTAATGAGTTATATTCACACTTCATGATACATCACATTAAACTTTGCTATAATGAATACGTCAAGTGTCTTTAAGCTCCTTTTGTATATTTTGTTAAAAAGATATTATGAACTCCTGAAGAAACTAATTAACTGAGAATTTTTAAAAATTGGGTTTTCCTCACTGCTTTGCCCCTCACCTGCTGTTTAGACCTTGAGCAAGTCATTCACCCTCTCTGAGTCTCAGTTCTTCACCTAAGCTGAGAAAGTTCCAAATAGATGATTCTTTATACCCAAGAGTATAAAGTCTGAAATATGACTATTCAGTGTTATTGAATTTATAGACTTGCTTTTTAAAAATATATTGGTAGTAATAGTATACCAAAGTCCTTGATTAGGCACATATCCAGGGCCTGAGAATGATATTGTTCCAATGCAAAATATGATCTCCTTTGTAACAATTTATTTTATAATATGGTTTCCAGAACAGTAATGTTTTGAAAAAGTCTTTGAAATCACCCCATATTAGTAAGAAAATGATGCAAAAAAAAATTTATTTCTGATTGTGCTATGAATGAAAGAAAAATATTTCCTTAAAAGCACACTTTTAGAAGAATCACTAATTGAAAGTACATATCTTTTAAAGTATGTTTGCTTTTCAGGTAATCTGTAATCTCAGGCAATTTCATGATTCTAAAACTCTACTAAATGCTTGAGAGATAAGTCAGTAGGAAGTTCATGAATAGATCTCAGCTTATATTTGTTGAGCACCTTCTATAAGTCAAGCTCTGTTTTTGACACTGTATGAAAAGATAAAACTTTATGGGGAAGATATTCCTCTGTCCTCAAGGACAGAATATAAAATATAAAATAACTATAACATAAGGCAGGTCATAAAACCTGGTGAAAACATAAGCTAAATGTATAATTCAGAAAAAGGGAGTGTCACAGCCAACCTATCAAGGAGGCTTAATATAGAATTAGGTGTGTGGCTACATCTTGAAGATGCATTGATCTATTAATATAGATCAATTAGATCTATTACTATAGAATTCTGGCAGATGGAAATGGAGAGAGTATTCCTAGCTAATGGAATAGAAGGAGAAAATGTGCAAACGTAAGAAAATGTAGTATAATCTTAGAAAAAAGTACATTGGGTAGATTTAACTAAACTATAGAGAGTGGAATAAGAACTCGTGAGAGGTTACATTGGGCAGCTGAGTTATGGAGGGCTCTAAATACCAGGCTGAAGAATATGTACTCAATGTGAAACATTCTTGTCTTTGACTTTCTTCTGACTGTCCTTTTGTGCTTTCTTCTGTGGAGGATAGTCCAGTTTATCTGCTGAGGATTCCTCTTAGAAAGGAAAGGCAACTGGCATTTTGCATTAAGAAACTGGGAAACCTTCCTGTGAGTCCTGGCATTGGGCCTTCCACATCTGGGGTAGGTCTTATACCCACTGAAACAGCACAGATGGACCTTCATGGCTCTGGCAGCCAGGAAGAAGGAAAGATGGTGAAGAACTCCTTTGATGTCTTCTTAATCATTATTTTATATTGAAATCTCAAGTAACATTTAAAAAAGATTATATATTTCTGGGTTTATCAGAAAGAGGCAATAGATTTAAAAGAAGGCTGAGAAACAAAATATAGACAGCTTCTCTTAGCACAATATGATATTCTGTTTTGCAGATGAAAGCACTGTAGGATTTCTGGGCCTATAGAACACAACTTAATCTTTTAAGCTTTTATTTATTCATGGGGAGTAGGGAAGAGTGCTGTTTCTACTTTGGAAATGAAACATATTTGGAGCTATTTTTTTCTCTTAATCTTGATAATATGATGGGCAATCCCTACTTTTGATAACTACCACAGAAAATGAGGCATTTAGGGCATCAGCATGGAACCAACAGGGCAGCTTCTCCCACAGAATCCTTTGAGAGCATTTGGGACTTTGAAAAAGTGCAAAACTTGAATCTAAACAATCTGCGATCCAATGCAATCCAATGGCAGAAAGCTCCAAGGGAGAGGTAAAGAGGAGTAGGAATCCAACTGATACCTGAGGATAACCAGAAGGGGGAGGGAGCCACCAGAAGTGACCCACTAGGAAAGTAATATCCCAATACTAGAGTGCCCTGTGATTGGGGACCAGCATTAACTTGGAGTCTGGTTAAAAGCACTCAAAAAGAGCAAAAGATCTTAAGGGCAACTGGCGGAATCAGGCAGTCATGGGCAGGGCCTAAGGCCACGGACCCAGGACAGTCACCACCAGTGACCACCCATGCCAGACCGTGCAGCGAAGCCTCCAGGCCATGGTCCCTGAGCCCCAGCTTTCCACTGCTTACCCCACACTGCTAGGCATGCATGAGAGAGTCTGGGGTGGACACCAGCCAGCGCTCTCTAGAATCACAGCCTTTTGTACTCTGCATGTGTACTATGAAACCAGGGCCTGAACCACACTCTCCACCCTCCCCAGAAAGCTCGGTGCGGGCAAAGCTGGTGGTCTCTAGGATCAGCCAAGAGTGTGAACACTCCCAGCTAGGGCTTGAAAATCTTAGCACACTATCTCTGGTTGGGATCTTGCGGGAAGTCTGGACCCCAGACAGCAGCCCAGCAAAGGTAGCCACTGGAAGCGGGCTCCTTGGACCAATATCGCTCACAGTTTTAGTAGCACATGGGTGCAGAGACAAGCAGGCACTTGAACCACCTCTGAGACAGTGGCTGGGGACATGCACTGCCTGTGGGAGGTTGCACGGCTCAGCAGATTTTGCAGAAGGGGGAGTCTGTATGTTCTGGACCACCCAGAGGGGAGCAGACTGAGGCTTCTCTCTGAGATGGAGGTCTGGATGCACTTCACTTTCCACTAAACCTCAGAAAAGCTGCAAAAAGCTGACAAAGGACAAAAACCTCCAGAGAACAAAAGCCTGAAAAACCAGTTTCCACAGAGCCCAGTCCCTTGATAGGGAGCAGGAGGACTCAACCCAAGCAAGACTGACTGAGAAACAAGACGGCAGGACCCTCTCCCAGAAAGCCAGCTGAAAGAATGAGGACAACCACCACAGGGCCCCCATAAAACTAAAACCCCAATATCAGGGGAAAACTAGATATTAAGTTCCCGGTATTGCCCTAAAACCTGTATATTTCATAGATACAACTTCTATTTTTATTTCGCTCTCACTATTCTCGTTCTTTTTAATTTTTTTAACCTATTTACCATTATGAGAGGTTCAGTACAACAAATTCCATAATAACCTTTTAACTTGAACTTTTTTCATACATATACCTGTGTTTTTCTTTTGCTTTTCTATTTTTTTAATATAAATATAGATATAAGCTTCATGGTAATCCTCTTTCTCTAATCAACACTACCCCTATATATAAATCAGTTTTAATCTCCCTTTATCTCTGGAAAGTTGAGTCCTTTAACAAAGATATCAAGAAACACCCAGGAAGAATCAAAATAACCTTCCTCATCCACATTTATAACCACCATCCCATCTTTTTCTTCTGTCAGTGTTTCCTGTGTATTTGTTTATGTTCTGGTATTATATAAATCTTTGACTAGAGGTTCATTTTCGCTGGGTTCTTTTTTTTTTTCCATGTCACTTACTTTTGTTGGTCTTTTTGTTTGTCCATTATTGTTTGTATACCTTATAAATCTTACCTTTGGGGCCCCTTCTGGCTGGGGCTTCTCTCTTTTTTTCCTGTCTCTCTCTTTCTCTCTTTTTTTCTTTTTACTTCCTTTTTGGTGGTGACTTCCAATTTGCTCAGAAGTGTTCCAGGGTGCACCCTGCCTGGATCACGGTTGATATACTCAGCTACACATCCCCTCAACCACTTCTCACCAAAATGACTAGGAGGAGGAAGGCGTAACAGAGGAAATACTCAGAGACTGTGCCCTCTCCATCAGAGCTTTTGGATATGGACATAAACAGTATGTCAAAAAGGGAATGCAGGGTAACAATTATCCAGGCAATGGCTAGGTTGGAGAAAACCATTAGTGACAACATGGAATCGATTAGGATAGAAATGAAAGCCACCCAGAAAGAAGTTTAAAATGCTACTAATGAGATTAAATTTAATCTAAATTCTCTAACAGCTAGGGTAAATGAGGCAGAAGATAGAATTAGTGATCTAGAGGACAAACTGGTAGAGAAAAAGGATCAGGAGGAGGCCTGGAATACAAAGCTTAGAAGCCATGAAAACAGAATTAGGGAAATAAATGATGCCATGAATGTTCCAACGTCAGAATTATTGGGATCCCTGAGGGGGAAGAGAAAGAAAGAGGACTAGAAGATATAATTGAACAAATTCTCCATGAAAATTTTCCTAATCTGGGGAATGGAACCAGCATTCCTGTCCTAGAGGCAGAAAGATTACCCCCCAAGATCATAGAATCTAGAAAGACCTCTAGACACATCATTGTAAAACTGATGAATCATAATTTTAGACAGGGGCTCTTGAGAGCAGCTAGGGGGAAGAGATTCCTTACATATAGAGGAAGGTCCATCAGAATAATGTCAGACCTGTCCATAGAAACCTGGAAAGCCAGAAAGGGCTGGCAAGACATATTCAGGGCACTAAATGAGAAGAACATGCAGCCAAGAATACTTTATCCAGCAAGGCTGACATTCAAAATGGATGGAAAGATAAAGAGCTTCCAACACCAGCAAGGTTTAAGAGTATGTGACCACCAAGCCTGCACTACAAGAAATATTCGGGGTGGGGGGGGTCTGTAAAAAGAGAAAGAACCCAAGGGTGTCATAGAACATAAATTTACAGAAACAATGTGTAGAAACAAGGACTTCACAGGCAACATGGTGTGAATAAAAACTTATCTTTCAATAATCACTCTCAACATGAATGGCCTAAATGCTCCCATAAAATGGCACAGGGTTGCAGATTGGATAAAATGGCAGGACTCGTCCATATGTTGTCTACAAGAGACCCATTTGGAACCTAAGGATGCATCCAGACTGAAAGTGAAGGGATGGAGAAACATCATTCATGCCAATGGGCCTCAAAAGAAAGCTGGGGTAGCAATTCTCATATCAGATCTCTAATTTTAGATTTTAAACTAAAGATTGTAGTCAGAGATAAAGAAGGACACTGTATCATTCTTAAAGAGTCTATCCACCAAGAAGATCTAACAATTGTAAATATTTATGTCCCCAATACAGGAACAACCAACTACATAAGACAACTGTTAAATAAAATAAAGAGTCATACTGATATGAATACATTAATTGTAGGGGATCTTAACACACCACTCTCAGTAATAGACAGATCACCCAAAGAGAAAATCAATAAAGAAACAAGAGCATTGAATGACACATTAGACCAGATAGACCTCATAGATATATACAGAACATTCCACCCTAAAACAACAGAATACTCATTCTTCTCGAGTGCACATGGAACTTTCTCCAGAATAGACCACATACTGGGTCACAAATCAGGGCTCAACTGATACCAAAAGATTAAGATTATTCCCTGCACATTCTCATATCATGATGCTTTGAAACTGGAACTCAACCACAAGAAAAAGTTTGGAAGGAATTCAAATACTTGGAAGCTAAAGATCACCTTGCTTAAGAATGTTTGGATCAACCAAGAAATCAAAGAACTTAAACAATTCAAGGAAACCAATGAGAATGAGGACACTTCAGTTCAAAACCTATGGGATACAGCAAAGGCGATCCTAAGGGGGACATATATAGCCATCCAAGCCTTCCTCAAAAAAAATTGAAAAATCAGAATACACCAGGTTTCCCTATACCTTAAAGAACTGGAGAATCAACAACAAATTAATCCAACCCCACACACAAGAAAGGAAATAGTCAAGATTAGAGCAGAGATCAATGAGATAGAAACTAAAGATACAGTAGAACACATCAGTGAAACCAGAAGCTGGTTTTTTGAAAGAATCAATAGGATCAATAAACCATTGGCCAAACTAATCCAAAAGAAAGAGAGAGGACCCAAATTAATAAATTATGAATGAAGAGGGAAAGATCACAACTAACACCAAGGAAATAGACAATCATCAGAAATTATTATCAACTCATATGACAATAAGTTAAGCAACCTAGACAAAATGGATGCATTCCTGGAAACCCATAAACTTCCAAAACTGAATCGGGAAGAAATTGACAACATGAATAGACCAATATCTAGTAATAAGATTAAATCAAAATCAAAATTAAATCAAAAACCTCCCAAAAAACAAGAGCCCAGGACATGATGGATTCCCTGGAAAATTCTACCAAATATTCAAGGAAGAAATAATACCTAATCTCCTGAAGCTGTTTCAAAAGATACAAACAGAGGAAAACTTCCAGACTCTTTCTATGAAGACAACATTACCCTGATCCCCAAACCAGGCAAAGACCCCACCAAAAAGGAGAATTTCAGCCCAATATCTCTGATGAATATGGATGCCAAGATTCTCAACAAGATCCTAGCTAATAGGATCCAACAGCACATTAAAAAGATTATCCACCATGACCAGGTGGGATTTATCCATGGGATGCAAGGGTGGTTCAACATTGGCAAATCAATCAATGTGATAGAACAAATCAATAAGAGAAGAGAGAAGAAGCACATGGCCTTCTCAGTTGATGCAGAAAAAGCATTTGACAAGATACAGCATTCATTCCTGATTAAAATGCTTCAAAGTATAGGGATAGAGGGAGCATTCCTCAAACTCATAAAATCTATCTATGAAAAACCCACCAATGAATATCATCCTCAATGGGGAAAAAATGACAACATTCCCACTAAGATCAGGAACATGACAAGGATGCCCACTCTCACCAGTGTTGTTACACATAGTATTAGAAGTCCTGGCAAGATCAATCAGACAACAAAAAGAAATAATAGGTATTCAAATTAGCAATGAAGAAGTCAAACTCCCTCTTCGCAGATGACATGATACTTTACATGGAAAACCCCAAAGACTCCACCCCCAAACTACTAGAGCTCATATAGCAATTCAGTAATGTGGCAGGATACAAAATCAATGTACAGAAATTAGTTGCTTTCTTAAACACTAACAATTAAAATATAAAAAGGGAAATTAGAGAATCGATTCCATTTACTATAGCACCAAGAACCATAAGATAACTGGGAATAAACCTAACCAGAGAGGTAAAGGATCTGTACTCAAAGAACTACAGAACACTTATGAAAGAAATTGAAGAAGACACAAAAAGATGGAAGACCATTCCATGCTCATGGATTGAAATAATAAACATTGTTAAAATGTCTATACTGCATAGAGCCATCTATACTTTCAATGCCATCCGGATCAAAATTCCACTGGCATTTTTCAAAGAGCTGAACAAACAATTCTAAAATTTGTATGGAACCAGAAGAGACCCTGAATTGTTAAGGAAATGTTGAAATGGAAAAACAAAACTGGGGGCATCACGTTGCCTGATTTCAAGCTTTACTAGAAAGCTGTGATTCCCAAGACAGCATGATACTGGCACAAAAACAGACACAGACCAGTGGAACAGAGTAGAGAACCCAGATATGGACCCGCCACTCTATGGTCAAATAATCTTCGAAGGAAAAAATATACAGCGGAAAAAAGACAGTCTCTTCAATAAATGGTGCTGGGAAAATTGGGACATCTATGTGTAGAAGAATGAAACTCGACCATTCTCTTATACCATACACAAAGATAAACTCGAAATGGATGAAAGACCTCAACGTGAGGTAGGAATCTATCAAAATCCTAAAGAAGAACATAGGCAGCATCATCTTCGACAACGGCCACAGCAACTTCTTTCAAGACACGTCTCCAAAGGCAAAGGAAACAAAAGCAAAAATGAACTTCTGGGACTTCATCAAGATAAAAAGCTTCTGCACAGCACATGAAACAGTCAGCAAAACAAAGAGGCAACCCACGGAATGGGAGAAGATATTTGCAAATGACAGTACAGACAAAGGGCTCATATCCAAGATCTATAAAGAACTCTTCCAACTCAAAACACACAAGACAAATAATCACGTCGAAAAATGGACAGAAGACATGAACAGACACTTCTCCAAAGAAGACATACAAATGGCTAACAGACACATGAAAAAATGTTCATCATCATTAGCCATCAGGGAGATTCAAATAAAAACCACATTGAGATACCACCTTACACCAATTAGAATGTCCAAAATTAATAAGACAGTAAACAATATGTGTTGGAGAGGATGTGGAACAAGGGGAACCCTCTTACACTATTGGTGGGAATGCAAGTTGGTGCAGCCACTTTGGAAAACAGTGTGGAGATTCCTTAAAAATTAAAAATAGAGCTACTCTGACTCTGCAATTGCACTACTGAGTATTTACCCCAAAGATACAGATGTAGTGAAGAGAGGGGCCATCTGTACCCCAATATTTACAGCAACAATGGCCACAGTCACCAAACTGTGGAAAGAACCAAGATGCCCTTCAACAGATGAATGGATCAAGAAGATATGATCCATATATACAATGGAGTATTATGCCTCCATCAGAAAGGATGAATACCCAACTGTTATATCAACATGGACGGGACTGGAAGAGATTATGCTGAGTGAAATTAAGTCAAGCAGAGGGAGTCAATTATGATATGGTTTCACTTACTTGTGGAGCATAAGGAATACTTGTGGAGGACATTGGGAGATGGAGAGAAGTGAGTTGGGGGAAATCGGAGGGGGAGATGAAGCATGAGAGACTGTGGACTCTGAGAAACAAACTGAGGGGTTTGGAAGGGAGAAGGTTGGGGGGCTGAGTGAGCCTGGTGTTGGGTATTATGGAGGGCATGTATTACATGGAGCACTGGGTATGGTACATAAACAATGAATTCTGGAACACTGCAAAGAAATAAAATAAAATAAAATGAAAAAAATGTCTATACAACCTAGAACAATCTATACATTTAATACAATCCCTATCAAAATACTGCCAGCATTTTTCATAGAGCTAGAGGAAACAATCTTAAAATTTCTATGGAACCACAAAAGCCTCTGAATAGCCAAAGCTATTTTGGAAAGGAAAAGCCAAGTGGGGGGCATCACAATGCCAGACTTCAAGTTATATCACAAAACTGTAGTAATCAAAATAGTATGGTATTGGCACAAAAATAGACACCTAGACCAATAGAACAGAATAGAAAATCCAGAAATAAACCCACAAGGATATGATCAACTGATCTTTGACAAAGCAGGAAAGCATATCCAACAGGAAAAAGACAGTCTCTTCAACAAATGGTGTTGGGAAAACCATACAGCAAAATGCAAAGGAATGAAACTGGGCTGCTTTCTTACACCATACGTGAAAATAAATTCAAAATGGATGGAAGGGAGAAAATGGATGAAAGATCTGCATGTGAGACCTTTCTGCATGTGCAGAAAGATCTGCAGGTGAGAAACCATAAAAATCCTAGGATAGAGCACAGGCAGTAACTTCTCTGACTTTGGCTATAGCAACTTTTTTTCTAGATAGGTCCCCTGAGGCAAGGTTAAAAAAGGAAAAATGAAGTATTGGGACTACGTCATGTAAAAACATTTTGTACAGCAAAGGAAACCATCAACAAAACTAAAAGGCAACCTGGGTGCCTGGGTGGCTCAGTTGGTTAAGCGTCTGCTGTAGGATCAAGTCCCGCATTGGGCTCTCCTGCTTGGCGAGGCGCCTGCTTCTCCCTCTGCTCCTATCCTCCATTGCTTGTGCTTTCTCTCTCACATACACTCTTTGTCTCGTGCTCTCTATTTCTAATAAATAAATAAAATCTTTAAAAAAAATAACAACCTTTGGCATGGGAGAAGATATTTGCAAATGACATATCTGATGAAGGTTTAGTATCTAAAATACATAAAGAACTTATAAAATTCAACATTCAAAAACCAAATAATACAACTAAAAAGTGGGCAAAAGGCATGAATATACATCTCATCAAAGAAAACATACAGATGGCCAACAGACACATGAAAAGATGTTCGACATCACTGATCAAAAGGAAAAAGCAAATCAAATGAGATATTACCTTCACACCTGTCTGAATGGTTAAAATCCACAACACAAGAAACAACAGGTGTTGGAGAGGATATGGAGAGAAAGGAACTCTTTTGCACTGTTGGTGGAAATGCAAACTGGAACAATCATCCTGGAGAATTGTATGGAGGTTCCTGAAAAAGTTAGAAATAGAGCTACCTTATCGTCCAGCATAACAGTAGGGGATATTTACCCAAAGGATTAAAAAATACTAATTCAAAGGTATACATGCACCCCAGTGCTTATAGCAGCATTACGTACAATAGCCAAATTATGGAAACAGCTCAAGGGTCCATTAACTGATGAATGGATAAAGAAGATATGATACATATATATACATTGTAATGAATGAAATCTTGCCATTTGCAATGATGTGGATGGAGCTAAAGAATATAATGCTAAGCAAATAAGAGTCATCAGAGAAATAGAAAATACTATATGATTTCACTCATTTGTGGAATTTAAGAAACAGAATAAATGAGCAAAAGGGAAAACAAGAGAGAGACAAACCAAGAACAAGACTCAATTATAAAGAACAAACTGATGGTTACCAGAAGGGAGATGGGTGGGGGGGATGGGTGAAATGAGTGATGGGGACTAAGCAGTGCACTTGTCTTGATGATTAAAATAAAAACTTGAAAATAAAAGAACACATCAGAGTAATTACACAACTAAATATGCCTTTTAAAAATGAACACACTCTTCTGGTTTCTCATGTCATCAACAGCTACTTCCCATAATACACCTCACCCACCTCCCATACCAGACGCATCTACAATATTTGAACAAAAACACGGACTCTAAGAAAGAGCCATTCTTTACAAAAACAGTAAGTGCTTTTCTCTCAGACCCAATTCCACCTACAAAGGAGGGAAAATTTATCAGTTAAACTTCCTAATTATCTACAATAAAGAAAGTAACTAGATGCAGAAAGAAAAAAAATAGTAGTGAATAATCCAAAAGGCATATCTCTTACTTTGGAATGCTAACTAATTTACTTTTCCAATTATGTTGAACTTAATCTATTATTGCATCTCCTAATTCCACACTAATATATAATATAGGAGACAGACCGGAAACAGTGCTGATTGGAAGAGGCCAGTGGAAATTCCAAAGCATGTTGAAATAATCCATAAAACAGATAACCCATATACATAAATTTGAGAACCAAGATATTGTAAGGTTAGTGACTTAAAAGATGGAAATATTCCTGTCACTTTTTTTCTCTTCTGGTTGGTAGTATTGCAAGATAATTGAAAATTTCACTTTTCTATAATTCTATAATTTTCCCTTATTTAAGATAATTTTCCCTTGCTTTTATCTTTCCCTTGACTCCCCTTGATTTAACCTACCTAGAAACTATCCATCAACTAGATGGTCATTTCTCAGGAAAGTAGTGAAGCAAAAAGGGAGGAAAGAAGTCATAAAATGAGTTGTCATCCCCATATTTTACAGATAAAAACACTGACCTGATGAATATCAAAGTCAGAATTCAAACCCCAAAGTGACAACTTTTTGTAGTTAAACAGCACTTTCTACTTTTTTTTTAAAAGATTTATTTATTTACTGTAGAGAGAGTGCACACACATAAGCAGGAAGGTTAGAGGGAGAGGGAGAGAATCTGAAGCAGACTCTGCACAGACCATGGATCCCAAAGACATGGGACTGAATTTCGGGACCCTGAGATTAGGACCTGAGCTGAAACCAAGTCAGATGCTTACTGACTGTGCCATCCAGGCACCCCAGGACTTTATACTTTTAAAAGAACTTTCTACATATTATTTCAATTTACTTAACTTTGATTAGACCCTTCCTCAATCTGAAAAATGGATTTCTAAAGGCAAAGGTGATATATGTTAAAATTTATGTTTATGGTTTATCTTCCTCTCTGATTTCATCTGAGCTGTAGGAAGGGTTGGGGGGGGATGGGGTAGTTAGGTGATGGGTGTTAAGGAGGGCACTTGGTGTAATGAGCACTGGGTGTTACATGCAACTGATGAATGACTAAATTCTACCTCTGAAACTAAAAAAAAAAAAAAGAAGAAGAAGAAGGATTCATGTTTATGACACATTTGGATTCAAAAAATTTTTTCACATATAAATATAAAAATTATGGGTAAAAATACTGAGAAAATGTTTGTTTCTTTGAATTTTTGTTGTCACATAGTTTTATAAGGTTACCTGTGTATAAAATTTTTAGTGTGACATTACATATTATGCTCTAAAATCAAGAAAATAAATATTTAACCATATGACCAGTCCAAAAGAAAATGAGGGAGAAAGAAATCATTGCTTTATTTCAGTCATCTCATAGCAAAAGTTTGTGAGGATTTGTACTCAGTCTCCAATTTGATCACAGTTTGCTGTGGCATACACACGCTATTTTGAGAATTGTCATACCCAACACAATACCTTGTGAATATAGAATGTGCCCTATAAAATAGTTGCATTCATAAATAACAAGTTAATGGTATAAGGTACCAAAGAATAGGAAAGTATAATAAGAAAGATTTAGAATGGAAATAAAGTGGGGCAACTTCAGTGATACTTTATAATAAAATAGCAATTGAGGAATGCATAAATTTGTTTAACTCATTGATATTGATGTTAATTCTATGTCACAATTTATTCTTATATTTTCAAAGTCAATGTGCATTTAAAAAAAGGTAGGTCTAAAGTTATGTCACGTTTATTTTTCAATTCTAGAAATTCTGAAAACTTGATATTTTGTATTATTTGTTGATAGATTTCAAGAGAGATTGTCACATTAAAACTATTTAAGAAAAAAATTTTTTTTGAATTATTTAAGGATTTGTTTCCTTTATAACCTCAGTATGTATTGGGTATTCCTGTGCCCCGTCGCCAACTCATTCATTTTTTATTTTTGCTTTTGTTTGTTTCGTATTCAGTGATATGCTGCCTTTTTTTTTTAACTCCTGGCTTTGCTAATTTTGTATAAATCTAAACTGTTAAAATACAAATCTATTAACCAAATTTTCACATTTTCTAACACATATTATCTTTAAATTTCTCTGCCAATAATTGCTATCAATTTTCCCTATGCTGACATGTTTTAGAATATTAGAATTTTCATATTTTATTTCTCAAGCATATGAACAAATTGCGTTGAGAAGTATAAAACTAAAGCATACAAATGTCTTTGAACAGAGCAACGAATGCCCCCTAGTGTTTTTTGTTAGAATATCAGTTTTGATAACATAAATTGAATATGTAAATGATATTTTTATAACTACTTAAAAAAGTAAACTCATAAACAATAGAATCTGAACGTGTTATAATGTTTTAAATTTCACCAAAAATGTAGTGGCAAGACATTTAGTTAAATGTTGCCTCAAGTAAATAATAGATATCACAATGTATACGCAAAGGTGATAGAAATCAGAGCTGTTCTGAGAGTTTTTCAGATATGGGGCAGCTGACACTCCTGAAACACATACCCTGCCCTTCTTGCAATGCCTTTCTAGCTAACTCCAAACTAAACTCATTAGGAATCATTCTTAAAACACCAATATACAGGTAATTAGTCCCAAAAGCCACACTTGTGCTCTGTCCGTGGATCTGTATATACAGAGCTTCTAACTCTGGAGATGAAACTCTGTTTCCATGAGCATCTTCTGCCTCTGCTCTAGTTCCCCTGTTGGTAATGGTCATGGTAAAAATAGAAAGGAGCAAAGAATACAGTTTACCTGGACATGCATCAAAGCTGCAAAGTTCCAATGTAACTTGCCTTAACTTTACACAGTGGCACTCATATCAAGAATTTAGAAGTGCCAGGGGCACCTGGGTGGCTCAGTGGGTTGAGCCTCTGCCTTCGACTCAGGTCATGATCTCGGGGTCCCGGGATGGAGCCCCGCATCGGGCTCTCTGCTCAGCAGGAAACCTGCTTCCCTCTCTCTCTCTGCCTGCCTCTCTGTCTACTTGTGATGTCTCTCTCTGTAAAATAAATAAGTAAAATCTTTAAAAAAAAAAAAAAGAATTTAGAAGTGCCAATGCCTCTGTGTACAGCAGCCCATGTCTGGTCTACCTAAAGCAGCATTTGCTTAGAGAAAACAAACAAGCACATCAGAAAAGTATGTTGGTGGATATCTGAGTTTATCACAACTTCACAGAATACTACATATTTGTCTCTGTAACTAAGGAAAATGATTATAACTACCACACACACAAAAAAAAGCATTGGAAAACATTTGAGTTGAATACATTAAGCAGGGGGTATTCTTATTTTATTCTTACCCAAGTATTTCTTTGCCTTTTGGGGGGGCACCGCCCCTTCTCTGGTGCATAGACTTGACACTGTGCAGAAGGTCTGTTCAAGGACCAAGAGGTGGAGCCTTGACCAGACTTTAATTTCAGAAATATGAATCTTGTACAGAACAAAGAGAGGAGGCAAAGTTGCTCCCTAGACTCCCCAAAGCTGCCTGTTCCTGCACATCCGAAGACCTACATGGCCAACCTTTCCTTGAAATCTGTGTGAGATACCAGTAACTTTTTGCTTAAGTTAACCAGAATACGGGTGTCTAACTGAACTATTTCATAATAATAACATTATACTTACCACACTTAGGTTACATAAAAATATGAAAAATAAAGCAAAATGGTATAATTAGGTCATGTTTTTATTACAAATGAGTAATTTATGGATATTTTTATTATCATTGAATAACATTGTCAGCTACAGTTTAAAACAGAATTTGTATAGATAAGTTACACTATCAATATACTTTCATAAAAATCTCCAAACAAGCACAATAAAAAAAGCATTAGAACAAGAATATTCTTTAATATTTATGTTTGCAAGCAAAAAAAAAAAAAATTCCTTCTTTCATTCTTTGCTTTAGTTGTCAGGTAGCTGTAAATATGTCTTCCTTCCATCACCACCATCCAAAATTTAAGGGAGAGAAATATTTCTCTATCACATCCAAATCTTTCACTCAATTTAAATTTATACTCAACTTTTGTTTCCATTTTTAACCTTTCAAAGGGTAGTTAAATGATAAAATATTTTTCTTTATTATTAAATAATTATTATTTTATGTGAAAGAAGCAAAGCAAAATAATTTTATTTAAACCTTGTCAATTATACTTTGATTTAAAATTTTTTATTTAAATAGTTGCTTCAGAATATTTTTTATTTAAGAAATCTCTTAACATGGACTATAAAATCCAAACTTCCTATAAAAGGTCAGAATACCTACTTGCTTTCTTTAACAGATAATGATAAAAATACAATGAAATAGGGGTGCCTGGATGGCTCAGTCAGTAGAGCATGTGGATTCTTAATTTCTGAGTTGTGAGTTTGAGCCCCACATTGGGTGTAGAGATACTTAAAATATTTTTAAAGAAGAAACACAATTACACAACAATAATATAACTTCAATATGATGCTTTCACTTACCAAATGTTTCTGTGTGAATTATTTCATTTAAGTCTAATGACTATGAGTCAAAAATTTGTACCACCATCTTACAGATGAGGAAACAGAGGCCAAAAGAAGGTAAGTGGCTTACCCAAGGTCTTGGAAGTCATCATACAGCAAAGCCAACTCAAATGCAGATACTCTATCTCTGCAACTATAGTTCTTTCCATTATACCACACTACAAAGAAGCATGAAGTTTTATTTTCCTAGTGTTGTATTACCTCTTAGTGATACTATCTTATGCTTACTATCAGTAATACTATCAGGAGTAGAAAGTAAACCAAGAACATACCATGACACAAGATCCCTGGGCAGTTTTCAGGAACTGTAAGTTACTAGTGCTCAAATGCCTTTCTACCAAGAACTGTGAAGTGTTTTTCACTCTATAACATTGATTATTCTCTAGAATATTTCAATAACATATGTCCCATTTCAATGATAAAGTCAAACAAATATGAATCCACTTTCAAATCATCTCCAGCCTTTAATATCGAAATGCAATACTGAATATATTTGATGGTGTGGGTACAAAAATGATGTTCAAGTCCTTCTCTCCATACATTAAAAAAAAAATCCATGAAGGTATTTTTCTAGAAGAGGTGTTGGATTTGTCTGGATTAATACTCATTCCTTCCTAGATGCCCTTTTGACTGGTGCAAACAATAGATTGTTGGCTAACTTAGAAATTCAGCATGTGGCCACAGAGGCTCAAAGCCAAGTGGCCTCAAAAGACACATGCTCTTTTCCACACGTACACTAATTAGCCAAGCTAGGAGAGACCCAGAACTGAGTCTAAGATGTCAAAATCTAATTTCATAGATAAGAACCAGATTTTAGACAACTCAGACACTAGAATATTACATATTAAATATTATTAATAATGGAAATAATATTAGATACTAGTAGATATGTCTCCACCTCCATGTTTTCCATAAAACTTCCAGGAGTGGTACTGTGTTAGTCCAGGATCTCTAAGAAGCAAGTACCAACAAATAGCCAAATATTGAGAAAGAAGAACAGAGCTGGATGTATCACAATCCCAGATATCATGCTATACTATAGAGCTTTAATAGTAATCAAAATAGTATGATACTGGCACAGAATGGACACATAGATCAACAGAACAGTCTAGAAATAAACCCACAGGTATATGGTTAATTAATCCACAACAAAGGAGACAAGAATTCATGATTGGGAAAAGACAGTCTCTTCAATAGGTGGTGCTGGGAAAACTGGGTATCTACATGCAAAACAATGAAACTGGACTGCTTTCTTACACCATACACACACACACACACCTCAAAATGGGTCAAAGACCTAAATGTGATTCCCAAAACCATAAAATCCTAAAAGAAAACATAGGCAATAAGTTCTTTGATATTGACCTTAAACAACATATTTATGGATATGTCTCCTCAGGAGGCAAGAGAAATAGAAGCAAAAATAAACCATTGGGACTACACCAAAATAAAAAGCTTCTGCATGGCAAAGAAAACCATCAGCAAAACAATAAGACGACCTACTAAACGGTTGTCTTATTGCAAATGATATATCCAATTAGGTTAACATCTAAAATTTATCAAAAAAAAAAACTTATGAAACTCAACACCAAAAAGCAAATAATCAGATTTAAAAATGCACAGAGACCTGAATAGACGTTTGTCCAAAGAAGACAGCCAACAGACACATGAAAAGATGCTCAGTATCACTTGGCATCAGGGAAATGCAAATCAAAACCACAAGTTATCACCTCACACCTGTCAGAATGGCTAAAATCAACAACACAAGAAACAACAGGTATTGGTAAAGATGTAGAGAAAAGGGAAGCTTCTTTCACTATTGATAGGAATTCAAATTGGTGAAACCATTGTGGAAAACAATATGAAGGTTCCTCAAAAAATTAAAGAGGGGCACCTGGGTGACTTAGTCGGTTAAGTGTCCGACTCTTGGTTTCGGCTAAGGTCATGATCTCAGGGTTATGAGATCAAGCCCCATGTTGGGCTCCCTGCTCAGTACAGAATCTGATTGAGATTGTCTCTCTCTCTGTTGCCCTCCCTCTTTGTTCCTCCCTGCTTGTGCTCTCTCTTCCTCACTCTCACTCTCTCTCTCTCAAATAAATAAATAAAATCTTTTTAAAAATATTAAAGATCGAAATAGTATATGATCCAGTAATTCCACTGCTGGGCATTTACCCAAAGGAAACAAAAACACTAATTTTAAAAGATATATGCCCTTCTAAGTTTATTGCAGCATTATTTATTTGGAAGCAACACAAATATCTTTCAATAGATGAAGATATGCTACACACACTCACACAATGGGATATGACTCAGCCATAAAAAGAATAATATATTGCCATTCATGACAACACGGATGGCCCTAGAGAGTGTTATGTTAAGTGAAATAAGACAGAGAAAGACAAATACTGTATGAGTTCACTTATATGTGGAATATAAAAAAACAAATGAACAACAAAAAAACAGACTCTTAAATACTGGAGGTTGCTAGTTGGGAGGTGGGCTGGAGGATAGGTGAAATAGATGAAGGGGATTAAGAGGTACAAAGCTCCGGTTATAAAATAGATAAGTCACAGAGGTAAGTACAGCAGAGCAAACATAGTCAATATTATAATAGCATTGTATAATGACTGATGCTGACTAACTAGACTAAACAGGGTGAGCCCTGAGTAATGCATAGAATTGTCTGACCACTATGTTGTATACCTGAAATTAATATAGTATATGTCAATTATATTTCAATTATATATATTTTATTTATTTATTTATTTTTAAGTAGAACTCACAGAAGCAGGGAATAGAAGAGTGATTATCAGGGGCTGAAGGAATAGGGAGATATTGATCAAAAGGTATAAAGTCACAGTTATGTAGGATGAATAAGCCAGAGAGCTAATGTACAGCCAGATGACCATACTTAATGCTACAGCACTGATTACCAGAAATATGTTAAAAGAATAGATATCAGGGGCACTCATCACACATACACAAAATGGAGGAGGAAGTGGTATGTTAATTAGCTTGACGCTAGTATTCCTGTCACCATGCATATATGTATCAATTCATCATGTTGTACACCTTAAGACATCTACAATCTTTATTAAAAATGCATAAATAAATGAAAACAATGATTTTATTAGAAGGAAATGCCTGTGTACGAAGAAATAAGGAGGGAGCCGGAGAAGGCGGGGAGAGTCAGACTGTGTGCAAGCCTAATCCGGAAGAATAAGATCAGGAGAGATGGTTGAATGGACACAGCTGAGAGAGCCGTGCAGTCTGAAGAAGGCCTGGCAAAACCTTAAGGATGGATGTCCTGGAGCCAAGGTGGGCCAACAAAGGAGTCAAACCATCTTCCAGAATGAGGGGGGCCTCAGCACAGCACTGTATTCAGTCCTCCGCTGGAGCCGCCAATGGGTATGGCCTGGGGCAAACAGAGTGGCTGGGTCTCAGAGCACAGCAGCCCCCGCCCCTCCGACTGTGAGGAGCTTTGTTACTATTCCACCGTAGAGTGTATGAAGGACCTGTCTAGGAGCGGAGCTTTCCTAAAACTCTTTAAAACATTAGAGGGAAGGCCCCTTTTTATCAGAAATGCATTCCTTTTGTTTTGTTTTGTTTTTCACAAGAAAGCTAATTCTGCATAATTTGGGAACAATATTTAGCATTACTATAAATAGAATACTGAGAATTACAATTTACAAAAAATGAAAATTTCTAAATCATCTAATAAAAATTGTTCAATAGTTTTATTCAACACCAGGTGGAGCTCTTTTGCTTTTTAAAACAAGGAAAGAGGTTTTTTTTTGTTTTGTTTTGTTTTTTTTTACTTAATTTAATACAGGTTTAAGCTGATTATGCATAGCTCTTAAGTCATCTGGTAAAATCATTTGAGTGCTTTCACACCATATTTGTCACCATTTAAAATCTGATAATTTCTACAAATAGCACAGACTAGCTCAAGCTGCAGTGTTAATAAAATAAGACCACTAAGACTAAAAATAACCATTAAATCTCAAATAAAGTTGTAAATAATACTGCTTCAAAGGTCTACATTCTTCTAAAGGAATGAGTTAAGAACCTAATTTAAATCTCACAGTCAGGGCCACGTGGGTGGTTCAGAGGGTTAAGCATCTGCCTTCGCTCAGGTCACTATCCCAGAGTCCTAGGATCAAGCAAAGCATCCGGCTCCCTGCCTGCTTTTCCCCATCCTTCTGCCTGCCCGCCCCTCCCCCTGTGTATGCTTTCTCTCCCTCTGTCAAATAAATAAATAAATCTTTAAGAAATAAATAAATAAACCTCACAGTCAATCCTTAAACAAATCAACAACTATGGAACATCCTCTCCAAAATCTCCAATGTGCTCCACACTCATCCTCTTTTTATGTAAAATACCTTCTCTATAGGACAGATACTAAACAGGTTTTATGTTATGAAGTATAATATTTTCACAACTTTTCTATGCCAATTCTCAGAAGAAGCTAAAGGATTAAATTAACAATGTTTATAATGTAGACATGCTTTTTCACAAGTAACTTGTCCCAGCTGGGAGGCATTACTTTCTCTGGGTCTATGCTTCAGAGTTCTTTCATTCTCATTGCAGGGTGATGCATACAGACACAAAAGGATTTTTGCAATCAAAAAACGATTTCTTAATGGTAGGGTTGATATACTCGTAAAGAAACCTGTTTACTGCAGTGGTCTGTGTTATCTATTTATTCTCCCATCTATGCAAGAAATACTTATAGGGAGCTTGCTATACGCTGAAGAGACAGGAATGAATAAGACAAACAGAGCCTGCTGCTTGGAGCCTAAGAGTTCAGAAAACCTACAGTGAAGCCAGCAGTTACAATACAGACCATTGCAATGAAGGAAATACAGGGGACTCTGGGAGCCAGAGTGAGGCAACCTAATGACCAACTTGACCTGGGAGACAGAGAATACCTTCCCAAACAAGTGAAATTGAGACTCCTCTGTAGGATAAAATGAGGTGAAAAACAAAAGTCTTTTAAGGATATTCAAGGTAAAGAAACAGATTTTCCAAGGGCTTGCGGATGAGATACAGAAGATCAAATTTTTAAAATTAAAAGCATGTCAGCAGAGCATAAGATGTAAGATTCTTGGAGAAGTGAGAAAATTTTAAGATTTGGAGAGATTTCTGCGAACCAGATTGTGAGATCTTTTAAATGAATTAACAAATTGGAATTTTATCCAAAAACAATTGGAAATATAAATCAAGGGGCTAAGTTAAAACTTGAAAGGATGTGCTAACCAGACTAAGAAACACTCAGTGTCTAAAGGAGCAATATGTTAGATGAATCATCATCAGTATCCCAACCAAAATAAATTACTTAGATGTGATTATTTTAACTTTTCTTATTCATTAGAGTAATAACATTGAAATACAGACTCAATTCATATGATTGTTGATGTCAATGACTTTTTATCATAACAACTCTTAAACAGATATATGGATTTTCAGACTCTCTCTTTTTTTTCTTGTTACAGTTATACTTATTCCCAAACCATAATAATAAAATTCACTGTAAAAAGTATATATATGTATATATTATTTTGGGGCACCTGGGTGGCTCAATCAGTTAAGCACCCACTTCTTGATTTTGGCTCAGGTCATGATCTCAAGGTGGGGAGATTAAGCCCGGTGTAGGGCTCTGGACTCAACATGGAGTCTGCTTGTCACTCTCCCTCTGCTCCTCCCCCTTAAAAGCATGTGCTTTCTCTTTTTCTCAAATAAATAAATAATTTTTTTAAGTAATATTTCAATGTTGCAGTTTTAGAAAAAGACAGTCACTGGGGTGCCTGAATGTCTCAGTCAGTTAAGTGACCAACTATTGATTACAGTTCAGGTAATGATCTCAGGGTCCTGAGATGGAGTCCAAGTCAGCTCCTCACTCAGTGGAGTCTGCTTGATACTCTCTCTCCCCCCAGTTTGCAGGCACTCTCTTTTGTTCTCTCTCTAAAATAAATAAATACATCTTTTAAAAAATAATTTTTGATTAATTTACACAATACATTTCTGGGAAGAACATTTCAAATGGAGCATATTTGAATTGAACTCCATCACTAGATGATCCAATATTTTGCTAAGCAGACCTATCTATGTCAATAAACCTGTACTCTGAAGTTTTTTGGCCATTTCCATATGTTTCAAAGCTTCTAATGTTATCCAATTGGTCCCAGTAAAGACAGAAAGTTAAACAAGATATATAGGAAAAAAAAAAAACAGTGAAAGTTATTAAGGAACCACCCCCATATGAAACACCAAGTACAGATGATTTCACAGGCAAATTCTCATGAAAATAGCAAAGATCAGATAATCCCAATGGCCCGTATATTAATCTAGTGCATAGGGAAAGAAACAAAACTCCCAAATTCTTTTGCAAAACAAGTATAACATTGATATGTACACATGATAAACATTAGACAAAAATATTGCAGAGCAATCTTACTTAGGAATTTTAATTTAAAAATTTAATTTAATTTTAAATTAAATAATTTAAAAATCCATAATAAAACATTAGCAAACAGAATCCAACACATCAAGGAAATAATACACGTGATCAAATGAGATTTACTCTATAATATAAAAATAATTCAATATTAGGAAATCCATTGTTATAATTTATTATAGTAATATAAGTAAGGACAAAAATGATGATTATCTTCATTGATGCTAAAAAGCCTGACAAAATTTTATACCCATTCCTAACATGGTCTGTTATGGGCTGACCTGTGTCCCTCCCAAAATCCATATGTTGAAGCCTCACCCCCCAGGAGTGTATGTGGAAATAGGGCTTTTAAATACATAATTAAGTTAAAATGGATCATTAGGGTGGATCCTAATGCACTGTGTCTTTATTAGGTTTAGGACACAGACATACAGACAGGATGACCATGGAGGACACAGTGAGAAGGTGGACATCAGCAAGCAGAGGAGAGAGGCCTCAAAAGAAATAAAACCTGCAATACCTTGATCTCAGCTCCTAGCCTCTAGAACTGGGAGAAGATAAATTTCTGTTGTTTAAGCCATCCAGTCTGTGATATCTTATTATGAGAGCTCTGACAAGCTAATGTACCCTACAGTTACCCTCCAGAACTAAATACATTGTGATTTTACACAACCCAGTCTTAAAGCCAATACATTATTTAATAAGACAACTCTGAAGGCATTCCCACAAAAAAAAAACAACAACAACAACAACAAAGCAAGGATGCCCACAATCTCCACTACTACTTAAGATCATATTACGATGAAATTTGGCAATAGAAAACAAGCAAACATACTACTCAGAAAAGCAATTTCTGTATGCAAATGATATGATATAATAGTGTACTTGCTAGCCCAGGAGAATCACTAATAAAGCTAACTCAAACAAAAAAAGTACTCAATAATACAGCAGGACATAAAATTAACATATGAAAATCAATAGCCTTGATACAGCTCATGTGGAAAAATAAAAATGGAAGAATATCTAGGAAACCCTGAAAAGTAATAACAATAAGGAGAGAATAGCCCTCCCAGAAACTGAAATATAACGAAAAGCTCTAGAATGAAAAGAGCATGGTGCCAGTGAGACTTAGACCAGTGGAACAGAACAGAAATTCCTGAGATAGACCCAAGTATACATGAAAGTTACTTTGTTACTGTCTCAAAGGAACCATCTCAAATCAACAGGAAAGGGTAAATTTTTATAAATACTGCCCTGTATAGTCATTTGGAAGAAGATAAAATTAGACACTTCTCACCATATACAAGAATAAAATCCATTAGGGACGCCTGGGTGGCTCAGTTGGTTAAGCAGCTGCCTTCGGCTCAGGTCATGATCCCAGCGTCCTGGGATCGAGTCCCACATCGGGCTCCTTGCTCAGCGGGGAGCCTGCTTCTCCCTCTGCCTCTGCCTGCCACTCTCTCTGCCTGTGCTCGCTTTCTCTCTGACAAATAAATAAATTCTTTTAAAAAAAGAATAAAATCCATTAGATAAAAGATCAAATCATATATAAAAAGAAAAGGAAAAGACAAGAAACCATACAAGTAGTAGAAAAATAAGGGAAATTCTTCTATAATCTAAGCGTGAGGAAAGTTTTCTAAAAGTGACCTGAAAGACAAACCCTAAGATACTCTTAATCATAGGAAACAAACTTAGGGTTGCTGGAGGGGAAGGCGGTGGGGTGGGGGGGACATGGCGTAAGTGGATGACGGGCATTAAGGAAGGCACGTGATGTAATAAGCACTGGGTTTTACACGCAAGTGATGAATCACTGACCTCTGCCTCTGAAACTAATAATATACCATATGTTAATTAATTGAATTTAAATAAAATAAAAATTTAAAAAGTGACCTAAAATCCAGATACAGCAGCAGAAAATATTAAATAAATGTGACTGCATTAAAAGAGAAAGCTTTTTCATGAAAAAATAAACCACCATAAAGTCAAAGGATAAATGACAAACTAGGTGGAAATATTTGAACAGATAGCATATATAAAGCACCCATCTCTCCAATGTTTAAAAAGTTCATAAGGGGAAACTTATGACCATGGCCATAATGGAGTAGCAGACTCTAGATTACTCTCACATATGAAACGGCTGGAAAACCAGACAAAACACATGAAAGAACGGCTTTCAGACACTGGACCACAAGCAACACAAGGCATGATCCCTGAGAGAAGCAAAACAAATGAAGTCATGCCTCAGAGGGTCCCAGCTTACTGCCTGAAGAGAGTTTCAGGCCACAACAAAGGGAAGGGGAGGGCAAACAAAATCAAGCTACTCCATTGAGTTTCGGAGAATAGTTAGAATTTGGGGAGGTGAGGGTGGCAGAGTACCAGAGAGGAGAAAGTTGCACAGAGAAGAGAGGGCTGTGTCGCTAGACAACTGCAGGGATCTGAAAAGGATTCCTCTTGAGTCTTCAGCAAAGTACTGGGAAAAACATGCATGTGAGGGAAACTCCTGAGAAAGAACCCTTAGAAAGAAGCAGATGGAACAATCCTCAGATCTTTGACAGCACGGGCAATAGCCTCCATCCCCACTAACCAGAGTGAAGGAACCTCAAAATAAATGGGAAATCTGACAGAATAAGAATCTGTAAGCTACAGAAGGAGGTCAGTGCTTGCTTGCCCAGGGATAGGAGTGAGGGATGAAAAAGTGGTGGATTGCAAATAGGAAACTTTTGGGGGTAATTAGTATATTCATTATACATATGCTAAAACTCAACAAATTGGATATTTTAAATATGTGCAATTTTATTGTACATCGATTATACCTCAATAAAACCATGAGGAAAGTAAGTTTTTAAAAATAAAGAGGGAGAGAAAACCCAAAATAAAAAAAGATAAATACCCTCAAACATATAAAAATGCATAATTTCATCTATAATAAAAGAAATGCACAATACTGATGCCGCTTTTTACCTTTCATATTGGGAAAAATTTAGCAGCTTTTCAATGCACACTTGAAGCTATGAAGAAACAGCCATTCTCAAACTTTCCAGGTGGTAGTACAAAATGGTATGTAATCCATTGGGTGGGGATTGGCAATGTCTACCAAAACTGTATATGCATTTATTCTTTGTTCCAGCATTCTCACTTCTAGGAATTATCTTGAAGATACAGCCCCCATCCCCCCAAAAAAAGAATTTATTCAATGTGGCATTACTGGTAATAGCAAAATATTTTGAACAATCTAAATGCCCATTCACAGCAGCCTGGTTGAATAAAGTATTGAACATCCATACAGCTAAGTATTTATGTAGATCCAAAGTTGACTTTTAATAAAAACAACTGAACCAACTATATATTTAATTGATAACATAATCACAGAAAAAAATCACAGAATTAATTAAAGTATCTTTAGAATAGGGGCGCCTGGGTGACTCAGTCAGTTGTGTACCACTCCTGATTTCAGCTCAGGTCATGATCTCAGAGTTGTGAGATCAAGCCCTGCGTCAGGCTCTGTGCTGGGCATGGAGCCTGCTTAAGATTCTCTCTCTCTCCCTCTTTCTGCCCCTCCACCACTACTCTCTCTCTCCCTCTCTAAAACAAAAAATAATAATATAAAATAAAAGTTTTTTTTTAAATATAGTAACCTCAGTGTATCCTTGGTTGGCATACTCCAAGGAGAAAAGAATTGCTTAGAAGATTTGACTTTGGTTGTCATAATAATTCTAATCTGAATTCATATTATATCCTAATTGTAGGAAAGAACAAAAGAGTGAATATATTGATATTCTGGGAACTGAGGTTCTCTCTGTGGATGAAGAAAAATGTAAATATGGGTCAGGGAAGGAGAGGAAGAGCCTTGTGGCATTGTTTCAGAATAGGAAGTATTAGTACATCAATTTTTTTCCAATATATTTCCTTTTTCTCCCTTGAAAGGGCCTAGAAACAATGACATACTAGTGGCAGCAAATACACCTATTCCGCAGTGTCAAGGGCTATACAGGGTCTGAGATTTTTATCCTACTTACAACCTGATAAGCCTGCCATAGTGTCACGAATGCTAGCAGAACACAAGGAACTCCTGGGTTAGCAATAGGGACTTTATTCCAGAAATAGTCATCCCCAGAGCAGCAGAATCTCTGCCAGCTCCCCAGGCCCATTCCCACAGGGCAACATGGAAAGGGTCAGGTGATGTCTGTACATTCCAGGGGTTGCTTTACAAGAGGACTCCGAACTTAAGGAATCCTGTCTTGCAGAATTGGAACAGCCTTCCCCTTCTCCCTGATTCACCCCAGAGGAAGCATTATCTTTATTATGTCGGACATTAAACAAACTTATCTTTTGCTCTGGTAGGAAACTATCTTCTAAGGCTTTTCACTGCACAAAATCCTTGAAAAAAACAGTCTAGCACGAAGGGCATTTACTGCATCCCTCACAAGATGTCCAGGAAGGTGAGAGAACCATGGAGAATTGTCTCCCAACACCCAGATCTTGCTGTCCAAATATCTCTCCCCACAAAAAAAATAAAAATAAAAAATAAAAGGACACCTTTGATAAATGGCTGATTATAACTTCGGGGCAGGAAAAGCACAGGTGAGTCTGGAATGTCTAATTGTTCAGAAAGTAATTAAGCCTGAAAAACTGATGAAGACATTCAAAGGAACCCAGGGCTAGAACAAGCTGAGCCTCAAGAAGAGTAACTGCAGAATAGATTATAGCACATTCAATGTTTCTTTAGATATCCAGGAGGCCATAGTAATCCTTTGAAAAGGTGGTGGAGGGAGCTCATCTTTAGAGAATAATGCCAGCTAACAAGTAAAGAAGCAATGAGAGGATGAGAAAATAAATACGAATTGTCACTGAGTGCCTATTGGTTTATGAACTGGCCCCCGCACACAGGGGGCAAGGAGGGTCTGAAATGGTAATAGCTGCACAGCCCTCTCCCCTCCATGCATCCTCCTCCTCTCGGCTACTCTGCCCCCACCTTGCCCAAATTCTAACTCGGTCTCCTCAACTCAATGTGTTGGTTTTGTGTGTCTTCATTCATAAATGTACCGCCAAAATAAACACGAGCCCGATGTGACAACCACTGACTTTCTGTGAAGCCATTGCCTCATTTATCTTTAGGTTTCCTTTCATTTCATTAATTCACCATTATGTAGACACATCACCTTTATTGTTACCACTTTACGTTGTCCTTGTTTATGTTTGTACCAGGAATGACTCAGAGGTACTTCACAAAGGCACAGGGACTCGGCAGCACCTCGCTGTCTAGTCTACTTCTTCACAGGTTCTTACACGTGCTTAGGTTAAAGTCACTCTCATCTGTGTGAAGCCCCTAATGGTAGAGTGAAGGGTGGTACCGCCCATTATTAAATAACATTACTGTCAGCAGCTCACACGAACACACAGCCCCCAAACATGTTCAAAACACATGTCTAGGGGCGCCTGGGGGACTCAGTCAGTTAAGCATCTGCCTTGGGCTCAGATCATGATCCCAGAGTTCTGGGATAGGTTCCCATTCCCCCCCTCACCAATAGGACATCTGCTCAGCGGGGAGCCTGTTTCTCCCTCTCCTTCTGCCACTCCCCCTGCTTGTGCACTTGTACTCTCTCTCTCTCTCTGTGTCCAACAAATAAATAAAATCTTTTTAAAAAACCACTTATTTAAAAAAAAAAAACCCACATGTCTATAACCTAGGACAGTTGTATCTTCCAACTCAAGAAGTTAGGGGTGTCGCTAGCAGTTTTTATACTACTCAATTGATCCCCAGCTCCTGAAGAGGAAGGTAGATACCAGGGAACATCTCAAGGAGAAGAGCAGGGGAAAGAAGGAGCACTTCTCACTTATGCTGTTCTAAGGATTTGCATGCTGAAAGGATTTGGATCCAGGCAAATAAAACTTGATCCTCCTGCTTATCATTCTATCTATCTATCTCCACACATTTATTAAATGTTTAGGATAAAAAAGACTAAATGTGGTTTCAGTGCTCTGGGGAATGGCAAATGGGTATCAATGGCATGTCATATAACAGAAGTATAGATGCTCCTACTATGTTCCAGTAGGAGAGCGGTGGGAACAGCCCAAGACAGGGCACAGCACAGTTGATCAGAGTTGAGAGCCTCTTCCTGAAAAAGTGGCTGCAATCCCTACCCCTCTGGGAGTCTGAGCATCGAACAAGTTGCCCTCACTACTTAGGAAGATGAAAGAGGAACTGAGTGATAAATCATTTTTAAATGACAACACAGTAATATTTATTTAGGAGTACTCATTTATTGTTAAATAAGAAAAAAGTCAGAAATGCCAAATTGTTATAACTTTGCCATTTTGTCCCCTCAAAGTCTGGAAGAGCATACAAACAAGTATAGATCATTAGGGAGAGAACATAATCTTAAAAGTCAGTCATAGGCAGACATGGAGTCCAAAGGGTACAAAACCTCTTTTCTTACTGTCTATAGCACATAGGCTGGTGGGTACCCAGAAGTCCTATTTCTCTTCCTTATCCCTACCAAGCTTCCCCCTCACCTCTCACTTGTTCCATCCTTTCCTTGCCAAAGGACCCATCCTTTTGGTATATTTTGTGGACAAGGTCTTCTAAAGTCTACTTTTTGTTCCATTTTCGAGTGCAATAGTAGATTCTCAAGTTTTTCATAAAGGAGCACCTACTCAACAGATAAAACTGTCCCAATAACTGAAAATAATTTCAATCAATCTTGAGACCAAAAGACCCCTCCTAAATGATGAGGTGTAAATGGAAATAGAGAAGGCTGTTCTGCCAAATGTAAAATCTGAAGAAAGCTAATCTCTCCAGGTGAAGATCAAGATATTTCTATAATTTAAAAAATCTAGACATCCTATGTATATATTATCCTGGGAGGCAGAAGTAAGACTCCACTTCATTCTTTCACCCATATATGTCTTTTTCCTAAGTCAGAGAGGACACAAATCATTACCACCTCAAAGCTGCAAGAGTGAAGCAGTGTTGGCATGGACAACAGAAGCAACCAGAAATACTAGAAAAGAAAAAGGGGTTCAGAAATTCTCCAAGCACTCACACGCCTCTTCATTTTTCTAGGGTTCTGCAACCTCTATTAATCAACTCTTCCAGTGACAGAGAGCCTGTCACCCTAATGAGTCTAGATATTGTATTAGATGCCATGATGTACCACCACAGTCCTCTCTCCACACCCTCTCTGCTCCTTTTAGGAGGGAGTCATTCATTCCCCATGCTGCTGGGTATGTTGACAGATATGGCTCTCAGCTGAGTCTCTCCCAGAAACTGCTCTGAGCCAGGGCACCTGGGTGGCTCAGTCAGTAGCACCCTACTCTTAATTCCAGCTCGGGTCATGACCTTAAGCTGGTGAGAATAAGCTCTGTGCTGGGTTACATGTTGGTCATGGAGCCTACTTAAGATTCTCTCCCTCCCCCCACCTCTGAAAAAAAAAGGAAGAAGAAAAAGAAAGTGCCTTCAGCTGAAGAGAGTCACTTTGTCAAATTTCATAGCTCTTTTCTGAAATGGTAAGAAAATACAAAAGCTTGTCCCTCTTGCCTAAACTCAGGACAACGCTGCAGAATCATCCCATAGCAAGCCCATGGGATTGGCTATAACCTTCTGGAGACTACACTGCATTTCAGTGTCTCACTCTGCCCAGTCTTGCTCCCTTCATTCTCCCCAGTTGTTGATCCCAACAGTACTTCCTAGTAACCCTCCTATATGGAAATTTCCATCTCAGAGTCAGCTTTTCAAGGATTCCAACTTGCAGTTTATATTAAGTATAAATCTGTCTTCATATAAAAAAAGAGTCTTCTTGTTCTAATTCTAACTTCAGAAGCTGTACTGGATAAAACAATCTGTTCCACATGATGGCCTTTCAGATATTTGAAGATAGTTATTATGTGTCTTGAGGGGAGCACCCCAATCTTGGGAGTTTGTGAGAAGGCAGAGGAACAAGATGATACAATGAGACTAAAGCCAGGAAAACGTAGTGTCTTGAAAACCATGCCTGCATCAGAGCTGCCAAGCACTGCAAGAAGTACTTCCACTCACAAGACCCACTGGTTCCATAGACAAATTCCCATAATCAACCTTGAAAATGCACTGCATTAGTTTTCTATGATGCAAACAGTTCCTGTATTAAAAACGACACAAATTTAGTATCCTTAAACAACACACATTTATTAGGCCACCATGTTATAGGTCAGAAGTCCAGGTGGGCTCAAGTAGGTTCTCCGCCTATGGTCTCACAAAGGCAAAATTCGGGTTTTATCTTGGTTAAGACCTTATCTGAAGAGTCTGGGGATAATCCCTGTTCCAAGTTCATTCAGGTCATTTGGCAGAGTTTAGTTCTCTGTAGTTGTAAGACCTAGGCCTCCATTTCCTTGCTGGCAGTCAGCCAGGGCCACTTTCTGCTTCTAGAGCACCCCCTCCACTTTCCTTCTCAAATCGTCCCCTCCATCTCTAAACCAGCCATGTCTTATACAGTTCTTATCATGTGGATTCTAACTCTCTAGCTTCCTCTTCTTCCATCAGTCAGAGAAAGCTCTTTGCTTTTAAGGGCAAACAAGTAGCTATAGATATATCTCACTTTAAGATAGTATGACATTCATAAACTCAGATTTATTATGCAAACATAACTGAATAGTGATCTATAACACCACAGACTTCTCAAAATTTGATTCAAATTTTTCAAAATTTGAAGTCAGAAGGAAAAGTTATCTAATAGTTACAAACAAAATGTAAATTACTAGAAACTTAAGATAACTTGGTAATTATCCAAAATAGTTACACAATAACTACTCCCTATATAAAAATTTTGTAACAGGCCTTTTTAAAAAGCAGGCTATCCATGTATCCTTATATTGCACAATATTTTGCAAAACCACTTATGTATATCTGAGAATAGAAATCTAAAATAGATCATTGGAAATGTTCACCTATAGAATTCAGTTGCTAACTTTTCTTCAAATCATTTTTTCTACATATTTATATGTGAATGCATCCTAATTCTAAAAGTAATATACATTTATTGTTTAAAATTTTGAAAAATACAGAAAAGCATAAAGGAAAAAATAAAAATCTCAACTCTACTTCCAGATGCAATCATTTTTAAGATTCGGTGACTATCCATCCAATCGATTCCCTAATATTTACATAGTTAACAAAGTCTGAATGTACAGTTTTATCTCCTAAATATTTGCTAAAGTTTAAATCATAAATATTTTATCATGCTATTAAGGATTGTATTTAAATTTCATTTTAGTAAATACATATCAGTTCATTGTATGAATGGACTTTAACCTATATAAGTATTACACTAATTTTAAAGATTTTTATTCATTTATTTAACAGAAAGAGAGAGATCACAAGTAGGCAGAGCAGCAGGCCGGGGTGAGGGGGGGAGACAGGCTCCCCGCCAAGCAGAGAGCCCGATGCGGGCTCTATCCTAGGACCCTGAGATCATGACCTGAGCTGAAAGAAGAGGTTTAACCCACTGAGCCACCCAGGCACCCCAGTATTACACTAATTTTAGATATTTACACCTTTTATATATTTGTTATGATGGCATACTATAATGAACATCATGATCTTCATCTTTTATTATTTCTTTGATATTAATTTCTGAATCAAAGGACATGAACATTTTCAGATGAGGCAGAGCATAGAGCAGAGGTGAAGCAAAACAGAAAGATTAAGTGAAAGTCTATTAAAAGATGAGTTCCCCATTATTCATCCTCTTTACCTACTTGGTTCCTAGAACACTGGCAGCCAGGATTCAAGGAACTAACCCAAGAGAAAATTTCCACAATGGCATTTTGAAATCCTACAATGAATAGTGAAGTCCTAGCTAGTAACCATACATCTTAAAATTAATCTATCACTACTTATAATTAATCTACAAGCTATAACCAGTAGTACCTTATAACTAAAACAACATTTTCCAGTCTCTTCTCTATTTATCCACCATTAAAGTATCAGACAGAATAGTTTCACTGCCCTAAAAATCCTCTTGCTCTGCCTATTCATCTCTCCCCGAGCCCCCTTGGAAATCACTGATTCTCAGTTTTTACAATTATAAAGCTGATACAAACATCACTTATCTTTTTACTTTCTTCATAGCTTTGCCTTTTCCAGAATGTCATACAGCTGGAATAATACAGTGCGTTGCCTTTTCAGCTTGGCTTTTTTCACATAGTAATATGTATTTAAGATTCCTCCATGTCTTTTCATGACTTCTTGATGGCTCATTTTTTTAAGCAATGAATAATATCCTATTGTCTAGGCAAACCACAGTTTATCCATTCATCTACTGAAGGATATTTTGGTTACTTTCCATCTTCGGCAATTGTGAATAAAGCTGCTATAAGCATCCACCTGAAGGTTTTTCTGTGAATATAAGTTTTCAAATCATTTGGGTAAATGCTGAAGAGTGTGATTGCTGGATTATATGGTAAAAATATTTTTTTTCATAAGAAACTTCCAAATTGTCTTCCAAAGTGGCCGTACCATATTGTATTCCCACCACCAATGAAGGAGTGCTCCTGTTGCTACACATCCTCACCAGCATGGCATTGCCTGGGTTTTGGATTTTAGCCATTCTAATAGGTGTGTAGTGGTATCTCATTACTGTGTTAATTTGCAGTTTTCTAATAACATATGATGTGGAGTATCTTTTCATATACTTCATGCCTCTCTGTATATCTTCTTTGGTGAGGTGTGTATCGGGTTTTTTGTCATTTTTTAAATCAAGTTGTTCCTTTTCTTATTGTTGTATTTTAAGAGTCCCTTGTGTATTTTGGATTACAGTTCTGTTTCTGATAGGTCTTTAGCAAATATTTCCTCCCAGTCCATGGTTTTTCTTCTCATTATCTTGACAGCATCTTTTGCAGTTTTTAATTTTAACAAAGTCCAATTTATCAAATTTTTTTCATGGCTCCGGCTTTTGATGCTGCATTTAAAAATCACCATACCCAATGTCATTTAGATTTTTCTCTTATGTTCTCTTCTAGGGTGAAGTGTATTTTTAAACTACATAGATCCCAAAAGAGAATATAGAGTCCACATGAAACTGGTCAGCCACCACCTTTTATTCATTCTTTTATCTCTGAAGACTAGAACTCAGCCTGGCATATCACAGGTAATCAATATATGTTTACCAATATTGATGAATGTATATGGCTTCTTTAGGCAGAATTTAAATTCCCACCAAGAACTGAAACCTAGCTCGCCTCTCTTTCCGACTCACTTTCCCATCCTTCCTGGGGCAGCCAGGGCCCAAAGAGCCTCCTCATTGCTTCTCCACTCCTCCCTCGTTCAGGGTCCTCCAAGCTGCAGGTGGTAGCTTTCTTTGCTGGGGGCGGTGCCTGGACACCGGTGTCCCTTGCCCGGGACAGCCTTACTGTCCAGGAAGGGGGAGTGAGGAGCACTAGGAGGCGAAAGAGCTCAGCCTGGGAAAGCCCGGCCAGAGGCACTGGCCGGCTCATCGAGCGTGCAAGGGACCTCGAAGCGTGTTCGGACAAGGAGGGGTGGGATAACCAAGAAGTGGAAGAGAGGTACTGTGGGCTTGGCCAGCCCCGGCGGAGGCGGCGGCCAACAGAGCACCCACCTGCCCAGTGGTCTCCCGACGCCCGGGTGGCTGTGCCGCCCGCTTCGGGGCTCCATGATCCGCGCGGGTTAGCAAGTGGGCGAAGGACAAGGACAGCCGTCGCTGCACACCGCTACCCTTCAGTCAGGTTTTTGAGTGTCCAAAGCTGGCAGCCTTTTCTTTCAGCTCTGAGTTCCCCAGCTGCGGCCCCATCAGTGCCCGAGGCAGGCGGCGCTGCGAGTGCAGCGGCAGAGCCCTCGGCGCCCCCTCCGCCTTCCGCCTGTGACCCATTGTACGCTTTTGCAGCGAGTCTCAAGTGGGCATGTTTCAGGTGGGCAGGTCCAGCATCCCCAAACCTGCCCCCCGGAACCTGGAGGACCTGGACTCTGTGCAGCGCGTCCTCTTACACAGGTCAGTGCTGGGCCGGGGGCCCCGGGAAAGACCGCCCTCAGCCCCGGGGGATTACAGCGAGGGGAGGGGCGACTTTCCTGGGTGGGGGCGGGGGGGTCCTGCGTGAACAGTCTTACTTGAGGTTCTCCTCCGTGTGGTGCTCGCGGCGGCAGGGCGTTGAGACCTGCACCCCACCCCTTCCAGAACTGGATGCTCCCGACCCACTGAGTCTCGCCGCTGGAACTCCGGTCCCGCGCGGGACCGGGTTATCCACCCACCTCCAGAAAACACCACTTTCTAAAGAAGCTAAACAGAATTAAGCAAAACTGTTCTTTAAACATCTCTAGACTCTCTCCAGGAAAAAAATAGCTGAAAGTGTTGTTTGGACTTTGGTTGTAATTGGAGTTAGAATGATATTTTTTAACAAATCTAAATTCTAACACACACACACACTCCACACGCACGCGCGCGTGTCTGCACACATAACTACACAAAAGAAATTTAAGAGTTCCTCTGAGAAGGTTGGGAACACCAACTTTCCATAAACTGCTAGTGATTAATTTACTGTTGGTACCTTCGTCCAACCTTATACTTTATGCAAAATAGACCAACGAATATTAAATTCCATGGTAACTATGATGAGTTTATAGAAAATAAAGAAATAAGAATCCACATGGATAGCAAATTTTCTTTCCATTTTAAGGTTAAGAGAGGATGGATGCAATGTCAGGCAGTTAATGCTACTTTAGGTCTAGAAAAGCCTGGCCTTCTTAAGACATAATATGGGAAAAACTTTTAGAAATATATCAAAAGTATCTCTTGAATACATTTGTGGTGAGAAAAAGTGGCCCTTAGTAAATATCTGTCAGGGGGGAGGTTTATGAGCGTTCTCTCATCTGTAAATGTTTCAAGTGACCCTTTTAAGTCTTTGTACAAAACCATATGAGCTATGGAAATCCTGTTCTGTTGGAAGTGTGAGTAAAATAAAAAGACATTGTGCAAGGAAGAAAGTGGGTCTCTTCGATTTAAAAGCTGTCTTCTGAAACCTGCAGTTTTCCACAGTTGGTTTCCTTTCACCTTCCCCCCAAGAGAGCCCCTGCCATATACAATAAAATATTGTCAAACAAGTAGCTAAGGTGGAGATTCTAACTTCCCAAAGACAAATCCCCCTGCATTTGATAAAATTTCAGTCCAGAAATAATCCCCCAAAATGTTAACTAAAAACTCATTCACAGCATGATGTGATGAAATCGGTAGAGGTTTTAAGCTTAAGACCCTGCTACAACAGAATTTCATATTTTAAATGTCAGGTGCCAAAAAAATTCCAAACTAATTAACACTGCAGGGTTTCAGATCCAAAGCACAAATATGTCTGAATGACCTAGGGCAAAAGAATATGTTTAAACTATAGTCATAAAGACTGAAATGATTATTTCGGAAGTAAGTAGGAGAGTATTTCTGGAATAAACCTGCTCAGTATATGAAAAACTACTCTATCTGAATTACAAATAACTGTTCTCACATGCTATAAGAACCAATGGAATCTGAAGCTATAAATGTGTTTGTCAGTATCATAGCTAACAGGGCTTTGTTTTTAACGTTATATGAAAGTCGTTTTGCTTTGGCAATGTATCATTTTTTTAGTGGTTATTTATTATTAAGTGTTTTCAAACATGCTTATTAAAAATGAGACATCTATAGAGGTTTCTCTTTCTAACGAAGCTATGTTTTCACACATGTTCCTATTTCATCAAATGTCTTTTATTATTTTTTTTTAAATTTATTTATTTGTCAGAGAGAGAGGGAGAGAGAGTGAGCGAGCACAGGCAGACAGAGTGGCAGGCAGAGGCAGAGGGAGAAGCAGGCTCCCTGCCGAGCAAGGAGCCCGATGTGGGACTCGATCCCAGGACGCTGGGATCATGACCTGAGCCGAAGGCAGCCGCTTAACCGAGCCACCCAGGCGTCCCTCATCAAATGTCTTTTAAAAACAAGATTTTATTTATTTATTGAGAGAGAGAGAGAGCATGAGTGGGGAAGAGGGTGGGCAGAGGGAGAGGGAGAAACAAGGAGCATGGAGCCCTATGTGGGGCTTGATCTTGGAACCCTGAAATCATGACCTGAGCTGAAGTCAGACACTTAACAAGCTGAGCCACCCAGGTGCCCTGATCAAACATCTTTTGCTTGCATTTATAAATTTAGATATAATGTAATAGAAATTAGAGAAACCAGATAACTTTTAAACCATGTTCATCTACTCACTATAGCTCTCATTGACTAGTCCAGAGCATGGCCTATTTTTTAATATCAGTTTTATACAAATTTTTATGTTTTTCCTTTAAAACATCACTTGTCAGATATCCACAATATTTTGGCAATTGCATTAAAGAGACCGATAGTCTTGAGCCATAGACAATTTACAGAGAAGAGAAAATAGCAGACTATTGTATCTTTACATCTGATTTTAAAGGGTAAGTCTTCTAAGTGTTTTTTTTAATTACTTGTGTATTTTCTGCTGTGAATATGATTTTCAAAACTGTAAAGCATTAAATTGCTGAGCTTTTGAAAAAGATATTTCAGCCAAACCAAAATTGAAGCACACTTTTCGCAAACTTTTCTCTGCATGAGGTGTTAGCTACAAAATATAGTTAAGACGAAAATAACAGTAGCTGGGGCAAAAAAGCTGTCTGGCTTTTTGATTAGAAGTTACATGTAGGTTGTCAGAGTCAGGGAAAACTTCAGTATTATTTCTCAGTTACTTTACTTAAGTAAATTAACACATATTTGTGTCATCTTGATTATAAAAAGTACCCAAATAATTATATTTGGGCTCACTAATATTTTGCAAAGACTTAAAAAAATCTATGCACAAGGCTATTGTAGGTTTAATCATTCCCTTTGAGTCCTATTTCTGTTGCATAGTAGTTGTGTGACTTGCAAGATTTTTAACGTCTATATTTTCCTGTTATTTCTGAATTATAAAGGGATAATACCCATCTCACAGGGTCGTGGTATGAATTTCGGTTATGTAACAGCTCTATAAAACTAGAGTTCTGTCAAATATGAAGGATGATATTAACAACTGTCCTAAAAAATTAAAACAAAACACACACCTATAGCTATTCATAAGATTCAGAAAATTCAGCTAAGTGACTTTTGCCCAAACCCTAATGGCTAATATATAGGGCTGGTCCAGGCCAGAGTGGTAGTGTATTCTGACATCTAGGCCAGCAAAGAAAATGAGCTAGAGTTATGTCTCTGAAAATGTTTGATGACCTAAACTTCATGCTTTTGCCCACAGCAAAAATATGCATATTTAAAATACCTCAAATATCCAGAATTCTCAGGGGGTAAAGTTGTGTACCCCATTAGATATCATTCCTGATGAATAAAATATACTTTAAACTCAAAAAGTAAAAACTAAAAAAAAAGAAATAAAAAATTTTTAAATATAGCATATAGCACACACTCGTCTGTTTCTTTAGGTGTAGGGCTTTAGATTCCAAGGGTTATCTCATTTGGTTCTTAGCAACCCTGTACAGCAAGCAGGGATTATTATTACTGCCGTCAGATGATGAAACTGACTTTGTCCACATTCACTTGGTTATTAGTGCCAGAATTAGAATGATATGTGGCTTCTCTGACTGCAGAATGCGTGGCACTTAAGAATGATCGAGCATTTTCACAGTCTTATCAAATTACTGTAGGGTTCGACAATGCAGTAATTTTCTTTTCTTTTTTTAGGTGCTTTTGAGGGCACTTGGCATCTCACTTATAAGCTATGATTTTTTTTTTTTAATTCTTGTGTCTCCTTTTTGTTTCCCACTTTCCTCTTCATTGGCGAATTGTCAGCCATCAACAATTTCTGCTGCTGTTGTATTCCTGTTTTAAGGAGGCCTCCCTTCCTTCTGATTGGCAGCTACTGATATACAGCAGTGAGTTTTTTTTATTAATCTGTAAATGAAAATTTTTTTATAATCTGTAAATGAAAATATAAAGTGAGATAAGTAGGAGTAAATCAAGGGTTTTGGGCTTGAGCTTGGTGCGGTCTGTTTCAGTTACTTTTATGTTTACCTCTGTATTTTTACCTGTGTTTCATTAGTATTGAAACAGAGAATGTATGATCTCTTTGGAATAAGTTCCATACATTTTTACAGGTAATTCAATTTTTATATTGAAAATTAGAATTTTAGATAGCACAATTCTATAAACATAGGATTGCTAAAACATTATTCTTATATCCCAAATTTTAAAAATCTCACATGGCAAAGCCTCAGTTTTTGAAATGTTATTTTGCTGGTCTAACAAGTTATTTATTCATGATATTTAAAATGTTTGGGGTTGTCAGTATTACTATATAGCTCATGAATTATTTCATTGTTCACAATTAAGGTGGCATTAATTAGTTTCTAACAATGCCAAGTTCCATGCACTTTTCCTTGCAGTTTAAAATTTTTTAATGGACATGACCTCATGTGGCCCTGTTTTCACTTACTTCTCATTGCTAGCTTCCATTACTACTAAACTGAGAGCTCTTGAACCTGCTAAAGACACTAAATTTTTAATTATGTTCTTATCTGGTGTATTTTATGTCAGAATTGTATTGTATGCCTAATTGAGATGGCAATCTATGAAAAATAAGGACATTATGTCATATATATTAAACTGAACATATTTAGTCCGCAGAAGACAGCTGGCCATCTGTGTAGTGGAAAATAGAAATTGAGAATATACCTAGTCTCTTTTAAGTCTTCCTGAAATTACTAATTATGAAAGTCAGTATTTTTTAAAAGGCCCTGAAAATAGCATGTTATTCTTTTCTGTTCTTCATTCCCTCTAGTATACATAAAGTTGTTAGATATTGATTTAGGTAGTACAAATATGATATATAAGATTGAAATCTGATTAGTTAATATCACCCTAAAAATCTAAATAAGAATATAAAATAATTGTTATTATTTCTTCTTTTGTGAAAGATCAAGCAAAGTGGTAAAATTTTGGGTGGGGCAGATTTTGTCTATTTAACATATGGAAATAGACAAGCCAAGGAAATTAACATAACTCAGAGATATGTTTATTGTGGAGAACATTTCTTAAAAGATACTTTTATGTGGCACTTCCTGCTCCTGTTCAACCCTGTGTAAGATGAAAGATCAAAAAACAGCAACAAAAACCCAGTCATATCTTCCAGGAATTTGTCATTTGATGGCAAAGATAGACACATTCCTAAATAATTTATATACACCCAGACTGATACTCATTATAATAGAACTTTATTGGATAGATTATGAGGGGAAGGTGGAAAGAGGAATTGTCACTGAGATAGGAAAAGAGTGCAGGAAGTTCCTTGAAAAGGGTACTATTAGAATTGGGTCTTGAAGTAAAATGTGATATTTTAGATAAGTAGCATTCCTCGATGAAAGACTCACATGAGTAAATGATTTATAAAATAGCTTGTTTTATTGACATTTTATGTGATAGGTATTGTACATGCATTAACTTGTTGGACTCCAAACAGTCCTGTGACGTATGTACCAGTATCTGAATTCACAGATAAAGAAATGCAGCTTGGAGAGGTTAATTTGCTCAAGATTATAAGATGGTAGCTCTGGAGCCGGGAGAGGTCTGTCTGCCAGGCTCAAATTCAGGAAGTGGGAGTGGGTTCTAGTCTATTGGGGAAAAGGTCAGTGGGCCTGCAGTTATGAAGCTTTAGAACTGCACAGAGGCTTAGGGCAGTGTTTCCCAAGTTTACCTTAACCTAGGGATCACTGAGGGGCAGGGGCATTTTTTTAAAACAGATATTTCCTGGCCAACTTCCCTGGAAATTCTGATCCTGTTGAAGTGGGGCAGGCCTTAAAAATCTCTTTAACAAGAACCCCAGGAGATCTTTTGATCTGACAAGTTGGGCACATTTGATTAACTTGATTAATGCAGGAAATAAGGCATCTAATTCCTAATTGGTGCTTAATTGTTTGTAGAATTGGAATTTTTTTGTAGTTAAGAGACGACACAGTTTGGACTTTATTCTCTATGGAGTGGCATTGAAGGTTTATGAGAAGGGTATGAAATTATTAAATGTTTATAGAGAAAAAAGTATTTTTTCTTTTTTAAAATTTTTCTTTAATTTAGTTAACACATAGCGTATTGTTAGTTTCAGAGGCAGAATTCAGTGATTCAACAGTTTCATAGAACACCCATTACTCATGACATCAAGTGCCCTCCTCAATGCCCATCAGCCAATTACCCCATCTCCCCTCCCACCTCCCCTCCAGCAGCCTTCAGTTTGTTTCCAAGAGTTAAGAGTCTCTTATGGTTTACCTCCTCTCTGTTTTTCTCTTATTTTATCTTTCCTTCCCTTCCCTTGTGTTCATCTGTTCCTTAATTTCCAGTGTTATTTATATGAAGAAAATGTGTTTTGTTAAAATTTAAAATGTCCTTTTCTTTTTTAATAAGATGCTTCTAAAATAAGAAAAGTGTAACTTATTAACGAGGTGCCTAAAGCATTTTTTTAAGTTTATTTACTTAAGTAATCTCTACACCTAATGTGGGGCTCGAACTCAGGACTGAGATCAAAAGTCACATGCTCTTCCAACTGAGCCAGCCAGGCATCCCAAGCATTTTTTATTTTGGAATGAAATCTTAAGTAATTTTTAACATTTGAGATTGTGGTGAGAATAAGTATGTATGTGTTGACCAACATAGCTATTATAGTGGTTCCAACTTTTTTTTTCTCATAATGTTTCTGGACCTCATTGCTGATGGAAATACTTGTTTCCCTTCCTTCCTGGATCCTTTCTCTTCAAACTTTCTATACCATTACATCCTTCATCATTTTCAGCCAGGAAGGTTGCCTTCTACTTATCTGAGAATATAAACACCATCACGTAAAGGGTTTTTCAGCTCCCTGACTAACCCTGACAAGTCAGCATCCATACCTGCACCCTCCCTAAGGAGCCAGTTGTGTGTGTGTGTGTGTGTGTGTGTGTGTGCGCGCGCGCGCATATTCCACCACCACCACCACCACCACCACCACCACCCCTCCCGCCCTTACCAATGCAGGACTCGATCCCAGGATCCTGGCATCATGACCTGAGTTGAAGGTAGCTGCTTAACCAACTGAGCTACCCAGGAACCAGTTTTAGTTTGAGTCCCTAGGAACCAGTTTTAAGGAAGACATGTCAGCAAGGTCATATCCCTCCATCTGTGCCTCAGATGCCATTTTCTCCTGCTACCTCAAGAACCTCCTCTGTCCCATTATCCCTTTATGAACTGGTCCCGTTTCCCAATCTGAGTGATATAGAGACCTCTTTTAAGGAAAAACTGTTGTGGATTTCCAGGAATGACCTAACTTTTTTTAAATTATAATTTTAAATAAACATGTATAAGCTCTGTGCTCTATAGCTCTTACAAAGATAAAAACAATTTTATAAATTAATTCAAAGCAAACTGTAAAACAACATTCAATAGCTGGTATACAACCCTGAAAAAGCACATTTAGAAATCATACAACAGGGGTGCCTGGGTGGCTCAGAGGGTTAAGCTTCTGCCTTCTGCTCTGGTCATGGTCTCAGGGTCCTGGGATGGAGCCCTGCATAGAGCTCTCTGCTCGGCTCGGCAGTGAGCTGCTTCCCCCTCTCTCTTTCTGTCAAGTAAATAAATAAAAGCTTTAAAAAAAAGAAATTATACAACAAAAAAACTTTTAGGATATTGAAATGTACATAGGTTAGTGTAACAAATGAAACTAAACTGCATCTTCAAAGTCTAAATACTGTTAGCCTGCTACTGCTTAGGTTCTTTTCTGTTCTTTTCCTTTTTAAGATTTTATTTGAGAGAGAGAGAGAGAGAGAGAGCAAGAGTGGAGGGAGAGGGTCAGAGGGAGATAGAAAAGCAGGCTCCCCGCTGAGCAGGAAGCCTGACTGGGGGCTGGATCCAAGGACCCAGGGATTATGATCTGAGCCAAAGGCAGAGACTTAGCAGACTGATCCACCCAGGGGCCCCCACCACTCAGGTTTTTTTTTAAATTCTCAATGCATATAACCACTTTGTGCCATGGGAGCACTCATTTCCCACTACTCTTTTCTTTTTGAATTGTAATACTCCATAATAACAGAAGTTTAGACTTCCTCTGTGACCCTCCACACCCCATTCTATCTTCCCTTGGGTACTCCTTAGAACTCTGCATTTATCATGATACTTACCACTGTGTATTATAAATTGCCTATTTGTCTTTCAGTATCTACCATCTATCTGTCCATGTAGTTTAAGTTGAATCTCCAGCACCCATCCATTGAGATCATGAAATATTGTATCCTTTTTTTTACTTACTATAACATAACTATTTCCCTCATGCATTACTCCTTGAAAACATTTACTATTCTCATATTCATATTCCATACATATTATTTAGCTTTTGCCTGCTGTTGAACATTTAGATTGCTTTCAACTTTACACTTTCACAAATTTTATAAATTTTTTGCATCCTTTATTTTCTTAGAATAGATCTGAGTCCTGAGGGGGGAATATAATCTAGTAGTTAATGACTTAGGTTCAATTTTTGTTTGACTTTGTTGCCTTCTAGCCAATTGACCATTAAGATGAATAACCTAAGCTTCAGTTTTTGTATATTTACTTCATAATAATACTTAGCATAGTATACGAATAGAACAAGTCATTTGAGAATATGGCTGACTCAATAAATGCTATTATTTTGTATTTAGAGAAAATACTTGGAGGTATTCGTAAATTACCGATAAAATTTATCACTTTACACTTCCAACTCTCTGATGAGAAGAAATTGTAAGTTTGCGTTACAAAATGAACATGCAGTTGATTTCACAACACTGCCACCCATTTGAAGCACTCCAGGGCATCTGCTTGGGAAAACTATAAAAACGTTTGCAACTGCGAAACAAAATGAAAACCGAGGAGACAATGGAACGTATTTACATTAGCATCTCTCTGAGGACGTTGTTTAAAAGCTTCCCTTCCTAGTCCAAGAGGCAGAGTCCCTGAAAAAGGGTAAAGAGGAGTTTCCTTTACCTCAAGGGAACCCCAGGCTATGTGCCTCTAAGGCTTTGAGCAGCCGTTACGCGTAGAAACACAGGGCAAAGTGCAAACTGGAAGAAAAAGGGGGGGAAACAGTGGGTCTCCTCTGTTAGCAAATTATGCGGCTCCAAAAGAGTGCATTTAGGAGAGTCTAAGCGGTGAAATTTTAGCTACTTAAATTCCTCTGAGAGCCCTCCTGGACATTTCACCTCATTGGCTATTTTCAGTAGTTCTCGCGCTCTCGGGTAAAGCTTCCTCGTCTCCCTGGCAACCCAAACCACCACCAATTGCAGCCAAGGGTTGGCGGTCACGTGGCGTCTCCCCTTTCCCAGTGGAGACAACATGGCGGTTACGGCGAGCTGTACTTTCGAGATTTGAATTACCGACTTGCCGTTATTGCATTCCTGATTATGGCGTCTCCGGTTTCGTGTGGCTCGCGTCATAGCCCAGATGAGCTCCGTGGAGACCCGTCTTCACAAGAAGATGAGGATTGCGAATATGAAGATCGGGTCAGCTACTCGGGTTCATACTCCTCAGAGAGTAGCGATTATGAGTAAGAGTCTTGAAGAGGGGCAATTAAATCCTTCCTTTCAATCCAGAGAGTGTACACGTGGGCTGGGGGGACTGCCAGAATGTTGGCGTAGTTGGGATTCAGTAGGGTTCTATAATCAGTGGGATTTACTTGAGCCACGTTCCACTTGTGCGGTATTGTGAGCCGCAATGACGTGCCATTCTCCCCTATTGTGCGCTTTTTATGATGGTCAGATGAGGAGGTTTTTCTCTTTGTGGCAGGTTCTATAATATTTAAGGGCATATCTGTTAGGGTGTTCACAACATTCTTTGATCTTATCGCAGTGCCTTCTCTGCTGGTATGGTCTTTGTGATTTTAGTGGAAGGATACCCTACACGTTTTATAAATAAACTATTTAAATTATACAGATTTTTTTTTCTTGTTTTAAAAATGGGTAGGTATAGAAAAGAAAATCCACCCTTACTCTTCACCTTCAAGAACAACTTCTCAGCATTTGGAGGGTATTTCTGCTCTATTTTCCTATACATTTACACGGTTTTCTTGTTTTCTACTTAGTATGATACTTAATTTTTTTTTTTAAAGATTGTTATTTATTTATTTGTCAGAGAGAGAGAGAGCGCACAAGCAGGGGGAGCGGCAGAAAGAGCAGGCAGAGGGAGAAGCAGACTCTCCTTGAGAAAGGAGCCTGATGTGGGACTGGATTCCAGGACCACTGGGTTCGTGACCAAGAGTTGAGGGCAGATGCTTAACCTGCTGAGCCACCCAGGAATTCCAATAATGTGATTTTTAAAATATAGAATATCTAAGTTTTATTTTCCACTTTTTAATCCTCAATATTGAAAAGATTATTTTGATCCATAGGATCCAATGCTATTTCAATTTTGAAGGAATCTATTTCTTACAGCTACGAATTAAGACCTTTTTTGAAAAGTAAATTAGTCCTAGTTTGAAAGCTATGGATAACAGTGAGAAGGTTTAGGTGCCAAAGCCTGGACCAATCCCATAACAGACTGCTATGCATAGTCAGTTTTAGGATGACATTTTAAGTGTATTATTTAGGAATAATGATTGCAAGTATTTAATGTGTATTTAGGAGTAAAAATTACTTGGCAATTATTTCCACCTTTGGGTATGTAAAGAGGATTTACCATTATCTTAAAAGGGTAAGGGAAAACTAATGACTGCTTAATATAATCTAGAGGCTCGATAAAGACAGATTACATTCTTGAGGAGACTGTCAAGTATTTTGTGTAATCTTCTGCTGTGGTCATTTAAAAAGTAGTTAAAAAATGATGGTTATCAAGTGAGGCACTGGGTGAAGAATGGGTTACAGGAAACCTGATTTGGTCTTGCTGTGGAAGTCATGGATCTTGTGAGACTCAAGCTCCTGGTTTCTCTGCATCTTAGAAACACACTTTTAGCTTAGAGAAAATCTGTAATTCATCCATAGTCACACAGCTGAGTGTTTCAGCATAGAAATTTAGGAGGCCTGATTGTAAATGGAATGAAGGTAAATGAATTAGCCCTGTTTCCTAGGAAATGAGCAATCTGAGGACCCTGTGTTAGGAAAACTTGTTACCTCAAAACATTCTGTGATTCAAAATACATGTAAATATGGATTTTATATATACATATATAAACATTTGTATATATATTGTGTATATATGTACAGATATATTTTTTAAAGGGCATTAAGCTTTCCACATTAGTCATTCACTCGTTACTCCAGATGTTCCAGTGTCTTTATCCTCCTAATAATGAAAGTACAGTAAATCAAGGCGCCTGAGTGGCTCAGTGGTTTAAAGCCTCTGCCTTCAGCTCAGGTCATGATCCCAGGGTTCTGGGATCGAGTCCTGCATCGGGCTCTCTGCTCAGCAGGGAGCCTGCTTCCCCTTATCTCTCTCTGCCTACCTCTCTGCCTACTCGTGATCTCTGTCAAACAAATTTAAAAAAAACAACTTTAAAAAGTACAGTAAATTTCTGTTGTAAAATGTTCAGATGGTCTATATTTTCAAGTCCTGTGAAGAAGATTCAGATTTAATGTTTATTCCTTCATGTGTAGGACATGAGAATTGATTTGCTGATCTGACCAGGTAGGTTTCTGGTCTGTTCTTATTTACCTCTCTAATCCGCAGAGTCACCACTGTAGAAGTGGTCTTCCCAGTTTGGACACTTTTTTTTTTAAGACTTTATTTATTTATTTATTTAGAGGGGGCATGTGAGTGGGGTGGGAGAGGGGCAGAGGGAGAGGGAAAATTTCAAGCAGACTCTGCCCCCCGAGTGGAACTTGACATGGAATCTCAGGACCCTGAGATCATGACCTAAGCCAAAACCAGCCATGGGACACTTAACCAGCTGAACCATCCAGGCAGGCATCTCTGGACCAGATCACTTCTTAATCAAATGCACAGGGACATGTGAACATGTGAACCTAATTTTTCTCATCAAAGCTAAGAGATAGGCATTGTCCATGTTGTTGCCTATATGTTGTTCATTCTTTTTTAACTTCTGAATAGGATTCCATTTTATGACAATACCACAGTTATCCTTTTCTTGGGTTTTAACATAGGGATGTTTTACTTGAAGAATCAAAATATTTTGAATTCGTGATGCCATATACAGTGTATTAACATCCAATTTAGGATAATTCCCTTTTTCTTCTGCTCTGAACCCTGACTTCTTTTTCCTTTTAAATTCTCTTTTATCAAATTACATATATTAGAAATTCAAACAGTGTATGTCTAAGTTTTTGATGAGAATGGCAATTCTTTGCTATCCTTTCTCTCTGCTTCCAACTCAGCATGTTTGAAGATAATTCATTATCTTCCCTGTTTCTCCCCTGGTGTTGCCCATCTTACATACTCACATCACTCTCTCCTTGTTCATGTCTTCAGATCTAATAAGTCTGCAGTCTTGTTGACTTCCTTTTTTGATATCCACCTCTCCTTCCCCCCCCCCCCCCCCCCCCCCCCCCCCCCCCCCCCCCCCCCCCCCCCCAGGCACTGCCTGACTTAAAGCGCTAGCCTCTCCCATTTAAGAGTGGAGTAGCCTTCTAACTGATCTGGATGCCTCTTCTTTCATTTCCAGCCTTTTTTCCACACAGCTGCCAGAATTTGCTTTCTAGAACACAGTTCTGAATCATTTTTCTCTTAGAGGACTGACTACAAAAAATATATTGTGACAGTTTGGATCAAAAATAGAATTAAACACATACATGAAGCTAAATAAAATGAAGCAAATATGCATATGCTTAACTAGGTCATCCCTGTGATCCTGAAGAGAAGGCTGAGATTTAAAAAACAACTAATATGTCAGGCTTGGTCACTGATGGTTGTATTGCAAAGAATTCAGCCACTTCAATTTCAATGGAATTTCTTGTTGCCTGAATGTAGTCATCCTGGTGCAAGGTAATGAGTATTCGATTAAGAGTATGGGTCAGAAAACCTGTGTTCTCTTTATCCCTGCCACTAACCATATGGCCTTACATGGGTCACATGACTTCTATAAGGATCAGTTTTCACGTGTTAAAATGGGAATGAGAATATTTACTTGACTTTTAATTTTATTGACCGTGAGAAGGTTTGTTAAATCCTAGGAAAGGGAAGATTGTGAACTGTTGATGGTGAGGAATTGACAAGAGGCAAAGAGGAGTTGAAGGTAGAGGTGACATGTATTTGATTTGAAAGAAGGTTAATCCAAGCTGAGTTTTATTTCCTCATATTTCTCCTAGCTTTATGGAGTATAATTGTCAAATAAAAATTGTATGTATTTAAGGTGTACAATGTAGTGATTTGATATAGACATACAGTAGAGGATTCTCTAAGAGGAATGCAGATGCCCTTTACAAGTTTATTTTGCTCGCCTAAAAGTGTTAACATTTTAATTTCTTCAAATTTTCCCTGGTCTTGAGGGGTTCAGAATCAGAAGAATTCTTGGTTATAAATTATCATTTTATGAGATGTCTCTGATAACAAGTTTTCTCATCTTTGTCAGAGGTTTCACAACTTCTTCCGTATATTCAGGAGGGAGACACTTCATATTCTAAGGGGCAGAGTGGCTAACTCTGAGAAAACTGAGGCTGAATGTGCAAGCGCTTCTATGAAATCTCTGTGTAGATGGCCAAATAAAGACACACTTTTCTTTTTTCTTAATTCAAAGTTATTTTCTCTGAAAAAATTTGAAATATGCACAAAAGAAGAAAGAAGGCCCTTATATACTTCTCACCGAAGACATGGCTTTTCTTTACATGAAAACTATCTTCCTGGTATTGAATGGGAAGCTTTACGGGCCTTCATTTATTCTGACTTTTATTTTAAAATTTGAAGTAATAAGATAATTGTGTTAGGGCAGTGAAACTACTCTTTATAATACTATAATGGTGGATGATACATGTCATTATGCATTTACCTAAGCCCATAAAATGTACACCACCAAGAGTGAACTGTAATGTATAACTATGGATTTGGGGTGGTTATAATGTATGACTATAGGTTTATTCATTGTAACAAATGTATCATTCTGGTGGAGATGTAGATGATGGAGGAAGTTATGCATGTGAGAGGAAGGAGTATGTTGGAAATCTCTGTACCTTCAGCTCACTTTTTCTTTGAACCTAAAATTGTTCCCCCAAAAAATGGTAGTAGATCATTTTTCTATAGTACTCAAAATCTCAGTGGCCTCCCAAATAAATTCCAGATTATTAGCATTTTCAGATCTGTCCCTAGCTTCTCTGATCTCATTTTTGATGATCTTCCTTCTTTAAAGCCTTTTTTGTTCCCACTTGTCTTACTTTGGACTGCTATTTAAAAAATAATATAGGGTGCCTGGGTGGCTAAGTCAGTTAAGCATCTGACTCTTGATTTCTGCTCACGTCGTGATCTCAGGGTCATAGGATAAAGCCCCACCTCAGCTCTGCACTAGGCAAGGAGCCTGCTTAAGATTCTCTCTCTCAGGGCACCTGGGTGGCTCAGTGGATTAACCCTCTGCCTTCGGCTCAGGTCATGGTCCCAGGGTCCTGGGATCAAGCCCCGCATCAGGCTCTCTGCTTGGCAAGGAGCCTGCTTCCTCCTCTCTCCATGCCTGCCTCTCTGCCTACTTGTGATCTTTGTCTGTCAAATAAATAAATAAAATCTTAAAAAAAAAAAAAATTCTCTCTCTCCCTCTCCGCCCCCACCCCGGTTCCCGCTCACACACACACTCTCTCTCAAAAAAATAAATAAAATAAAATTTAAAAAATAGCATAGACTGAGTAGCTTATAAACAACAGAAATTTATTTCTCACAATTCTGAAGGCTGGTTGTTCAAGATCATTGTACCAGCATGGTCAGATTCTGGTGACACCCCTCCCCCAAGTTATGGATTGCTGACTTCTCTTTGTATCCTCACATGGCAGAAAGCAGACAGAGCAAGCAAGCTTTCTCATGACCCTTAGGAGGGCGCTAATCCCATTCACCAGGGTTCCATCCTCATGGCCTCATCTAATCCTAATTGCTTCCCAAAAGTCCCACCTCCTAATAGCATCACATTGAGTGATAGGGTTTCAACATATGCATTTTGGGGAGACACAAACATTCAGTTTTTAACTTTACTACACGGAAATATACACTCATGCTCATACCTCTTGTGTATTTTCACACCTACACTTGTATGTCCTTTGTTCTCTCTGAAACATCCTTTCTTACTATCTTACCAAAATCATTCAATGTCCCACTTATGTGCTACCTTCTCCTACAGCCTCTTTTGATACTTCTTACACTTAATTTCTCCAAACTTGGCTCTCCTATAGCAGTTTTGGTTCTTCACTTTCGGGCCTTGCATTTTAGCTAGGGATGAGCCCTCTGTCCATCTTGCATCTTTAAAAGCACAAAAATGCCCTATCACAAAATGTTTTGCTGGTCTGTGATTTCAATTTTGCCAGGGTCAGATCTTACCCTCAACTTAGTGATTTGTAAGTATGCTCCATTTATTTTATTTTTTTTTTTTTAAGATTTTATTTATTTATTTGAGAGAGAGGCAGTGAGAGAGCATAAGCGAGGAGAAGGTCAGAGGGAGAAGCAGACTCCCCGTGGAGCTGGGAGCCTGATGCGGGACTCGATCCCGGGTCTCCGGGACCATGACCTGAGCCGAAGGCAGTCGTCCAACCAACTGAGCCACCCAGGTATCCCAGCATGCTCCATTTAACTGAAGGGGATGGAGGTAGGGAATGTGGTCCCGGGAGTAGGGTCATTATTAGCTTAGTTCCGATGGAGATGTGTTCCTGATGTAAAAATTTATTTCATGCAGTGAGTACACAGTAGTTTACTGGCTGATCCCTTCCTTTTCTCTAACATGCTTCAAAATTTGTTCCAGTGGTGACTCTGGCTGGGCTAGAAAGACCACCTGCCCGTCCCAGGTTCCCCACCCCTCAAGCTGCCATAACATCTAGCATAGATTTTAACTATTAAAACTATGGCTTTCTTCTAGAAAACAATTGAAAGACTTCAAGGATAAAAATTAGATATTGCTGGTATAGCACAGAAAAGCATCAGGTCAGCGCTGAACAAACATTAGATAGAATCCATATTTATTTGTTATGTTTTTATTGTGTGTGGCTTTTCTCTGTCCCTAGAATTGTCCTGCTGTACATATTAGGACCATGTAACTATGTGTGTTGGCCACTTTGGTACTTTTGCCCACTAACAAGGAAAACAAAGTATACTGTGACAGGTTTGGAGTAGTAGCAAAAGCCTGTTTTCCTTAAGGAAATGAACCAGTAGCTCTGGCTATTCATAACTTTTCTTGTGGTAGCCAAGAAAATCCTAATACCATTTCAGTTGATAAAAAAATGTTGACGATGTAAATAAAGACCTAAGGGATTCAGTAATTTAGAAGGAAAAAAATAGTGTAGAATTCTTTTTTTTAAGATTTTATTAGGGGCATCTGGGTAGCTCAGTCGTTAAGCATCTAGCTTTGGCTCAAGTTATGATCCAAGGATCCTGGGATCAAGCCCTGCATCAGGCTCCCTGCTCAGCGGGAAGCCTGCTTCTTCCTCTCCCCCTGCTTCTGTTCCCTCTCTTGCGGTGTCTCTGTCAAATAAATAAATAAAATCTTTAAAAAAATGTATTCATTTATTTATCAGAGAGAGAGCGCGCACAAGCGGGGGAGTGGGAGAGGGAGAAGCAGGCTCCTCACTGAGCAGGGGTCCCCATACAGGGTCAATCCCAGGACCCTGGGATCATGACCTGAGCCTAAGCAGTTGTTTAACCGACTGAGCCACCCAGGCACCCTTCAAAGTAGATTCTTGAATATGAATTAAGAAACTTATTAGCATTATCTGAAGTTCATTTTCTTTAATATAGTTATGTTACTGTGTATGTAAATGAACTTGGTTATTTGTAAATTAGCAAATCTTTCTTTGGGAAGAAGGACTCTGCTCATATTTACTACATCAGAGCCTTGAAAACCAATTAAAGTGTACTCAAACTTTGCAAGCAGACAATGAATATACAATTATTTCTGTTCAGAGAAAAGTGAATAAACAAAATAATCTCATTGAAAGAATTTACACAATGACAAGTTTGCAGTTTGTACCATAGGATCTCAGAAAAGAGATTAAAGAACACTTATAAAAATTTGTTATAAAAATCTGAATTAAAGCTGCTTGAGTTGATTCCTTTTTAAAAACAAACATTTTCTTGTGGAATAAGTTTAGATCTTACAGAGGAATTGCAAACATAGTACAGAGCGTTCCTGTATGTCCTTCACCCAATTTCCCCTGATGTTAACATCTTACACAACTACGATATGTTTGCCAGAACTAAGAAATTAGTACATTAGTACATTAGTACAGTACTATTAAATAAACTCCAGACTTTATTTGAATTTTACCATTTATCTACTTGTGTCCTTTTTCTGTTCTAGGATCTAATCCAGGATATCATAATGCATTTAATCATTAAGTCTACCTAGTATCCTGTGGTCTGTGACAGTTTCTTAGTTGTTTCTTGTTTTTCATAACCTGGATCACTTGGTTAAGGTAAAGTCTGCAAGGTTTCTTCACTGTGAAGTTACTATTTATCTCTTTCCGTATTCTGTTGTTTGGGAGCACATCACTGAGTCCAGTTCACATTAAAGGGGAGGAAGGATTAAGCTCCATCTCTTGAAGTAGACTTCCTATCAACATACAATATTTATTTAATTTTGTTATTAATAATAGTTGCACTGAAAGGTTGTTTTTTTCCTAATTGTTGTCTTTAATACACCCTCTTCTAGTAGAACTTCTAGTAGAACTATTTGAGAATACAGTCTTTACAACTCTGTCAAACTTTCTAACACATTAATCAGTTATGCTCTTGTTGCTTATCTAAACAGGAATTAATCATCTGGAGTAGGAGCTAGGAATCTTCCAGGAATAGTGAACTATGGGAGCAATACAGGCTGCATCTGGTTTGCTTCTTATGCCAGTAGTACTTAGCCTGGAACCTAGCAAATAGAGGTCATTGAAGACATCTTCATTTATTGCCAGGGGTTGGAAGAATACAGAAGTATGAGTGCTGTATCCAATAAAGTTAGAAGTTACTCTACATTTTTTACTCTTTTGGGTAAGAGGAAAGGGACTGACATTTGACACTTAAACCATGCCCAGCAGATTTTTTAATTTACTGTTGATAACAGCCATGTGAAGTAGCTATAACCTATTTTCTAGAAGAGAAAAACTAAAGCTTAGAAAAGTAAAAATGTCAATAGAACAGAATTTGAACCCAAGTCTTTGTGACTTCTCAGTTCATTTTTTTTTTACTATACATGTTTCCTTCTTTCATGAGTCTTATACATTCATTTCTCTGTCTTTATTCCTGTTCCTCTTATCTCCCTTTTAATTTCTTCTTCCTCTTAAAGTGAAGCATCTTTTAAATTTAGAGGTGATGAAAATGGATCTTATTCATTGCTGGTGGAAATGTGAATTGGTATAGTCTTTGGATAAAAATGTATATGTACCGGGCGCCTGGGTGGCTCAGTGGGTTAAGCCTCTGCCTTCGGCTCAGGTCATTGGGCTCTCTGCTCAGCAGGGAGCCTGCTCCCCCCACCCTCCGCCTGCCTCTCTGCCTGCTTGTGATCTCTCTGTCAAATAAAAAAAAATGTATATGTACATACATACATATAAGGATGGTTACTGTATCATTGTCCATAAGGGTAAAACAAATACTGAACACAAAGATAGATTTTAATCTATGACCAAATGTGCTACATCCTTGATAGGAACCATTAATGCAGCCATTGGGATCTCTAAATTTCTAAATTCTAAATCTAGAATTCTAAATTTCTAAATTCTAAATGATAAAGGTATGTGTATATATACATATGTATATACACTTTTGAAAGATGATTCCACATATTTATATATAATAGAATATGTAATTCTAGTTTTTCAAAAACAATGACAGCATAATCCTATGTATGTTTTTATATGATTTTATGATTTTAAGAACATGAATATTTAACATTTATGTCATTGAAAAGTAGGAGGGGAAGACAACATGTATTATAGGTCTGTTTCCATTTATATAAAATGAGCCTGTGCATATGTTTGTATAAAAGGATGTGTGAAAGTACAGTCACCAACTAGGAATCTAGTGGACACTAATTCCTTCTCTGTCATCATTTCATGTAATCAGTCTCAAAGTCCAGTGATTTTCAAGCATTTCTTAAATGTTTTTCTTACTTTCCATGTTTTCTGCCATTGCTTTAAATACCATCTTTGCCTGGTAGCCAAACATCCCATAGCCAGTCTCTTGACTTAAATCTTGCCTACCTCAGATCCTTCTTCCAATTTCTTGTTAAAGTAGATCTATCCAGAGATATCTGACACATAAAAATTTCTATCTAATACTCTTCATTACTGGGGCACCTGGGTGGCTCAGACATTAAGCGTCTGCCTTTGGCTTGGGTTGTGATCCCAGGGTCCTGGGATCGAGCCTCGCATCAGGCTCCCTGCTCAGTGGGAAGCCTGCTTCTCCCTCTCCCACTTCCTTGCTTGTGTTCCCTCTCTCCCTCTCTTTGTCAAATAAATAGATAAGTCTTTAAAATTCTTCATTACTTGTACCATCAAATCCAAACCCCTTGCCAAAAGGCCTTGTAAAATTAGGACTTGAGTACTTTTCCTCTCATGCCCCACTTTTGGTGACCGTAGACTATCTTTGTTTTGTTTTATTTACAATTTTATTAAAATTCCAGTTAGTTAAAATACAGTGTAATATTAGTTTCAGGAAAAGAATTTAGTGATTCATCACTTACATACCACACCCAGTGCACATCACAACAAATGCCCTCCTTAATGCCCATCACCTATTTAGCCCCTCCCTATCCACCCCACCCCCAACATGTCTGTCTGTCCTCTATAATTAAGAGTCTGTTTGGGGGGCACCAGAGTGGCTCAGTTGGTTAAACATCTCCCTTCAGCTCAGGTCATAATCTCAGGGTCCTGGGATCAAGCCCCACATTGGGCTCCCTGCTCAGCAGGGAGCCTGCTTCTCCTTCTTCTGCTCCGCCCTCTTGTGCTCTCTTTCTGTGTCAAGTAAATAAATAAAATTTTAAAAAAGAGTCTGTTTTATGGTTTGCCTCTCTTTCTCCCCCCAACATTCATTCATCTGTTTGTTTCTTAAATCACACCTGTGAGTGAAATCACATGGTATTTGTCTTTCTCTGACTGACTTATTTCCCTTAGCACAATACTCTCTAGCTCCATCCACATCATTGTAAATGGCAAGATTTCATTCTTTTTTATGGCTGAATAATATTCCATTGTGTCTCGCTCTGTGTGTGTGTGTGTGTGTGTGTGTGTGACCTCTTTATCCATTTATCAGTTGATGAACACTTCGCTGCTTCCATATTTTGGCTATTATTGATAATGCTGCTGTAAACATCGGGGTGCATGTATCCCTTCGAATCAGTGTTTTTATATCCTTTAGGTAAATACCTAGTACTGCAATTGGATCATATGGTAGTTTTATTTTTAAATTTTTGAGGAACCTCCATACTTTTTCTATAGTGGCTACCCCAGTTTGCATTCCAACCAGCAATATAAGAGGGTTCCCCTTTCTCCACATCACAACATCTGTTTGTTTCCTGTTTTAATTTTAGCCATTCTGACAGTTGTGAGGTGGTATCTCATGTGGTTTGGATTTGTATTTCTCTGATGATCAGTGATGTTGAGCATCTTTTTATATGTCTGTTGGCCATCTGTATGTCTTCTTTGGGAAAATGTCTGGTTTTGTCTTCTGCCCACTTCTTAACTGGATTATTAGTTTTTTGGGTATTGAATTTGATAAGTTAAGATTTTGGATACTAATCCTTTATCAGATGTGTCATTTAAGAATATATTCTCCCATTCTGAAGGTTGTCTTTTAGTTTTATTGATGGTTTCCTTTGCTGTGAAGAAGCTTTTTATTTTGATCTAGTCCCAATAGTTCATTTTTGCTTTTATTTCCCTTGCCTCAGGAGACCTATCTAGAAAAAAGTATCTACAGCCAATGTCAGAGAAGTTACTGCCTGTGTTCTAGGATTTTTAAGATTTCAGATCTGATTTAGGTCTTTCACCCATTAGGTCTTTCATCCATTTTGAATTTATTTTTATGTGTGGTGTAAGAAAGTGGTTTAGTTTCTTTCTTCTGCTCATAGCTGTCCAGTTTTTCCATCACCATTTGTTGAAAAGACTGTCTTTTTTCCATTGGATATTCTTTCCTGCTTTGTTGAAGATAAGTTGACCTTATAGTTGTGAGTCCATTGCTGGGTTTTCTGCTCTTTCCATTGATTTATGTGTCTGTTTTTCCACCAGTACCATACCGTCTGAATCACTATCGCTTTGTAATATAACTCAAAGTCTGGAATTGTGATGTCACCAGCTTTGCCTTTCTTTTTCAAGATTGCTCTGGCTATTTGGGGTCTTTTGTGGTTTCATACAATTTTAGGATTGGTTGTTCTAGCTCTGTGAAGAATGCTGGTGGTATTTTGATTGGGATTACATTAAATGTGTAGATTGCTTTGGGTAGCATGGACATTTTAACAATATCTCTTTTTCCATCCATGAGCATGGAATGTTTTTCCATTTCTTTGTGTCATCTTTAATTTCTTTCATCATTGTCTAATGGTTTTCAGAGTACAGGTCTTTTACCTCTGTGGTTAGGTTTATTCCTAATTATCTTTGGGTTTTGGTATAATTGTAAATGGGATCGATTCCTTAATTTCTTCTGCTGCTGCTGCTTCATTATTGGTGTAGAAAATTCAACAGATTTCTGTAGGTTGATTTTTGTATCCTGTAACCTTACTGAATTTGTATATCAGTTGTAGCAATTTTTTGGTGGAGTCTTTAGGGTTTTCTACATAGAGTAACATGTTGTCTGCAAATGGTGAAAGTTTCACTTCTTCTTTGCCAATTGCCTTTTATTTCTTTTTATGTTTGATTGCTGAGGCTAGGACGTCCATACTGTGTTAAATAACAGTGGTGGAAGTAGACACCCCTGTCTTGTTCCTGACCTTAGAAGAAAAAGTCTGTTTTCCTCCTTTAAGGATGATACTAGCTGTGGGTTTTTCATATATGGCCTATATGATGTTGAGGTATGTTCTTTCTTTAGTTGTCCACATAGGCCAGACTGGTTTTAGTTGTCCACATCAGCATAGAGACAGTCCCTCAATGCCTCTGCTTATGCTGTTATTTCTGCTTGGAATTGTCTTTTCCTCTTCCCCTTGAGCCCCCCCATATCCCATCACCAACCACTTACTGTCTTAAAACTTACTTCTGTGTATCTTCTACCAGAAATTTTCCCTGCCCTCGCTCTCAATCCCAGGCTAAACTAGGGGACCTCTATTTTGCATACAGTGTGTATTGTTGTGAATTCTTTCACACTTTCTTTTCCCCATTAGACAAGGGAAGGACTGATGTTTTAATCATTACAATTCTAGTGCCTTCCAAGGACCTGGCACTGTTCATTTACTCCATGATTGAATATCCTGTGTCCTCCCCTTACCTGCAGAGGTCTTCCAGTCATAGCCAAAAAATGTTTTCTCTTTCAAATTTTAGAGATTAAGATGAAACATCTTCATGTTTAGCATAGGAGAAAAAGTATTTCTTTGGGGTCACATTTCTAATACAAATAAAGAGATTATAAAGCAAATAGTTTCATTCATTGTTTAAATTGATACTTATCTTTGTAAGTAGTTGTGTATAATCATGATATGTACATTGTGCCATTTTAAACTATGGTACATAGTTATCTAAATTTTTTATGGTTGGAGGCAGTTACTTAGATTCTTCAGAGTAGAATTACAGAGTTATTAAATACTGATTTCTGTGGGTACAGATGAATACGGTTGCAACATCTGATAAAGGGTTAATACCTGTTGCTAAGTGTTTCTAAAATGATGCCCCACTTTGAGACCCAACAAGTGCCAAAGAAATACTAGTTTTGATATTTGGGGCTAGGTATGCCTTTTTTAACCATTAAAATATAGTTGAAAATTCTGTATTAATTGCCAACCACAGATGAGATTGGTGGTTAATTTCAGAGTTGAGTCATAGAATGGTGCATTTTTTACAATTAACTTTCACAGTTTTTGGAGAGACAGTTGCCTTTTTTTTTTTTTTTTTTTTTTTTGAGAGGGCAAGAGAGAGAGAGCACGTGTGCCCATGAGGTGGAGGGGATGGACAGAGGAGGGAGAGGGGAAGAGAGAATTTAAGCAGGCTTCAAGCCTGGTGCAGAGCCAGCACCAGCACAGAGCCCGACATGGGGCTGGATCTCATGACCCTGAGATCATGACCTGAGCCAAATTCAAGCTTCAGACGCTTAACTGACTGAGTCATCCAAGCACCCCTAGAGAGGCAGTTGACTTTTAAGTTAAAAGAGCCAGAGTTGCTAATAAACACTGCAGAAAACAGAAATGTCTTCTATTTGATGGAATGATTAGAACACAAATTATACCCTTTTACATAAGAATACTGCAGTTGATGTTTCTGACTCTCAACATATTTTCCACTGTAACCAGTTTTGCTTTAAAAAAATAACAGTTTGAAAGGTACAGTGTTCGTAACATTAAATAGGCAGGGGCAGGGTGGAGTTTGTGATAGGTTTGTTACCTTAAGATGGGCATGTTGTTTTTTAATGCTGTTTCAGTCCTTTTAGTAGCAGAACTTTTATTTTTTTCAATGGCCTATTTCCCAGTTAAAAGTTTTTTTTTAACAATCACATGATGAATTATGTAATATGTGGTTTATTTTTCTTACTATAATTATTCATAAAAAGGAGTTTTATGGAAATTATAAGCTATAGAAGCAATCATTATTAACTGTGATTATAAACTAGCTATTTTAAATGAAGATTTTAGTTTATGGTAAGGTGAATGTTTCTCTTTTGAAAACTTATTGTATAAACAAATATTATTAATAATGATGGGCTTTAGCTTTCATTTTAACGTGACAGCCATGCTGAATAGTTTTATGCAAATAGGATGTTTGATGTCCAGTTTCCAGATGGCTTATGTCTGGATATAATTGCACAATCAACTATTAATGTAAATTATTGTCCAATGAAATTGTCTGAAGTGAGCAATAACCTTACAGGGGCTGAATTAAAATTAAAAAAAAAAAACTACCCTTAGATTTTAGAAGAAGGCTATCTCCTTTTTTATTTGTTTTCTTTTCTATCACTATACTTTTTTAACCCTCTCCTCCAACTCCATTTCTTGAAGACTCTTAAAAAGTGTCCTAGAAAATAATGCTGATGCTTATAATAAATCAGAAATAGTAAGACAACTTGAACAGTCAAAGAACTTTCACCTCCTCCCACCTCCCTGCACACCTGGTGCCCAAAAGACATAACTGTTTTTGTTTTGTTTGGCTCCTATTCAGAGTATCTTTTCTATTTTTCGCAGTGATGTTGAACCTGAATGGCTGGACAGCGTGCAGAAAAATGGAGAATTATTTTACTTGGAATTGAGTGAGGGTGAAGAAGAAAGCCTCCTTCCTGAGACTCCTACTGTGAACCATGTCAGGTTCAGTGAAAATGAGATTATAATTGAAGAGGATGATTACAAAGAAGGAAAAAAGTATGAACCTAAACTCAAGCGGTTTACCAAAATTTTAAAAAGTAAAAGTCTTTTACCCAAGCGCCGCAGTAAAAAAAGTAGTAATGGCAATGAGCCGGTGTCCATTCTAAAGCATCAGTCTAACCAGAAAACAGGAGTTGTTGTCCAACAGCAGTACAAGGATGTGAATATTTATGTAAACCCCAAAAAGTTAACTGTGACCAAAGCCAAAGAGCAACTTAAGCTTCTGGAAGTCCTGGTTGGGATTATCCATCAGACCAAGTGGAGCTGGAAAAAAAGTGGAAAACAGGGCAGTGGAGAGAGGCTTGTGGTCCATGGCCTGCTGCCAGGAGGCTCTGCTATGAAGAGTGGTCAGATATTAATTGGTAAGTGTTGCTGGTAAACACCAGTTCTTGTTTGCAGAGATTCATGATTAGTGATGCCTTGTGAGACGTGATCAAAACAGAATTATATCCAAAGTCTCAACAGATTAAGGACTGCGTGATGATATTTGGGACAGTAGTGACATTGTTAGGCATGGTGTACTACAAGGCATAATGCTCTTAGAATAAGTACTTTGGGGATTGAATATGTGTGTGCCTCATTTAGGCCAAGGAATAGCTTAACTAACTGTTGAGTTTTGAATTATATCATTTTATTTCATCTTGGTTATATTTGCTGACAAGAAAAAGAAAATAAGTTAATTTTACAGTGATAATTTTGATTTGAATAACCTATATCCAATAGTATGATATAAAAAATACGTAATTTATGAACAAAAATACTTTTACATTGTGTGTTTGTACTTGAGTACACTAAGTTCTTGAGAGTGTTTTTTTTTAAACTGTTTTGTTTGGCATATTAGCAACAGTGATGTTATACATAAATTTCCTTTTAAGGGTGGTTGTCATAAAATATCTTATCAATTTAAAGGTTAAAGTATACATCTGAAAGTTATTGTAAATATATATTAAGGTGAGCATTTTGTACTGCTGATACATTTTCAGCTGTTGGATATAATGCTTGAGTTACTAGTAATTTTATTACTTAGGTAAAAGCTATGTCAAATGTGAGAGTATGTTGTTAATGACACTTAAAATTTATTAACAAATCTAAAAGCTGACAGTCTTAAGTTGATTCAGCCTATAAGATTTAGATATAGGAACTTTTTTTTTTTTTAAAGATTTTATTTATTTGACAGACAGAGATCACAAGTTGGCAGACAGGCAGGCAGAGGTAGAGAGAAAGGGAAGCAGGCTCCCCACTGAGTGGAGAGCCCAATGAGGGGCTCGATCCCAGGACCCTGGAATCATGACCTGAGCCAAAGGCAGAGGCTTTAACCCACTGAGCCACCCAGGCACCCCTAGATATAGGAACTTTTATAGCTACCTTAGAAACATTTAAAAATATTTCTTTAAGTCTAAATTGTATTTGTTTGTTCATTGATTCCACAAAATTTTTGAGCATCTGCTGTCAGGAATACAAATATTATTCTAAGGATCCATTTACTCCTCTTAAGAGGCTCCTACTGCAGTGCAAGAGGTGGGTCAGAAATAGGCAGTTTCACATAGTATGATAAGTGTCATGATAGGGTTTCACATAGTATGATAAGTGTCACATCATTTGATAAGTGTCATGATAGGGTTTATAAGAACAAATCACACAGGAGGAGTATCTATGCAATCTATCCTAATGATTGCAGCAAGATCTCCACATTCTCTTCTTACAATGTAATGTTGGTACTCCTCCCAAGTTTTAAGTTAAGTTTTTGTGTCTTCCCTTCCTTACCCCTGTGGGCCTGGACCACAGCTTAAGTAGTACTATGTGATTTCAGAGGTGGGATCATAAAAGGTGATGCAGCTTCTGCCTAATATTCTTGGAATCCAGTTGCCATTGTGTGAGCAAGGCTGGTCCACATGAAGAGGCCACAAGTACTATTCTGGCTAATCACCCCCAGCTGAGGCCTCAGCCACCTGGCAGCATCAGCTACCACACATGAGTGAAGAAGCCTTGCAGAAAATTCCAGCCCCAACCACCATCTGGCTGCAACCACATGGGGAACCCTGAGTTTGGATCTCAACTAAGCCCAGTCAACTCAGAACCAGGAAGGATAACAAATTGTGGTTGCTGTTTTAAACTCTAAATTTTGGGGTCATTCGTTACGCAGCAACGGATAGCTGGAACAAAAGCTAATGCGTGCTTACGTTCTCTCAGGTGTTCAACTTCCCTTTTGGTAAAATGTCTCTAAGATTTATTCTTTTTGTTCTGTCAGAGGATGCCATAATTCATGCTTATGAAGTCTTGCCTGTTGTTGCCAAACACCATAGTTTTAAGATAGCACATGGTGGGAAACTCCTATATTTATCTGGGGCCTCTGCTCAGGACCTAATTGGACTGATTTGTAGACAAATCTCTGAAATGCTTTTTAGCCATTCCTCTTGAAACCTAATACAGAGGTGGTTATGGTCAGTGAGCATCCCGTTCCATGTTTCCTTTCCCCTGATCCTACAGTCTGCTGACCTTCTAGGAATGCTACTTACCTAGACCTGATCTTTTTGCACCATCTCTATGGGAGGAAAGAAAATGAACTATAGAGAGGAAGAACGTGCTACGTAGTCCTGTTGTTTATCTTGAAATTAATTTAAAGATACACAGGAGGCTGGTAGTATACTTTTTAACCCGAGTGTGGTTATGTAGGTATGTTCACTTTTTGATAATTTGTTGTTGTAGTACTACTGTGTGTTCACTTTTCTGCATGTGTACGAATAGCAATGAAAAGGCAGAAAAATGAAGTTCATGATTTCAGTTTCATAATGGAAGTTTATGATTTACCAATAAGTAAAAAAAAAAGATATGTCGAAATAAAATGATTATTTCATCCTTGGTGCATAGCAAAATGCTTTGTTGATAAATAAGCCCTCAAAAACGTTTGTTGAATAAATGCACAAACTATGTAGAAAAATACCGTGGAGGAAAAACAATTGGAAGTAAATATAAAGACACCAAAATGCTGGTAGGGTTTGTGTGAAGATGTTATAGGTGGTTTGTTTTCTCTTTTTTCAGAGTTTTAATTTTATGGTGATATTGTATATTTTTAAAGTTGCATACTTGGGGATAAGTAATGAACAATTTTTTAAAAGATTTTACTTATTTACTTTATTTATTTACTTATTGAGAGAGAGGGAGAGTGCACACGTGCAGGTGTAAGAGCTGGGGGTAGTGTAGGCAGAGGGAAAAGCAGGCTCATGCTGAACAGGGAGCCCGACTAGGGACTTGGTCCCAGGACCCGGAGATCACAACCTGAGCCAATGGCAGATGCTTAACCAACTGAGCCACCCAGACGCCCTAATGGACATTTTTAATGTCATTGTGACTTTAATAATTCCACAGCATGGAACTTTGTTATTTGTTTCTTTCATAGTTTCATTTTATACTGAAATCTGTGGTTGAACTGTGATGTAATCCCATAGGCAGGAAAGTCTTAAAAACTTTGTTCTGGTAATGCAGTTTGCTGGGGTGACTTCTGCCATTGTCTAGCTGGAGAATGACCCTCCTTTGACTTAAGTGCGTTGGCCAACACAACTCTATCCTATTCTGATTCTTCTTTGCTGGGATTTTGGGGGGTTTGCTGCATGTTCTGGTGCCATTTTTGTTCTTATTGCTGACTTGTGTCTTTATTTTTTATTTCCGAGTTTTTCTTAAAGTTTGACCACTAGGGGCTCCCCGGTGGCTCAGTCAGTTAAGTGGTAGACTCTTGATTTGGGCTCCGGTCATGATCTCAGGGTAGGTAGTTCAAGTCCAGTGTTGGGCCCCCTGCTGGGCCTGGAGCCAGCTTAAGATTCTCACCTCCTCACTCTGACGCTCCTTGCTCCTCCTCACCACCATGCATGTGAGCACATGTACTCTCTCTCTCGCTCTCGCTCTCTCTCAAAGAAATCTTAAAAAAAAAAAAAAAAAAAAGCAACAGCTCTTTGCTCCCTGACTGCCTGTAGCCAGCCTCCATCCCTGGACCAAAGCAAATCCTCTTCTGACCTGCATCCTAGAGACTGCATATCACCTTGGTGATTTTTTTTTTTTCCATCAAGATGACCCATTTTTGCTCATTTTAACCAGGTGTATTTTAAGGATGGAAAGGATAGGGTTAAAGAAATCACACATTGATGTTCTAAACACGTATACCCCTGTAGAAAGTTTCTGCTCAACAATAAAACAAAGTTTTTATTTTAAGTACTTTATGTGTGATTTCTAATGTTCTAACCTGTGATCATTGAATAACTTTGTTTTGTATGACACACTTGTGCTATTTCTCTTTTAAATTTTTTGAAGTTTTTTTTTTAATCTTTTTAAAAATCTTTTTGAGGTATATCATACATTGATAACATAGACAAATCTTAAGTGTGTACTCAGCAGATTTTGACGTATGTATATACTTGTGTAACTACCACCCAGATCAAGATAAAGAACATTTCCGGTACCCAAAAGGCTCCGTGGTACCTCCTCCCAGTTAATACCCTCTCCCTTCTGAAAGTCAACTTTTCTATCAACAGAGCTGACTTTTTCTCCTCCTCTTCCTTCTTCTTTTTAATTTCACCACTTCTCAAACTTCATTTAAGTCTATAGTATATATTCTCTTGCATTTATTTTCTTTATTTTATAATATGTGAGAAATATCCAGGCTATTGCTATGTAGTATTCCATTGTATATTCATTTTTCCATTTCACTGTTGATGGATGTTTCCAGTAAAAACATTTTAAGTGCTTTTTTTAAAAGATAGGTTTGGTTTTTTTGTGAACACCTAATGGTTTTATTCTCTAGTATTTTACATGTTGTTATTTGATACACATTTTTATTTTCACTTTCTGTAATACTTGAAACATTTCAATTTTCTCCCCACTTCTTTTTTTTTTTTAAGATTTATTTGTTTATTTTAGAGAGAGAGCGTGAGAGCAAGCTGAGGGAGGGCCTGAGGGAGAGGGACAGAGAAAATCTCAAGCTGACTCTGAGCTGAGCGTGGAGCCTGACACAGGGTTCAATCTCACAACCCCAAGATCATGACCTGAGCTGAAACCAAGAGTCACACACTTAACCAACTGAGCCACCCAGGTGCCCCAGTTTTCAGTTTGGTTAAGAAAAGTAACTCTGTTGTGTTTGTCTGTTTCTCCTACCTCACATCATTTCTTTCCCACGTTTTTACCTGTGCTACTGGACCCGGTAGTAAAGGAAAGAAACAAGCAGTGATTTCACTGGAAAGATAAAATTAGAGTTTTTAGGCCTTCCTAGAGAGTTTCTGGGGCAGTTACTTCCTTCTACAGCTGAGTACCAGAAGGATTATGTGATTTACCCAAGAACAGAGGGCAGTCAGTGATAAAGCTGGGACCTACAAGTTCTGATTTCTATTCACAAAACTCTCACTTGCTGTGGCGCTCACTTGAATGGGTGGGGAAAATGCTGAAGGATTTCTCTTTGGAGCCAAAAAGAAAATAAATCATTTCATCCTTTCAAAATGTAATTTGGAAATAAGGATCAAGCTACAACAGTGTACCACCTAACCCATTTTATCCATTTTGAGACACTTATCCAAACGAAATAATCTAAAATAGATCTGTAAACCATGACCTGTAGGTCATACCAGGCCTACCATTCATTTTTGTAGTCTGAAAACTGAGAATGGTTTTTACCTTTTCAGTGATTAAAAAATAAAATCGAAAGAACAATATTTTATTATATATGAAAATTATGTGAAATTCACGTTAGTGTTCATAAATAAAATTGTATGGAACACAGCCATATTCATGTGTTTATTGTCTATTGCCGCTTTCAAGCTACAGTTGCAGAGTAGAGTAGTTAGTTGCTGCAACAAAAACCATATGGCCTGCAGAGCCTGAAATATTTACTGATCTGGTCCTTTACAGAAACTTTGCTCATCCCAGATGTAAAAGAAGGAAAACTATGTGCGTGAAGACATTTATTTAAGCATTTTTTAAGAATAAAAAATAAAAAGCATGAAAATGTTAAACTGGAGGATGATTATTTTAATTATAATTTAATAAATGTATTCATTATTTGACTATTAAAATATTAATCTAAACACTGTGTACCAACATAAAAATTCTTAATACTTGAGAGATTTAAAAGGATGAAATTCCTTTATACCTTGTTAGTGTCAATACAAGTAAAGACTAAAAATCATATATGAAAATAATTATGGCTATGAGTGCTGGGGTCATCAATAATTTTTTCAACATTTCTGTAGTATTATTTTCTATTTTAATGAGAAATAAAAACCTTGCACCAGTTTTTTATCAGGCAACATTAGGGAATGTGATCTTTTCTTAATCAAATATTTTGAGTGATTATTACAATATATGAGACACCATTATTCAAGGATTTCTAGAATGATAGGTTAGGAGAGACTGTAATTTTCTGCTTATGCCTGCATATTATAAATGAGAAATTGATATTGGAGCTCAAAAAATACATAATGAAGGTAATTCTCTCAGAATTTAAGAATTTTTCGGTAAATGTCTTGACAGTAAATGCATTAACTTAAATGTATAAAACGGCAGTATGGTAACTATGTTTCAGAAGCCAGATTTTCTTTCCCCGAAGTCAAATTCAGTTTAATTTATAAGACCAATTTAAACTCACACTCTGATCCCACCCCATTGGCACATACATATTTCCCAGTCCTTCTGTGCATAAATTCCTCCTTCTAACAAGACTGATTTTTTTCTCCAATGACCTCTTTGTACTCTTTATATATCCTGATCTGTTCTTCTTCATTCATGGTCCCTGATTCTCATTTGGTGCTTAGTTAGCCAAGACTGCTTTATATTGTTAAGAGAGGTGTATTCATTTTCTATTGCTGCTGTGACAAATTACCACAAACTTGGTGGTTTAAAACAACACAAATTTATCATCTTGCAGTTCTGGAAGTTAGAAGTCTAAAATGTGTCCTTTTGCACTAAAATCAAAGTATCCACAGGGCTGCATTCCTTATGGATTCTCTAAGGTAGAAATCCCTTTCCTTGGCCAGCTTTTCAGAGGCCACTTGAATGCCTTGTCTCACGGTCCCTTCCTGCATTTTCAGAGCCAGCAGCGTACCATTTTCAAGTCTCTCTCTGACTCTGACCCTCCTGCCTCCTGCCTTATAAATACCCTGTGATTACATTGGGCCACTTAGATAATCTCCCAATCTTAACTGAATTATATCTGCCAAGTCCCTTTTGCCATGTAAGGTAACTTTCACAGATTTCAGTGAGTAGGATGTGGACAACTTTAGGGGACCATTAATCTGCCTTCCACAATGGTTTTTTTTTTTTTTTAGTAAAATAATGAGTTTTGGGGTGCTTAGTCAGTTAAGTGTCTACCTAGTGCTCAGGTCATGATCCCAGGATCCTGGGATCAGGAGCCCCACATCGGGCTCCCTGCTTGGTGAGAGCCTGCTTCTTCCTCTCGCATTGCTGCTCGCATTGCTGCTCCCCCTGTGTGCTCTCTCTCTTGCTGTCTCTCTTTGTCAAATAAATAAATATTTTTAAAAATATAGGGATTTAATTTGTTTTTATAATAGTAATATTTGTTTAATGTAGACAGTTGAGAAAATGAAACAAAAAAAGAAAAAGCCCATACACCCAAAGGCAATATTTTACATATATATTTTTCCTTTTTTCTACATTTATGTGTAATAGTTTTGTTTTAAGAATAATTTTTTAAACTGTATTCATTTTGTATGTAGTATAAATACAGTAGTAAACAAATGTTGACATATATATTTTTATAGCCCTTGGTGCACTTCAGTACACACTTGATATTAAGTAGATGCTGAGGAATGCATCGATGGATTTTCTCAAGTGATTAATTTTAAATTGAAGAATTGATTTAAGCACAGTGCTAAACTGATTTCACCACTTTCAATTTCTTTGACTTTTGAATGTATCTTGATAAAACTTTCCATCAGTAATTCACATTTCTTATCTAACAGTTCAAACAATTTCATGCAGTTCATTTCCTTTCAGCCTTTGACAGGGTGTCCTAAGGACTCCTGTGTGCTTGCTGAGAAAGAACTTTGCCCACTGCAGTGATAGGATGTCCAGGAAGCCTGCCATTTCTGAGTCACAGAGTTGCTGACAAAAACTTGAGGGAAACAAGTATGTGGGAGAATGAGAAGTGGGTAGAACACTTCTGCTATAGAAAGAGAAAATGTTCCACCGAACATTTTTAAATATTACTTATACCACACTCACTCTAAAATTAATTTTCATATCTGTTATGACAATACATGTATGTCTCCTACTTTTGAGAGCTTTGTTAGACGTGTTTTCAGATGGTTTTTCCCTACAACACTACCTCTGTTGTCCAAGGCTATTCACTGCACAAACATCCTTGAAAAAATAATCCAGAACAAGGACTTTCAGTGCCTTACCTTGCAAGATGTACAAAATATGAAACACTGAGGGAGAATCATCTACCAACACTGTTATCTATGTACGTGTTTATAATCTGTCTTCCCCAGAGTATGATGCTCCATGACGTAGATGTTTTTGTCTGTTTTGTTCCATTGTTTACCTATAGTGCCTAGAACAGTGCATGGCACACAGTAGGTGCTCAGTAAGTATCTGTTTGATTAATATTACTTATTTGGTCCATTTCCCAATGATATGTTTAGGAATGATAAAAAATAACCTTGATATGTATATATTTCTATTAATAAAACTCACTGGAATTTTGATATTATCTCTAATAATGTTATAAAAGTAAATTTCCCTTTTAACACTGATCTTTATTTTATGTAAGCCGCCAAATTTGATAAACATACCCATTTAAAGAAAAGCCATGGAAAAGGAACTTTTACCAAAACATGCTGTGGATTTTGTTATAGTTGGGGCCTTTGAAACAAAGAGCTGTGTGTAGACACAGATCAGTAATAGTAGTGAAAGCCACAGCATATTGAGTTATGATGTACCACATGGATTTAATTAAAATTTCAGCCAAATTTTTTTTTACTGTGGGTTTAAGTGATTAGATTCAATTTTGCTAAGTACAGTACTTGGTTTATGCTACAAATTTTGTATTTGCCCTTTGAGTTTACATAATTCTCTCAATTGTATCTAAAATGAGAATATTCATCTCTTTAAATATCCATAGATGGTATTTAATTATGGTGCAACATTGGGCTATATTATAGTATAAGAAAAGAGTGGAGTGGGAGCTTAGCTCTGCTGCTATGAGCTGTGTAATAATATATAATGAGTTCCGCAGTACTTTGAAGAGGTTGGAATAGATGCTTTTTAATGGTCTAACTCTAGATCTTTTGGGGTTTAGGATATTCATACAACAACCTTTGTTATTCTGTTTTCAGGTGATGTCCTTGTTGCTGTGAATGATGTTGATGTGACTTCTGAGAACATAGAGAGAGTTCTGTCTTGCATTCCTGGACCTATGCAGGTATAAACAGTCTTTCTTTTGTATTTTATGATTACAGAAAATAAAGATATCCTCTACTGTTTTATTTTTTACGATTCTGAAAATTATCATGTATAAAGTGAATTATACTTACATATTTGACGATTTAAAACATTTTAGCTCCTGTTAACATTTTTAGCTTTTGGATATTATTCTAAAAAGAGAGAAATATCTACAAATAAAGCTCCTCCTATGTAAAGCAGGAATAATGACAATAATTTAAAAACTATATAATGAACAACCTATCATTATAACTACTATATATGTTGATGAAATTTCAGTTCCTAGACAAGTCATTTTAAACAGTCATGGAATTTTCTTTTCTCTGATTTATTAAAATCACTGTTCCTTTAATTTTTTTTTAAGATTTTGTTTATTTATTTGTTAAAGAGAGAGAGAGAGAGCATAAGCAGAGGGAGAAGCAGGCAGTGGGAGAAGCAGTCTCTCTTCTGAGGAAGGAGCCTAATGTGGGATCCCAGAACCCTGGGATCATGCCCTGAGCCAAAGGCAGATGCTTAATGGACTGAGCCACCCAGGTGACCCTCCTATAAAGTTTTTTAAATGTGGTTTTGATTATCTTAAGACTAATTGTACTATTTTCTTGATTTGTGTGTGTGTGTATGTTATCTTGTTTAGCCTTATTCCTGAGCTTTCATTTAGCTACTTAGTGAATTATTTCTCATTCCTTGTAAGTAAAAATAAATCTCTTTCATAATAGTTATTTTGATAGTCTAAGCATTGACATTTTGTATCGTAGATGACATTTTTAGGTCATTAGAGAGATGTATTTTGAAAGTGCTATACTTTCTATTTAGGAATGTTCTGCTCTTGTTAGTATCAGGAATTCACTTTTTCTCTTTTGAGGGGTAGGGAGGATGATATGCTTTAAACAGGTAGATATTCCATCAGACTATGAGAGGATGAACCACTTTCTAGATTGATCAGGGTGAAGAATAGAATCCATGATAAAACAGAATCTTCCTGCATCTGATTTGAGATTCTGAAATAATAGGACAATAGAATGATGAAATTCTTTACTGTCTTAGAAAGAACATCTCCCTTATGTTCACTTCTTTCTCTTAACACACACACACATACATACACACACCAAAGACACACATGGATGCTCTGTAAAAGTAGCTATCTTTGGAAATGCAAAATGAAAGTGCTCGAAGAACTTTGGCAGCCAGTGACCAGCAGAGCCTAGGAATGGATAGAGGTGGCGATGGAGACAAGGTGGTGTTTGAAATACTAACAATCAGGCAGACACCAGACATAATGCTGAAATAGGGTATACTGTTGTCCCCTTTGGTTTTCAGGTGTAGAGAGGGCCTAGGGTGAGCCAGGGTACTAGGGCACCTCAGAGGGCTCAGACAGCAACTACTTACCCATTAGTAATGAAGAATTACAGTATTTTAACAACTGAAACATCTTCACCCGAGTAAACTGACCGCATGTCAGCTCCCAGGTCTGGGCTTCTCCTTTCTTGCCTCTGTCAGTGGCAGGTATCTGCCAGTGTTGCCAGAGTTCAACCGCGGCTCTTCTGTCTTCCAAAAAAAATTATGTTTACAGTGGAGTCACATTGTACTTATGTTTAATTAACATTTGCAAATTCAGCTGTTCACACTCAGAAGTTAAAAAAAAAAAAAGAGGAAGAAATAATGATTTAAATATTTTGGTCCAGTTCCACCCACCATTTACATGTCCTTGTTAAGTATGAAGTAGGAGTTCTGCATCTGCTGTTGGCCCAGTTTGCCTTTTATGACGTGAGCATCTTGCTGCATTAAGTGTGGTTCTGTATTTAAATACACACACACACACACACACACACACACACACGCATGCGCATGGCTTTTACATGCCAATATGTACATCTTGTGCCTAAATGAAGAAACAGCAGTTTGTTTTGAAAGTGGAAGAAAAACTGTTTTGAGTTGTTTGAATTTATCATATTGAGAGAGTATGTTATACTTTAGCACATTCTTGCCTTCCTAATGTAAGTTCAGAGTGATTTTGACAGCATTTAATTTGAGGATATTACCCTGTCATAAGATGTATGTTATTAAAATCTTTTTAAGGTTTTAAATCTTTTAAAATCTTTTCTCTTTAAGAAAATAAACTTTCTTATTATAAAGGTAGTACATGTTCATTGTAAAAAGAGGAAGATACGACGAAGTAAGGGACAAAATCTTTTAAAATCCCATTACCTAAAGATGTTCATGTTTAATATTTTGGAATATTTTATTCTAGTTTAACCCCTTGAGTATAAACATGTATGCATTTGTTTGTTTTGCTAGCAGAATTGGTATTATAGCTGTGTCATGCTCAAAACCAAGCACCAGCTTTTAGCATGACGTATCTTTAATAATGATTTAAAACATAGTTAAAATTCCTTTCACTAGAAGTAATGTTTAATTAGTAAACCACATCTTTCTTACATCATTAGTGTTGAAAGGGGTGTGAAGTAAAAGCTTCTTGCTACCAGCCGTGTAAACTAGGAGTTCGTAGGAGGCTCAGGGAGGACAGGAGTAGAATTGGGAAGGGAACTAGTGTTTGTACATCCAGGCAGTTTGTTGGTGCGTTGCTAATATCATTTCCTTTAGTAATTTCATGTATTCCTCATAATAGTCTGTAGGACACCAATAATTGTGTTTCTATTTTGTATGTGAAGAAAAAGAATCTGAGAGAGATGTAATGGTTTCTCCAAGTTTGCAGAGTTAATAACTCAAGGAACTGAAACTGACTTCAGAGCATGATCCTTCCATCTCTCACACAACCTGGGTGGGTCTTCATTCCTGCTGGGCTACAACAAACTGAGGTGGACTTGTCCCTGAAAAAGTTTTTTACCTGATTTGTATCTATGGCAGCTGAAACAATTATTCAAGCAGTAAGAGAAGAGGAATGTTTATTTATAAAGAATACCATAGGAGACTTTTTAACATTTAAATTTGGAACTATCTAACAGCAATGTTTTATTTTATTTTTTGAAAGATTTGATTTATTTATTTGGCAGAGAGAGACACAGTGGGAGAGGGAACATAAGCAGGGGGAGTGGGAGAGGGAGAAACAGGCTTTCCACCAAGCAGGGAGCCTGATGCGGGGCTCGATCCCAGGATCCTGGGATCATGACCTGAACTGAAGGCAGATGCTTAATGACTGAGCCACCCAGGCACTCCTCTAATGGCAGTATTTTAAACTTCTGCTCGATGTATAAAAATGGTCTAAATGCTCTTGTCATCTGACAAAAGATGGCCTGGGAGCTATGTACAATGTGGTAATGTGGTAGAATGAGGTCAGAGCTCCATTTTAAACCTTGCTCTGAGCAAATTGCCAGACTGTTCTGGGTTTCAGTTTTCTCATCTATAATCAGAGGAGATTTGAGCAAATATATCTGAACCCAATTCCAACTCTGCAGTTCTGTACTTGATTTTTAAGTAAGTTCTGTTATAAATAGATTCAGAATACCAGAATGAAATCCAGAGGTGAAGCCTATATGCTAGGTGAGGTACAAAAAGACCAAATAATTTCTTTTAAAGCCAAGTTTTAAAATTCTGCAAAAATAGTTGTCTTAGATTTCTCTAAAAATGTTATCTGTCTTGAAAGAAAAAAAAGGCTGGAGAATTGTTCTAGACTAAAGCAGAATGAAATGACATAGAACTAAATGCAGTGGCTAATCCTAAATTGATCCTGGATTGCAGTGGGTAGCAGCTATATTGGGACAATTGGGGAAATTTGGGCAAAGACTTTGAGAACAATATTATATTTAATATTCAAATTCCTAAGTATGATAATTATATTTGGTTGTGTAAGAGAAGGCCCCTATCCTTAAGAGATATGTGCTCAGGTATTTAGCAGTAAAGCATTAAAATGTCACCAGATAATTCTGAAGTGATTCAGCCAAATTTTTTTTGAGTATATAAAGTGGGGATGAGGATGGAAGGAAAGGGGAGTAAGACAGAGAAAAGAAGGAGAAAGCAAATGTGACAAAATGTTAAAAATTGGTGAAACTGAGTGAGGAATAATGCATGGGTAATTATTATGTTATTGCAACTTTTCCATAGGTTTGAAATTTTTTAAATAGGAAGTTGTGAGTTTGGAAAAAAGAGGTTTTCAATATTTAAAACAACAAGAACAAAGGTACAAGTACCCTTCTGATTGCTGACTGTGACCTTTACTACTGTAGCCTTATGCACTCATATTTATTCAACAAGTACATAATTATATATGTTATAGTATATACCACTCATTCCTGGTTTCATTAGGGAGCTTGGGTCCAAATTTTGCTGTTGACCAGAGTGGATTTCATTAAGCATTGGGCCATACTTCATTTTTCTGGAGCTTTGGAGGAAGCCACCAACTCCTTTCACAGGAGATAAGCCTGTAGAACATTAGTCCTGGACTCTTACCTCTCAAGTATTTCTTAGGCCCAAAAGAGGGGGAAAAGTCTTTTTAAAGGAGATAATGGTTGGGTGGAATGTTTTAACTTTTATTATCTTCTTGTTACACAAAAGCGATATATAAACCATGGAAAAATTAGGAAATAGACTGGCAAATTTTTTTTTAATGTAAATCTTCTCTATTCTCAGAACCCAGAAATATCTGTGTAGATATTTTAAAGTGGGGGACTGACTGATCAGATTTGCATTTTAGGAATATTTCATTCTGAATGGGACTGGAGGTTGGAAAACCAGGTGACTGGCTTCACAGCAGTCCAGAAGAGAGCTGATAAAAGCCTGTGGATATGGAGGAAGGAATAGATTAGATTCAAAATAATGTAAAGCATAGGATAGTGCTTCCTATAGGATAAAGAGAAGTCTAACATGCCTTCCAGGTTTCATCTTGAGTGAGATTGCCTTAAACAGAAAAGGATCAAGGAAAGAGAATTTGCTAAGTCACATACACTCCTATTCTTCAGAATTGTGACTGAGGAATATTCAAAGCATCTGCCAGACAAAGGAGAAAGGATCAGACGGCCAGATAGCAGTGCAGATGTTGTGAGAGAGATCCCATGAGGGCCGTGAGCAGAGGTGAGAGACTGGTCAGCTCTTGGAGCTGCTTCAGATTCTGACAACCTCCCTGGTTCCCGTCTGTGAAGAGGATGGCTTGGTAGCTAACAGAAAGAAAGAATTTGCTTGTTTGTTTGACAGAGGCTGAAGAGACATTGCTTGTTAAATGGAGGGGTTGAAGAGAGAAGTAGAGAAAGGGTAATTAAACAAGATTTTGGAAATGATGAGTTATGGCGAGCATGTCTTGTGACCCAAGGAAAGGTACATCATCTCCTGACCTGGAAGGTACATCATCTCCTGAACTGGAAAGAAAAGAAGAAAGGATGAGCAAATTGTGCACGCACACGCACACACAGACACACACACACACACACACAAACATTTTGAGAGAGAGGCAATGAGGAATGATGAAACATGTCACAGGTTAATGTCCATGGAGGAACAGAAAACCCTTTTATAAGAGGTTTCATATAAACTATTTTATATTAGATGGGTTTTTTCCCCCTCATATTTTATTTATGTACTCATTTAGAGAGCAAGAGCTGGGGGAGGGGCAGAGGGAGAGAGACTCCGTGCACTAAGCACGGAGCCCGATGTGGGACTCCATCCCATGACCCTGAGATCATGACTTGAACCAAAACCAAGAGTCAGATGCTCAACTGACTGAACCAATCAGGTGCTCCCTCCTAGATGTCTCTTAATAAAAGTTTTCTATAAAATATATCTTTAATATTTATGTATATTGACCCTTTTTTAAAAAAGCACATAACTCTTAATTTAGTTATTTGTCTCATCTATTATTTTATCAAGGCAACCAGATATCCTGAAATTTAAAGCTACTTAACATGTAAGCTTTTCAAAATGTCTTGCTAAAGTATAATTATCTTTGCGTAATGGAGCTAACTTTACTTAAATCAGAAGAATGGTGGCTAAAATAGCCCTTAAAAGAATTTTAATGGATGGTTCTGTGGTGTGTGTATTTGAGTTTTTGACATGGTGAGGGGAAAATGCCCTTACACCACAGAAAAGAAGTGCAGTTGTCTGCCAAGTATAACATTAGTTAGTTTTCAAGTATGTCATTTTTCACTAAGCATAACAAACTAGTCTTAAATTTTAGGTTGTTTTTGCTGCCTAAAGTAAAATTAGTGAGCTTTTATTTTGAGTTTACCACCTCATTTCCTTTTGTCATTTTTGGTGAGTCACAGCCAGTCTCTTGACCTCTCTACCCACAAGAGTCTCAAATGGAAAAGATGCCCTCCCTGTTCTGAGACACATTTCTTTCTCCAAAGACCACCTTTCTCCTTGTTCACTGCTCTCACAGACACTCCAACAGAGCCACCCAGCCTATCTCTGTGACATCTGCTTCCCTAGGATGCTATTCATCTCATGCTTCCTGCGGTCATATTTCTCCCTCCATTCATATATATCGCTCCTCACCAAAGCCCAAGCCTGGGGACAATCTCAGAGCTCCCATCTAACCTGTCATAAGCTCTGGGTTCAGGATTTCCCCCAAATTCTCAGATCTCTCACATTTTCAACACCACCACCAAGGAACACCACCCATATATTTTCTTTTGGACACTCTTAAATTTTCATTCTTAGATAAAAGAATTTTATCTTTTATTTATTTTTTATTTATCTTTTATTTATCTGATCTCAACCACCAAGCTGTTTACTTCATGAGGTCCTTCTTCAAGGATTTTATATGTTTTTGCTTATATTTATATTTCTATTTCTATATACATATTTTGAATGTTGCCCAGTAGAACAGATGCAACTCTCAGAACATAGTCTTTCAGGCCATCTAATGCTTACCTGTTGCTTGTTTGGGTCAAAACCTCACACCAAGAAATTCTTTTTCACATTCTTCTAAGACCATTTCTAAAACAGTGTCTCCTCAGCAGTCTCTCACCTTAATCTTATATTAAGTTTCATCAGAACTTGCTTGATTTTTCCCATATAGGATCTCTAATTTTTTATATTTTTGTTGAGTTTGCTTATTATTTCCCCCTAAATACACTAATTTTCTATCCAGCCTTTTTTGATACAGTGTTGTAATATTAAGGACCCATTTTTCAATAGGTTTATAGCAAATATAAAAAATTTAGTAAAGGTTGACTTTTCCATTTGGAATATTACATGGGTTTTTTTTGTTGGTTTGTTTTTTTTTTTTTTAAGATTTTATTCATTTATTTGACAGAGAGAGATCACAAGTAGATAGAGAGGCAGGCAGAGAGAGAGGAGGAAGCAGGCTCCCTGCCGAGCAGAGAGCCCAATGCGGGACTCGATCGCAGGACCTCGAGATCATGACCTGAGCCGAAGGCAGCGGCTTAACCCACTGAGCCACCCAGGCGCCCGGAATATTACATGTTTTGTAAAGAAACATGATCATTAGGCTTCAGGAAAATTTTATGAAGAATTTCTCCCCTCCTACTTTCTATATATAGATTACTGCTGATCTTGACCTAGTTTATCTTTACTCTGAATATATACATATTAATGAGTTTAGACCTCATGTCTCTTTTCTACTTGTTAATAAAATAAATCTGAGACTTATTTTAGAAAAGATGTTTAACTTAATTCACTTTAGGTAGACAAAGATAATTTAGTCCCTTGAGATGCCACAGATAGCTACAGATAAGCAAAATTGAACACAACTGTCAATAGTCCCTCCTTGTTGACAAAAAAGGATATATAGATATTTGTCTTTTGGAAGGTTTTATTCATCAGGGCAGATTTATTTTATAGTATAACAGTTGGATGGTCTAGTGGGATTATGAATGAATTTTTAAAAAATAATATGCTTAATATTTTGGATGATAAAATATGTCTATAAAGCTCATCTTTTTAAAAAGTGACTATATATGTTAATATTTATCACATTTAAAGTTGGCCTTAAAAATTGTACCTCTTGAGTGCCTGGGTGGTTCAGTCAGTTAATCATCTGCCTTTGGCTCAGGTCATGGCTCCAGGGTCCTGGGATCGAGTCCTACATCGGTCTCCCTGCTCAGCCAGGGAGCCTGCCGCTCCCCCTAATTGTGTGCTCGCTCTCTCTCTCTGTCAAATACATAAAATCTTCTAAAAAAATAATATTAAGAATGAGGGATTATTTATTACTATCTTGATAGTAACTTTTTTTTTAAGATTTCTTTATTTGAGAGAGAGAGTTAACGGGGTAGGGGCAGAGGGAGACAAGTAGACTCCCCACTGAGCATGGAGCCCACATGGGGCTCAATCCCAGGACCCTGAGATCATGACCTGAGCCAGAATCAGGAGTCCGATGCTTAACAGACTGAACCACCCACGTGCCCCTATCTAGATAATAACTTCTAAATATTTTCCTCCCAAATGCAACTTAATGTGTACAATTTTATCTGCTTTTAAATATTGGCTAGATATTTCCCACCCCCAGCCTATTGAGGTATGATTAACAAATAAAAATTGTATATATTTAGGTTGTCCATGATTTTTTTTAAAGATTTTATTTATTTATTTGACAGAGATCACAAGTGGGCAGAGAGGCAGGCAGAGAGAGAGGGGGAAGCAAGCTCCCCGCCAAGCAGAGAGCCTGATGCGGGGCTCGATCCCAGGACACTGAGATCATGACCCAAGCTGAAGGCAGAGGCTTAACCCACTAAGCCACCCAGGGGCCCTGTTCATGATTTTTTAAAGTGTCCAGTGTGATGATTTAACAAACACATATTGAACAGACTTTTTATTCTTGATCAAACATGAATTTATTTTTTGACTTAAAATTTAATCTAATTTTAAGGGGCGCCTGGGTGGCTCAGTGGGTTACAGCCTCTGCCTTCAGCTCAGGTCATGATCCCAGGGTCCTGAGATCGAGCCCCGCATCATGCTCTCTGTTCAGTGGGGAGCCTGAGTCCCATCCCCCTCTCTCTACCTGCCTCTTTGCATACTTGTGATCTCTGTCAAATAAATAAAATCTTTAAAAAAAATTTTAGTCTAATTTTAAAAGAGTCACTATACTTTAATGTTTAAATTTGGAACTCTACGGATTATTATAGTTAGGGTATCCTATTTTACTCCTCTGTATTCTGATAAGATTTTAAATATTAGGAATACTTTGTGGTTATATAGCTTATGATGATGTTTTTACTACACCAAATTAGCTATATCTAGTGAAAACTTCTTTTAGTCAAGATACACACTGATGCTTCTTTAAAATGAACAAGTTATCTTTGGCCAGCTGGCATCTAGACACATATCTCCTTTTCAAGTAAAAGTAATTGAGAAGTGGAAGCTAGCTTTCAACAATTGGAGAATGGTCACATTCTGGATTCTTACCAATCTTGTCTGACATCAGGCCGTGAAAATAAAACTATCTTGATAAAACTTGTAATCTTCTCAGGCTCATGGTCCCAGATCTAGTATGTTGATAGTTTTTTTTCTCCTTGGTCTTTATTTTAAAGGACCAGAAAGAATGTCTGAGAGAAAAATATTTGAATATCACCTCACTTGAAAGGACAGCTAACCTGGTTATATGCAGTTCCTTTTAATCCTGTATTTCTTCTTTTTTCTTTCCCCAGATGAGCTATCAGCATTCATAATACGGTGTCCCTCTTTTTGAATTATGAGATTGTATGAATTTTTGTTTTTCTATGGTATTTCTTTATTATCGATATCTTAGAATACAGTGATTAAATTTAAATAAGTGAATTTTTGTACAGAGAATTATAAATTCTTACTCAATAAATACATGTAATAGTATGTACCAAAAACTAGGCTAGGAGCTGGAGATGCAAATGTAAACAGATTACATAGTCCTTGGAGTGCCTTCTTGGCTCAGTCATTAAGCCTCTGCCTTCCTCCGTTTGTGATCTGGATCCCCACTCAGCGGGAAGCCTGCTTCTCCCTCTGGGGGCTTGTGTTCCTTCTCTCACTGTCTCTCTCTCTCTGTCAAATAAATAAAATTTTAACCAAAAATGAAAAAAAAAGAATACATAGTCCTTGACATCAAAGAGCTCATATTCTAGGATGATTTTTAGATATACTCTGTGTACCCAAATGTCTATACATGTATAGACCCTTCTTTGTGAAAACTGCAACTGACCTTTCCCTGTTGAAAAATCAACTTGTTGTTTTGTTAAAGGTAAAACTGACCTTTGAAAATGCATATGCTGTGAAGAAGGAAACAACTCAACCAAGACAGAAAAAGGCACAGTCGAACACAAATGATTTAGTCAAACTTCTGTGGGGAGAAGAGGTTGAAGGTATCCAGCAAAATATCCTAAACACTCCTCACATCGTTATGTATCTCACACTGCAGTTTGACTCGGAAACATCAAAGGAGGAGGTGAGTGCCTTCTCAAACAGGCAAAGGAAAAGAATAAGGCCCTTTTATAGTCTTTCAAGTGAATGATGAGCACTTTTTTTCAGTCATTCTGTGTCTTTATGGTTGTGGTATGTCTCTGACACATAGCAGTCTTATAACTGATAAGCTTAATGAGTCCATTTATACAGATTATTGAAATATTTGAATTTTTTCTATCATCTTCTTTAAAGATTTCTATTTTAACTACTTTTTCCATATTTTTCTTACCTGTCATTCTTTGCTATATACTCTATTTTGTGTGATTGCTTTTAAAATTTTATCATATTTGTCTTAGCAGATTCTGTAATGCTGCTTTAACTCTTTCAAAATAATTCAAGGCCCTTAGTATACCTTAATTCAGATTATCCCCTCTTCACATACATGCTATTTTCCTGAGTATTTTGTTGCTATAATTTTTTTTAAATATTTATTTATTTATTTATTTTAGAGAGAGAGAGAGCACACGTGCATGCACACAGTAGGGGTAGGGGCAAAGGGAAAGGGAGAGAGAGAATCTTAAGCAGGCTTCACGCACAGTGTGTAGCCTAACATGGGGCTCAGGTCTCATGACCCTGAGATCATGACCTGAACCGAAATCAAGAGTCAGATGTTTAACCAACTGAGCCACCCAGGTGCCCTGTGCTGTCATGTTTTTAATTCCAGAAATTGGACTTAATTATGCTAGTTCTACTACTATTAAATATTATTATATTTTATATATTATAAAACATGTAATACATTATAAAATGCATTTTTATGCATTATACTTCATACAAATGAATTTTTAAATTTGCATATATTCTTACCATTTTCTTTACTCACTATTGTTTCTTACATCTCAAGACTATCCTTACTTGGTCATTTTTCTTCTTCTTAAGACATATATTTTAGGCATTTCTTTACAGTGAAACTCTCTTGATGGTAAATTGTTTTTGTTATTTATCTGATGGTGTTTTTTTCACCTCTTCTTGAAAGGTGCTTTATAATTCTACATAGTATTAGTCAGAATAGGCCAGCCCTGTTCTGTAACAGCCCTGATGTCTCAATGGCTTAACATAATAGAAGTTCATTTCTCATTTCAATATAAATGTTCCCGTCAGTGGCCTAGTGGTTGGAGCCCTTCATCTAATGGTTCCATGATTCCCAAAGGCTTTGGAGTCCTTATTGGGTCATTTGCATCTCGTTCACCAATGAGAGAAGAGAGAAAGCATCTAATATCCCATGAGATAGTTCAGAGTTCTAACTTAAAAGTTAAGGAGGGCACATATTGCATGGAGCACTTGGTGTGGTGCATAAACCATGAATCTTGGAACACTGAAAAACAAGATAAAATTACCAAAAAAAAGAACTTACATTCAAGTAAAATAAACAGTATATCAAATGGTTAAAAAAAAAAAAAGTTGTAACATCACTTCTGCCCATGTTCCAGTGCCTCAACTAGTTATATGGTCTCTCCCAATTCAAGGAGGTAAGAAAACATGGTTTTCCTGTGTGGCAAGGGAGAAGATGAAGTCAACGCATGGTATTGCTTATGTCATTATGGTAGAAAGTTATTTTCTCTAATCTGTTTGAAGATCGTATTCCTGGGGCGCCTGGGTGGCTCAGTCATTGGACGGCTGCCTTGGGCTTGGGTCAGGATTCCAGGGTTCTGGGATCAAGTCCTGCATTGGGCTCTCTGCTTGGCAGGAAGCCTGATTCTCCATCTCCCACTTCCCCTGCTTGTGTTCCCTCTCTTGCTGTGTCTCTCTCTGTCAAATAAATAAATAAAATCTTTAAAAAAAAAAAAAAGATAGTATTCCTTTGTCTTCTGATTTCAGTAATTGCTGTTAAGTCTACTGTCAGTCATTCCTCTGTAAGGAATCTTTTATTTATTTATTTTTTTGTTTAATTTCTTTCTTCTGCTATGTCCAAACTGTTTTTAATCTCACTCTTGTGTTTTCTATTTAAACAATCATTTTTATTTTCAGGATTTCCTGAAAAATCTTTAGTCTGCATTTCAAATCTGTCATGATACTCCGGGTAGTCTCTTGCTGCTTGCTTGTCTTTGTGATTCTATACTTCATTTCTCCAAGTATTTCATATGTATTCTGTGTTCTCTATTCTGTATCTGCCCATTCCACCATCTCTAACTCCTAACTCTGACATGTGGTAGTTTGCCTTCTTGTGCCCTTGGTGATCACCGACTAGGCTTACTACTTGACTTTACCTCTGGGAGTCCTTTGGTTAGAAGGTAGGAATGCCTTTCTCCAGAGAGAATTTGCTTCTGCTTCTGTTGCTCACCTGAGGTACTCAGACTTTCTCAAGAGTCCAGGTTTAACACAGTGGTCCTAGGTTCAGCTTACCTACCTAGCCATTAGGAGAATACTCTGTACTGATTGACACTTCTTATAGGCATCAGCCCTCTGTCCCTCTGCCCACCACTCACCACTGCCTGCTCAGGCCCTCTTGCTTTGCAATTCTGAGGAAGGGGATTGAAAGGGTGTGGAGAAGACGTCCTTAGAAAACCTCTGTACTTCTTACATATCAAGCAGTTCAGCAAGTTATGTTCTAGCCATAGTTCTACAGTGCTTCAAGCAGAAGTGCCATCTAAAAGTTGTTACCTAATTTACATTTATTTGCTGTTGAAATCCTTGCAGCGGTATTCGGATTGCCAAAGCCATTTTCTCCAAGGGGTGCATTTCTTTGTGTTGCATCTTTGTATATCAAAATTTAGTCAATAATCAAAATGGAAAAGAAGGGATTTTTTACTTCTATGTATTTTTTGTAGTTTTCTGTGTTCTGAAAACATAAGAGACCTAAGGTTAATTATTCTGATTTCTTGCATATACTTATTTTGTACCTTAAAGTAAATGAGAAAATTAACTGTTCATTATATAAAACATACAACAAAATTCTGGGATGGTAGCACCCTGAAACTTTCTAGGTCATCTTGGAGTAGAATACCACCGAAGCCTTTTGTCATCTTTGCCTTTCTTTCCATGGGAAAATGTGTAGATGTTTCTCAAATGAACAGGTTTCTGTCTATTGAGAGCCCTATATCAATATTGTAATTAGAAGAGGCTTTTTATTCTTACTGAACAGAGTGGAAGCTGCTGCAAATGCATGCTACTAACAAGTGCCTAAAAATACAGCTAATTAAATTGGTTAGGAACTGTAGAGTTTGCCAGGTCCTTAATACTGAAGCTTTCTGGGCTGGTTGCTACAGGGGTTGGAAAAAAGAGACTTTCTCAAATGACCTGTTTGACTGGTATGACTAACTTTACAATAAAATGTCATAGGGTTATTTTGTTTTCATGTGAGTTACATATTTAATAAAAACTCGTCTTCTTCAGCTTATAAGATTTAGAAATTTCAAAAACCCAATCAAAGATTGTAACGTTATTTGTTTAAAGTGGTGTTTGGTGTTTGACTAAATGCAATGTGTATTTACTAGTTGAGGTTTAAATTTATTAAGTAAGCATTAACAGAAGATCTTAACTGCTCTCTCTCTCTCATCCTCTCTGTCTCTCTGTCAAATAAATAAATAAATAAATTTATTTTTATAGCTTTTTATCCTAGAAATATTGTAAGAAAATTTGAGTGTTAGGCAGAGTGTATTTGGCTAACACGTTCTATAGCAATTTGCATATACTGAATGTGCTTAGTCATATTAAAAAAGATGTGTCCAGTTTATCATTTTTTATATTTATCCTAATGTAAAAATTGCCAAGACATGGACACTAAGTCACATAATTATTTATTGTAAAGAGGGACCAAAACAAGATATAGGACACTCTTTAGAGAACTGAAGAAAAGATTTATTTTAGGAGTTTGGGCTTTCAATAGTAACTGTATGAATATTTAGGGATGTTAAATATTAAATAGCGTAACTGGGAGCTACTCCGAATTCTCTATGGTTTCTATCTAGAAATTTTTATTTTGCCAGCTTTTAGTTTGCCTTGTGAGAAAAATAACATGTTGCTTTAAGTCACAACAAAAAAAGTGAGATACAGAATGATTCATCCCTTTGTGTAAAAGTTCTAGCTCAAAGCACATCCCGATTTTGAAATTTATTTTATTTTGTAAAACTGTTTCCTGGGAACATACTCTTCTTGAAAAGAAAAAAATATTAAACATTTTGTGAATCTAGTTTTTTCTATGATTTAAAATGTGGTTTCTTTTAAAGTTTCAATTCAAATTAACTTGTGATGGGAAAACCCTCTTTAAGACAGATAAGATATTATAACATCATAAATACTATTTTCTATCTGCACTACTATAATTTTTTGGTCTTTGTAAATTTAATTACAGTATTGTCTCGGGTTAAAATAAAGATTTAATGATGATTTCACCAAAGATGATGAAGGTTATCTATTAAATGTCAGTAATGAAATTAATTAAACAGTGAAATTAATTATAATCATTCTAACTAATCAGTGTCCTACTCAGTGTATATTTTGATATTATGACCAGTTTTCACAGTCCGTAACTTACTTTCAAATGTAGTGTTTTAAATACTAGGTAATGTGTTAAAATTCCAGACATACTTCCCTCCTTGTGTTTGTTTGAATAAAGCTTCCTTTGAAGCTGAAAAGATTGATTTTTTGTTCTTTTCTTAATAGTGAATTCTGAACTTTCCATGACCAAAATAATAGTTGGAAAATATGGGAGGCTGATCATTTCTATTTCTTTTCATCTAACAGCAGGAAATTCTTTATCATTGTCCAGTGTCTGATGCATCTCAGAAACTTAAAAGTGTGAGAGGGATATTTCTCACACTCTGTGACATGTTGGAAAATGTAACTGGGACACAAGTTACTAGGTAAGAATTGATTTTTATTTAGCTTTAATTCTGTTCCTTTCAAGTGCTGTATCTTGGTTCTGATGATACAGTGATATAAGTATCTATTATACAAATATATTTGTATCTCTAATATAGATATCTATGCAGCAGATATGATATCTGTAGGTATTTTGTTTCTCACCCAAATTATTTCTAGCAGTCACCTATATAAAGGTGTAGGTTCTCAATACGCTATAAATCTGGGTGTTTTGGCACACTTTAAATCACAAAGATGGACTAATGGACTTTTAGAATTTTAGAATTTATTCTAATTTTAGAATTTATTCATGAAGGTAGTATCTCTTAAGCATGGCATTACATTGAGTCTGGGCTTTTTCATGCTTTTGTCTTTATTAACTCGCTAGGCAATACTTCTGTGGTTGGCAAGAATGACTGAACACTGAATTTTTCATGTTCTGCAAATATGACAGAAAAATACAGAAAACACATACACTTTAAAAAGAAGAGTCAGAATGCAGTTATCATCTGTGCAAGTTCACTCGATGATGGATAAGCAAGAATTATGTGAAATAATTTTTTGGAAAAACAAAATATACCATATAGTCAGTTATAGAGCCACATATCCCATTCCACATTCATTTATTAAGCCCTAACTTTGAAATGCCACAGTTAATTTATGGGAGAATGCTGAAGACTTTTGAGTTTTATTTTTGTTAAATAAAATTAAATAAATGGGATTACCAACCATTTTTCTTCCTTAATTCAACAATTTTAGACTTTACAAAATGGGCATTTATCTCAAAATTTTTAAGAGCTCCATAATATATAAAATATAAAATTAGATTTTCTAAGGCTTTAACTTTTCCCATCTTCTGGTAAAAATGACACTTGTATGATTTTAAAAGATAAGATCGGCAAGACAATAGGAAGGAGAATTTCTTTTTCTAAATGAAAGTTATATTTAACCATGGGGTTCATTTTCGAGACAGTAACTGAGGCTACATTTCATGTATAAGTTTGCATTAAAAAGGGGCACCTGGGTGGCTCAGTTGGTTAGGTGACTGTCTTTTGCTCAGGTCATGATCCTGGAGCCCTAGGATTGAGTCCTGCATCGGGCTCCCTGCTCGGCAGGGAATCTGTTTCTCCCACTGACCTTTCTCCACTCATGCTCTCTCTCTCTCTCATTCTCTCTGTCTCTCTGTCAAATAAATAAATAAAATCCTTAAAAAACATTTTTTTGCATTAAAAAGAAGTATTGAGTAAAATCATATGGTATGTGTCTTTCTCTAACTTATTTCACTTAGCATAATGCTCTCTAGCTACATCCATCCACATCATTGCAAATGGAAAGATTTTATTTTTTTTACAGCTGAGTAATATTCCATTGTATATATACATACATTTATATTTATACACACACACAAACATACACTACATCTTTTCTATCCATTCATCAGTCAATGGACATTTGGGCTCGTTAAATAATTTAGCTATTATAGGGGTGCCTGGGTGGCTCAGTGAGTAAAAGCCTCTGCCTTCAGCTCAGGTTGTGATCCCATGGTCACCTGGGATCCCCTGGGATCCCCTGGGATCGAGCCCCATGTTGGGCTCTCTACTCAGCAGGGAGCCTTTTTCCTCCTCTCTCTCTGCCTGCCTCTCTGCCTACTTGTGATCTCTGTCCGTCAAATAAATAAATAAATAAAATCTTTTTTAAAAAATTTAGCTATTATAGATAAGCTGCTTATAAATATCAAGGTATATGTATCCCTTTGAATTAGTGTTTTTGTATTCTTAGGGTAAATACTTAGTAGTGCAATTGCTGGATCATGGGGTAGTTCTCTTTTTAACTTTTTGAGGACATCCCATACTGTTTTCCAGAGTGGCTGCACCAGTTTGCATTCCCACCAACAGTGTAGGAGGGTTCCCCTTTGACCACCAGTGCTTACTGTTTCTTGTATTGTTGATATTAACCATTCTAACATTCTAGCTTTGTGGTATTTTGATGCTGGTGGTATTTTGGTAGGTATTACATTAAATGTATAGATTGCTTTGGGTAGTATAGACATTTTTTTTTAAAGATTTTATTTATTTATTTGACAAACAGAGATCACAAGTAGGCAGAGAGGCAGGCAGAGAGGGAGGGGGGAAGCAGGCTCTCCGCCGAGCAGAGAGCCCGATGAGGGGCTCGATCCCAGGACCCTGAGATCACAGCCCGAGCCGAAGGCAGAGGCTCAACCCACTGAGCAACCCAGGCGCCCCTAGTATAGACATTTTAACAGTATTTGTTCTTTCCATCCATGAGCATGGAATAAGTCTTCCCACTTGTTGTGTCTTTCTTTAATTTCTTTCATCAGTGCTCTATAGTTTTCAGAGTACAGATCTTTTACCACTTTGGTTGGGTTTATTCCTAGGTATCTTACAGTTTTTGGTATGATTGTAAATGGGATTGATTCTTTAATTTCTCCTGCTGCTGCTTCATTACTTGTGTAGAGAAATGCAATAGATTTCTGTATGTTGATTCTGTATCCTGGGACTTTACTAGATTCGTGTATCAGTTATAGCAGGTTTTTTGGTGAAGTTTTTGGGGTTTTCTAAACAGAGTATAATGTCATCTGCAAATAGTGAAAGTTTTACTTCTTCCTTGTCAATTTGCATGCCCTTTATTTCTTTTTGTTGTCTGATTGTTGAGGCTAGGATTTATTACTATGTTAAATAACCGTGGTGAAGGCGGACATCCCTGTTGTGTGCCTGCCCATACAGGAAAAGCTCTTTTTCCTCATTGAGAATGATATTAGCTGTGGGTTTTTCATATATGGCATTATTCTGTTGAAATATGTTCCCTCCAAACCTACTTTGTTGGGTGCCTGGGTGGCTCAGTCAGTTAGGCATCTGCCTTTCGCTCAGGTCATGATCCCAGGGTCCTGGGATCAAGCCCCGCATCAGGCTCCCTGCTCAATGTGGAGTCTGCTTCTCCCTCTGCCCTTTGCCCCTGTTTGTGATCTCTCTCTCTCTCTCTCTCTCTTACTCTCTCTCTTTCTCAAATAAGTAAATAAAATCTTTTAAAATAAATAAATAAAATAAACCTACTTTGTTGAGAATTTTTTCATGAGTGAATGTTATACTTTGTCAAATACTTTTTCTGTATCTATAATTGAAATGATATGGTTCTTATCCTTTTATCAATATGACTTATCATGTTGATTGATTTGCAAATATTGAACCCACCCTTGCAACCCAGTAATAAATCCCACTTAATCGTGGGGAATGATTTTTTTAAAGTGGTGTTGGATCTGGTTTGCCAGTAGTTTACTGAGAATGTTTACATCCATGTTCATCAGGAATACTGGCCTGTATTTCTCTTTTTTAGTGAAGTCTTTATCTTTGCAATAACATGGATGGATTTAGAGAGTGTTATGCTAAGCAAAATAAGTCAGAAAGACAAATACCAGGTGATTTCATTCATGTGAAATTTAAGGGAAAAAAAAAACAGTTGAGCAAAGGGAGGATAAAAAGAGAAGCAAACAAAGAAACCGATTCTTAACTATAGAGAACAACTTCTGGTGTGGTGAGGAAGGTGGGTAGGGGAATGAGCTAAATAGGTGATGAGCACCCACCCGGTGTATGGAAGTGTTAAATCACTACATTGTATATCTGATACTGTTATTACACTGTGTGTAAAATAACTGGAATCTAAATAAAAATTTAACAACAATTTTACACTTGATCTTAGCCAAAAGGTGAGAAGCGATTATTAACAACAGTTTTAAAAAACAGTGGTGGTAATGCCTGAAGAGGATCAGATTAAAAAAAAGATTAAAAAATATCATGTCTCACAAATAGTATGCATTTGATTATAATAAAAATAACAATAATATCTACTGCAGTATAGAAGGTACATTAAATCCTAAGGACTCAGCAGATAGACTGATGTGAAAGCCAAAGTTGTTGGCATCACGATTCCGGATTTCAAGCTCTATTACAAAGCTGTCATCATCAAGACAGTATGGTACAGGCACAAAAACAGACACATAGATCAATGGAACAGAATAGAGAGCCCAGAAATAGACCCTCAACTCTATGGTCAACTAATCTTCGATAAAGCAGGAACGAATGTCCAATGGAAAAAAGACAGCCTCTTCAATAAATGGTGTTGGGAAAATTGGACAGCCACTTGCAGAAAAATGAAATTGGACCATTTCCTTACACCACACACAAAAATAGACTCAAAATGGATGAAGGACCTCAGTGTGAGAAAGGAATCCATCAAAATCCTTGAGGAGAACACAGGCAGCAACCTCTTTGAACTCAGCCGCAGCAACATCTTCCTAGGAACATCGCCAAAGGCAAGGGAAGCAAGGGCAAAAATGAACTATTGGGATTTCATCAAGATCAAAAGCTTTTGCACAGCAAAGGAAACCGTTAACAAAACCAAAAGACAACTGACAGAATGGGAGAAGATATTTGCAAACGACATATCAGATAAAGGGCTAGTGTCCAAAATCTATAAAGAACTTATCAAACTCAAAAAAAAAAAAAAAAAAAAAAAAAGAACTTATCAAACTCAACACCCAAAGAACAAATAATCCAATCAAGAAATGGACAGAGGACATGAACAGACATTTCTGCAAAGAAGACTTCTAGATGGCCAACAGACACATGAAAAAGTGCTCCACGTCACTCGGCATCAGGGAAATACAAATCAAAACCACAATGAGATATCACCTCACACCAGTCAGAATGGCTAAAATGAACAAGTCAGGAAATGACAGATGCTGGCGAGGATGTGGAGAAAGGGGAACCCTCCTACACTGTTGGTGGGAATGCAAGCTGGTGCAACCGCTCTGGAAAACAGCATGGAGATTCCTCAAAAAGTTGAAAATAGAACTACCCTATGACCCAGCAATTGCACTACTGGGTATTTACCCTAAAGAGACAAACGTAGTGATCCGAAGGGGCACGTGCACCCGAATGTTTATAGCAGCAATGTCTACAATAGCCGAACTATGGAAAGAACTAGATGTGCATCAACAGATAAATGGATAAGGAAGATGTGGTATGTATACACAATGGAATACTATGCAGCCATCAAAAGAAATGAAATCTTGCCATTTGCAACGACGTGGCTGGAACTAGAGGGTATCATGCTTAGTGAAATAAGTCAATCGGAGAAAGGCAACTATCATATGATCTCCCTGATATGAGGAAGTGGAGATGCAACATGGGGGGTTGGGGGTAGGAAAAGAAGAAAAGAAACAAGATGGGATCGGGAGGAAGACAAACCATATGTGACTCTTAATCTCACAAAACAAACTGAAGGTTGCTGAGGGGAGGGGGATCGGGAGAGGGGGGTGGGGTAATGGACATTGGGGAGTATATGTATTATGGTGAGTGCTGTGAAGTGTGTAAACCTGGCGATTCACAGACCTGTACCCCTGGGGATGAAAATACATTATATGTTTACAAAAAATAAAAAAATTTTTAAAAAATAAAGAAAAAAAGACACTGAATATATTTTCATTTTATTTTCTTCCTACTACCTACCCACACTACAGGATGGAATCATTATGCTCTCCATGTTTTCATAGTTCATTATATATCTCTTTTTAGATGACATTTAGTTTTCCAACTGATTAAAGTATAGTAAACTACATATATGTAAAATGTACAATCTGATCAGTTTCAACAGAGGCGTATAGACCCTGAAACCATCACCACAATGAATATATACATTATTCTAAACATTTCTTTGAGAACATGTTTAAATCTGACTTATATTTTGGTTACTTGCTTATGTACCTATGTCCTATATTGAATTATTAATCCTGTGAGCTGGGACTGTGTCTTCCTATTTTTGCAATTTCTCTTAATAAATCATGTTTGTAAATAGGCAGTGAGAAAAGATTTGTTAAATTTGCATACTAATGGGAGCTTTCTTCTGAAAAAAGTAGCATATAGTCATTTAATGTTAAAGAATTTCACTATTTTTGGCTGTAATAGGTCTACTTTCGTTTGACCTAGAAGCTTTTTTATAGGTTTTTAAAAAATATTTCAGAATATATTTTTTGTTGTTATATAATTACTTGCCCTTTCTGTGTGATAGTTAGGTATATGCCAAGAAATTTGCTTATTAAGCATGCGGTTCTTAAATCATATTATATGTAATCTTTTATGAGTGACTGTTTATAATTTTATGACATTTAAAGATATTCTAACTTTATTTTCACTCTTTTTCTTAGCTCATCCCTTTTTTTAAATGGGAAACAAATCCATGTGGCTTATTGGAAAGAATCTGACAAGTTGTTGTTAATTGGTCTGCCTGCTGAAAAGTAAGTTGAGATCTTTTTTTTTTTTTAACCTTAAAATCATTTCTGAAATACTGCTAACAAAGTCTGTTTCATTAAAATTATGACATTTTTGGCGAAAGCAAAGTCTTTCAGTTTTACAGTTTAAAGATGTGTTGCACCACTGCAATAGTTACCATGCTAACTTGGTATTTAAAAATACAGAATAGGGACACCTGGGTGGCTCAGTTGGTTAAGCGACTGCCTTCGGCTCAGGTCATGATCCTGAAGTCCTGGGATTGAGTCCCACATCGGGCTCCCTGCTCAGCAGGAAGCCTGCTTCCTCCTCTCTCTCTGCCTGCCTCTCTGCCTACTTGTGATCTCTGTGCCTAATAAACAAATAAATAAAATCTTTTAAAAAATAAAATAAAAATACAGAATAGGGGCACCTGGGTGGCTCAGTTAGTTAAGCGTCCAACTCTTGATTTTAGCTCAGGTCATGATCTCAGTATCCTGGGATAGAGCCATGTGTCATGCTCTACACTGAGCATGGAGCCTGCTTGAGATTCTCTGTCTCTCCCTCTGCCCTTCCCCCACTTGCTCTCTCTTTCTCTCTCAAAATAAATAAATAATTACTTAATTGAAAACAAAACAGAAAAGTGCTGGAAACAATTTCTAGGGGCCCGGCTTTCAGTACACTTCCTTCTGAGATGTGGCCAGTATGGAGCTGAGAGACAACCTTCTCTACTCAAACTTTTGACAAGATTGTGGTTTGGATTTTATGTGTTTGCAGTTTTTTACTCTTGGAGATTTTGGAGAATTAAAGGTCAAGCAGAAAGGTGTTTGGCCCTGATGTTGAGTGCCCTTGACAAAATAGAGTTGACCCTTGGAGAACATGGGTTCAAATTGCATTGATCCACTTATGCGTGGGTTTTTTTCAATAACTATATTGGAAAACTTTTTGGAGATTTGTGACAATATGAAAAAACTTGAAGATAAACTGCACAGCATAGAAATATTGGAAACATTGAGAAAAAGGTATATCATTAATGCATAAAATATATGTAGATACTCGTCTGTCTCATCATCATTACCACAAAATATACACAAGTCTATTATTAAAAGTTAAAATTTATTAAAACTCATACAAACACTTGAATGGAGCAATTCACAGTTGAGAGAGATGTGAATAAAGTAAAGATGCAGTATTAATTCATAACTACATAAAATTAACTATAGTGCATACTGTACTACTGCAAGAATTTCATAGGCACCTCCTATTGCTGTTGCGGTGAGTTTGTGTTATGATTATCTGCTTAAAACTCTCTATGACACTAATCATCTCTGTGAACAGTTTGTCTTTCCAGTAAATTGTTTATTACAGTAAAAAGTGATTTCTCACAGTTCTTGCATATTTTTCATTATGTTTAGTGCAGTACTGTAAGCCTTGAATAACACCAGGAGACCCATATGAAGTGCTACTAGTAATGCTGGAAGTGCTCCCAAGAAGCAGAGGGAAGTTATGACATTACAAGAAAAAGTTGAATGCTTGATATGTACTATACATTGAGGTCTGCACCTGCGGTTGCCCGCCATTTCAAGATAAATAAATCCAGTGTACAGGCCATTGTAAAAAGGAAAAGGAAATTCATGAAGTTATCACTGCAGTTATGCCAGCAGGTGCAAAAACATTGCACTTTCTGTGAAATATCTTTTTATCATGTATTGAAAATCCAGCTTTAAGTAGGTGTAGGATTACTATAAGAAAGGCATACCTATAGACTCTAATATGATTTGAGAAAAAGCAGTCATATGACAACTTGAGGCAAAAAAAAAAAAAAAGGTGGCTCGGGGCACCTGGGTGGCTCAGTGGGTTAAAGCCTCTGCTTTCGGCTCGGGTCATGATCCCAGGGTCCTGGGATCGAGCTCCACATCGGGCTCTCTGCTCCGCGGAGAGCCTGCTTCCTCCTCTCTCTCCCTGCCTGCCTCTCTTGCCTACTTGTAATCTCTGTCTGTCAAATCACTAAATAAAATCTTAAAAAAAAAAGTGTCTCTAAAGCAGGAGAATTTAATGCCAGCAAAGGATGGCTTGACAATTTTACAAGGAGGTTTAGCTTTAAAAATGTCAAGATAACAGGAGACGTGGATTCTGCTAAGAGACAGCAGATGAGTTCCCAGATGCCATTAAGAAAATCAGTGAGGAGAAAGAAATATCTGCCTCAGTGTTTTTAATACAGATAAAATTGCCCTATTCTGGGGGGAAAAATATTGCGTAGGACATTAGTAAAGAAGAAAAGTGAGCACCAGTATTTAAGACAGGAAGGAATAGGCTAACTCTACCCTCTTATGCCAACACATTCGGGTTTATGATCAGGACTGCCCTTATCTATAAAGCTTGTTAACCCCAAACCTTGAAGGAAAAAGATACACCAGATAATATTAGCTACCAGTCTTTTGGTTGTACCATAAGAAATCTTGGACATTGAAAATCCTTTTTCTGGATTGGTTCCATTGATGCTTTGTCCCTAAAATCAGAAATTACTTTGCCTTTGAAAATTCTTTTGCTATTGGACAATGCCCTTGGCCACCCAGAACCCCATGAGTTCAACACTTACAATGTCAGTCTACTTGCCCCCCAAAACAGCAATCTCTAATTCAGCCTCTAGGGCTTGTTCCACATGGTACCCTATGGAAAGGATTGTCAATGCTGTAAAAGAGAACCCTGATAGAACATGGAAGTCTGGAAGGATTACACCACTGAGGATGCCATTGTTGTTATCGAAAAGGCCATGAAAGCCATCAGGCCAGAAACAATAAATTCTTGCTGGAGAAAATGGTGTCCAGATGTTGTGCATGACTTCACAGGATTTATGACAGAGCCAATCAAGGAAATCACGAAAGAGCCAATCAAGGAAGTCATGCCAAGTATTGGATATGGCAACAAGGTGGCAAGACGGGAGGTGAAGGGTTTCAAGATAGAGATCCTGGCGAAATTCAGGAGCTAATAGACACCATACCAGAGCAGTGAACAGAAGATGACTTGATGAAAATCAGTACTTCTGAACCAGTGCTAAATGATGAGGAAGAAGACATAGAAGAAGGACTGCCAGAAAAAAACTGATACTAGATAATCTGGCAGAAGGATTCTGATTATTCAGGACTGCTTTTGACTTCTTTTACAACATGGACCCTTCTATGATATGGGCACTGATAATAAAGCAAACGGTGGAAGAAAGTTTGATGCCATATAGGAATGTTTTTAGAGAAATGAAAAAGCAGAGAAATTACCATATATTTCTGTAAAGTCACACTGAGTGGGCCTGCCTCTCTTGCTCCCCCTTCTACCTCCACATCTTCTGCCTCTGCCACCCCTGAGACAGCAAGACCAACCCCTGCTCCTCCTCCTTAGCCTGTTCAACATGAAGATGATGGGGCTGAAGATCTTTATGATGACCCACTTCCACTGAATGAATAGTAGATAATCATCATGCCATGTAGCTGATAAACTCATCTGTTATGTATGTGTGTGTCTTCATGTGAAAATCAGATGGTTGTACAGCAAGAGCTGTGTCGTCGTCATCATCGTCTAAGTATTGATTGTGTAGAACACCATGTGCAAGACTCGTGTGGAAGGAGATAGTGCGTCCTTACCTAGATATAAGGCAATTGATATTTAACATAAAATTAATAATATGTTATTTTTCTATTTTATAACTTTCTTTCAAAAAAATTATATTACCATACAGTATGCCTCTCCTTCTTGTAATAGGGGAAAACTGCGTATCAGTCTACCATCACAGGTAAGTGATTTAAGAAAAAAAGTAACAGTGTTTCCAGTACTGTATTATGAATAGAATATGGCATGCCCTGAAAATATTTTAATGCTTCATTCTCTAGTGTTACGGGTTAGGCTGCCATGAAGCACTGTCACTTATATTAGGCTACCATAAAGAAATCATATTGCTGTTGCTTTGTTATGAATGCATGAATTCTCTGTAAATAAATATTTTATTTCTTTTTAGCATTATCTTTTCATTTTGGATGTTTAGTGTCAGTAACATGTGTAACATCTATAGTGTTTTGTATTATATAAGACAGTATTGACACAGGTACTAACAAATAGATGATTCATCTTGTAAACAGATGATACAAACTTATGGTATCAATTTCTCTTCTTATGGTTTTCTTAATAACATTTTCTTTCCTCTAGCTTACTGTATTGTAAGAATACTGTAAATCATACATGTAACGTACAAAGTATGTGTTAAACAACTGTTTATGTTATCAGAAAGGCTTTTAGTCAACAGTAAGCTATTAGTATTTAAGTTTTGGGGGAGTTAAAAAGTTGTACTTGAATTTTCAACTGCCTGGAGTATTGGGACTCCTAGCCCCTGCATTGTTTAAGGGTTAACTGTAAGAAATATTTAACTTTAAAGTGATGTCTTATATTATTATATATATTATATATAATATATAATACCTTATATTAATGTATGTCTAATATTATTGTTTTCTCCTTCTTAACTTTTTGCAAGTATTTTTAAATATATATTATTTTTATAGTTGGAGGTAAGAGTTGGGTTGACATTTATAATGAGCACACTGTGAACCCAGGGACTGCATTAGGTACTTTACATTCATTAATCTCATTTAATCCTCAAAATCAGCTCCAGATGTACTTCATGATCTCTGGCCCCATTTTATAAATGAGGAAAGTAAAACCAAGAGAAAATAAAATAACTTGCCAAAGGTCACATAACTGGCAAAAAGCAGAATTGCAAATTGAAGGAGAGTCTTTCTGAATTCTTTCTACCACATTGCTTCCCTGATGTCATTAGACATGAAAAGCTTTGGGGAAATGGGATAGGAATATGGACAACAGCCTCAGGGAGAGGGATTTAACTAATGTTAGATGAGTCTTAAGTCCCTGTTCAGTGATTTTTTAAAAATTTGTAATTTAGATCCTTCCCTGCTTTAAGAAAAAATTAGACAACTTCTATTAAACTATAAGTGCATTTTAGTTTTAACTTTTTGGTCCACAGAATCATACATTGTCTACCAAATAGTAATCAAATATCAAAATAAATACTATAGTATGTGAGTGACACAACTTTAGAGAATACCAGTTTAGATAACTTTTCTTTTGGTGTTGCTTTTAAGCTTCCCAAGGAAGAAAAAAGTATTATAAAAATGCATTATCCAGAGGCACCTGGGTGGCCCAGTCGTTAAGTGTCTGCCTTCGGATCAGGTCATGATCCCAGGGTCCTGGGATCGAGCCCCCAATCGGGTTCTCTGCTCAGTGGAGAGCCTGCTTCTCCCTCTCCCACTCCCCCTGCTTGTGTTCCCTCTCTCACTGTCTCTTTCTGTCAAATAAATAAATAAAACCTTTTTTTAAAAAATGCATTATACAGCCAATCTGAACATGAATATGACTATTCTCTATTATTGATAATTTTGTTAACCAGATTTCTTTCATTATATAGCAGTGCATTAGTTATCTGTTCTTGGATAACAAATTATGAAAAACTTGGGGACTTAAAACAGTAGACATTTATTATCTCATAGGTGTTCTTGTGGGTCAGGAATTCATGAGCAACTTAACTGGGTGATTCTGGCTCAAGATCTGTCTTAATGTTTTAGTCAAAATGTTGGTCAAGGATAGTTATCTGAAGGCTGAACTGGAGCTAGAACATCTGCTTCCAACATGACTTACACACCTGGCCATTGTCAGGAGGCCTTAATTCCTTGCCACAAGGATCTCTCCCTAGAGCTGCTTGAGTGTTCTCACAGCATATCAGCTGACTTACCCCAAAGCAAGGGATAGAGAGATAGGTTTCTTCAAAATAGAGAAAACGGGGAAGTTGACTTAGTCTTAGAAATGATGCAGTCATTTCCCCCATTTACTATTTGTTAGAAGTGAGTTAACTAAGTCCAGCCCACACTCAGGGGGAGGGAAATTAAGCTCTACCTCTTGAGGGGAAGAGTGCTGAATTGTGGACATGTTTTTATACCACAAAAAGGAACTCCAAAGGAGGCTGCAATGAAAAATAGCAAAACAATTGTGTTTTAAAGGTGTCTAATTTCAGCAGAAAGAGATATGATCTATCATGAATGTGTGGCTAAAATTTTTTTTAAATTTTATTGTTTCTGCTCTCATCTTTATTATTTTTTTCCTTCTATTGCCTTTGGGCTTTGTTCTTTTTCTAGCTCCTTTGGGGTAAGGTTTGGTTGTTGATTTGATACTTTTTAAAATTTATTGAGGTAGGCCTGTATTTCTATAAACTTCCCTCTTTGAGCAGCTTTTGCTGCATACCCAAGATTTAGACCATTGTGTTTTCATTTTCATTTGTCTCCTGTGTTTCCTGTATGCTTCAAAACATTTAACGTGAGGAATAATGGTTCTGTGACATATACTAGGAAACTAAACCCTAAAAAGGCTTAAATACTTTCTCTGTAGGTGGTGATATCAAAGTCCCTACTAGACCCATGCTCGAATTTCAAATCTAGACAGCGGAGTCTTTAATGAACAACCAGCTATACTAGCATTTAACCCATAGACTTCTCGCGTTCTTTTCATGTAAAATGTAAGATGTTCTGCTTCTCTTAAATATATATCATTTGATTATGTTATAAATGCATTTTTGCTTTTTTTTTAGAGTTCCTCTTCCTCAGCTGAGGAATATGATAGAAGATGTTGTCCAAACCTTAAAATTTATGTATGGTTCTTTAGATAGGTAAGTACTTCTGTGAATTGAATCTCAAGTTTATTATTTGTTTTTGTTTTTTTAAAACTTTTAGTTACAGAGAATAAACTGATGGTTAACAGAGGGGTGGTAGGTGAGGGGATGGGGGAAATAAGTGATGGGGATCAAGGAGTGTACTTGACATGATAAGCACTGGGTGATATATGGAATTGTTGAATCACTGTGTTGTACACCTGAAACTAACATAACACTGTATGCTAACTATACTGGAATTAAAAGTTAGTAAGAAAATATAAAAAAATAATGAAGATATCAATGCTTACAAAACATGAATCTCAAGTTTTAAGTATATGATTCTAAATCTCTTTTGCACTTAATACTTTTCCTTTATTGGCAAGTTAGTTACTTGATTTTTTTTCTTCTTCCTCTGATTTTTTCCTTCTTTATTAGTGGCTTTATTTTAGAGTTCTAGGCAGGTTTTCACTTGATCCATTGCTTTTTCTTTTTTGGTCTTTGTTAGTTTAGTGAAATAATGTGAAATAGTGATAAAACCACAATTATATTCTAATTTGATATATTTCTATAGTAGCAAATGTAAGAGCATTTCAAAGCAGATACAGAAAAGAGTAAGAAGGTTTTAAATAAGTTGTTTGTGTTTTTCTCTGGTTTTATAAGAGCATTGTCAAATTTACTACCCTAAAATTTGATACTTCTTACTTAAAAAATTTTTAGTAAAAAAAATGCACTAATAAATAAATGACACAGTAAAAAAGGTATTGACTAGTTTCATGTGTATTATTTCATACATTTCCTATACAATATGAATACAGTCTACATACTCTCTTTTTTAATGTATGTGGGCTCATATTATGCATATTTTCCTGCTTCTTGCTTTTTTAACCTTACAGTAAAATATGATGCATCTTTCTTGATCTGAAGGAGGCAATTTGAGGTAACTTCGACATTTGAACCCATAAAATTATGGATAAAAAATAGATTTGTTCTGTTTGTGGGACTTTTCTAAGTCCCAGTACTTCAGAAAGCTAAAATGATACTTTTGCTTTCAAAGCCTTAAGAAAATATCAATATAAAAATCCAGAAACAGTTTATATGTTTTTCCAAAGCATAGTGGTGTCAGCTCTCTGTACTTTCTATTGTGAATCTTTGTTGTCGCTGTTCTCAAAGCAGCCTTGGAAGGATTTTCTGTGGCTGTGTCATCAGTATTGTCTAGTTTGTAGAGTTCTCCTCCGAGAGCCTCTGAAGAGACAAATCCTCTCAAACCCAATTACTAATTAGCATTTCCCAAACGTGTGAACTACGAAAAGCAAGGCAACCACAAACAGTGCTTTTACCTTCAGTTAAATAAGGAAATTTTTAATCAATGAAGAGTAAGGATATTCCTTACTTAAATTCACACTGGGTGAGCAAACCTTGCTATGTTTTGCCTTAATTAAAGCTTTATGTTTTTATAAAACCAGAGATAATTAAAGATTAAATTCCTGCGATGAATTCCATACTTTAAGACAATTAGTCGGTGTTGTTCTGCACGTTGCAGTGGACTAGGTTGGGGCAGGGGGACACTAAATTTCTGTGAATTTCATTTTGAAATTTAGCTTCCATTTACTGGAAGTATCACCAAATTGGCAGTAAATTTTAGTATTTTCTTTTTCTGGTGAGAATTTGAAAGGCAAACTAAGATAGTGAATGTGAAGATCCATTGAGTTCTTAAGACCAAGAAGCAGTATGGATCCAAGATGCTGTTAGTAGTCATTTTGTAGCAATTTTTAATAAGTTTTTTTCTAATTATGAAAGATATTAAAAGCACATTGTGAAAAATTATAAGACTAAAAAGTCCAAAGACTTAATTTTTTTTTTAAGTTGTAAGCTAGTTAGTTCCCTATAAGGCACGGAAGAATGATTATATATTCGCAAAACTTAGTGTTTTGATCAAAGATATGTTTCCTTCACTATTCCTAGCCAAACTATCAGCAAATTCTAAACAGTCTGTCTTTAAAACATATCTCAAATCCACTCATTTCTTTACATCTTCACTGTTAACCCTGTCCAGCCACCAGCATCTCTCACTACTACAGCAATCTAAATGGTTTCCTTGCCACTTTAATAAATTTCCAACTGCAGTTAAAATGATCTTTTTACATTATAATCTGGCTCCTACATACCTTTCTGATTCAGTTCTCAAACCGCACCCACCCCTCTGTGCTCTTCTGTGGGTACCCTGGCCAAGTTTGTCAGCTTTTGTGCTTTTTCCTCACTGGATCTTCTTGACATTGGGATCTCATCTTAAATGCCCATTCTCAAAGACTCTTCCCCAGCTTTTGATCTGTCACATCACCCATTCACATGATCCTGTTCTCTGTATGGCCCTTTGTACAAGTTCATGTTTTTACTGTTTGTTCATTTGTTGTCTTTCTCCATTAAAATGTGAGCTTCACGGAAACAGAGACCTTGTCTTTTGTCTTGATATTTTTAATACTGTACCTCCAGCAGTGAGAACAATGCCTAGAACACAGTTGGCACTTAAGCTGTTTGTTGAATGAATCCATGAATATTATTCTGATGTATTAACGGTACGTATACTAGTTATCGTATTATCCAGCGGGCTATTCCAATGAAAGGATGCAGTCAATGCTCTATTATTTTTGCATGGCTAAAAACAAATGTTTAGTCTGTCTCCCCTTCCTCTCTCTCTTTGAGTTCTTCAATAGTGTTGCCTTCATTAGTGAAGAGGGGAAAATTACTTAGGCTAATTATGTGCTTTCTGTATTCAATAAGTAGTAAGTATAATAAGTACTTATGTACTAGGTACTTCACATGTGAATCAGGTTGTATTATCCCCATTTTTAGAGATGGGAACAAAAGTTCAGAGAAAGGTTAGATGATTTTCCTGAGATATCTACCTACTAAAAGCAGTGAGTGATAAGATTCAAAGTCAGATATGTTCTATTACAAAACTCTAGCTCTCTTTAATATTCCATCTTGCCTGAAAGGCATTGGGAATTTAAATGGCTAAGAGATAAAGTAAAAGCAACTTACTTTTTTTTTTTTTCCCCACAAAGAGGGTACTTCAGCTCATTCTGTCGTAGATAGACCATTTGTGTCAGCCCTGTGGTTCTCCCATAATATCATCTACTCTGTACATTTGAAAGTAAGTTTTTGGGTAAAAAATATTGACAGGATGAACTTCTTAACACATTCCATCAGTAACATCATAGCAGTAATTCTTCATAAGGGGGAGGAGTAAGGAAGAAAGCCCATGTAAGTTGGGAAAGATCCAGTCTCCTTAGGAGCATATAAAAGATAACTACCATTTCACATATTGTTCTGACTTACAGCTCTTGTTTCTTCAGTGCCTTTTGCCAGGTTGAGAATGTTCCTCGTTTGGATCATTTTTTCAACTTGTTCTTTCAAAGAGCACTTCACCCTGCTAAACTACATTCTGGTACCAGTCCAAGTGCACAACAATATGATGCTTCCAGCGCAGTGCTTTTAGACGGCCTCCCTGGAGTTCGATGGCTCATGCTTCCACGGGAAATCAAGGTAATCTCGGGTGTCATAAATAAAAATCAGAACCAGTTGCCTTGTAATTTTTTATCTTCTCTCTTTTTTAGACTTTTTGTTATTTCAGGATTGTAGGTAAGAGTTAAAAGAAGCCATTGGTTAATGAAGTAGGAGATCTAGTACAGTGAACTTAGAAAGAGAAATACTTCTTTCTAGATAGAAGTTAGTTCTGTCATCTTACTTTAACATTTAAGCATTTTCCAAACTTAAAATACTTTGCAGAAATCATAGTTATGTGGTGTGTTTTGCTTTTGTTTGTTCAGATGTTCTCTTTTTTTTTAATGTCATTTTTCCTACGGCACACTGTACTAATTTAAGAAAAAAGATACTTTGCTTATTGTCTTAAGGAATGTGAAGAAACAATTTTAGTTATTTGTACATTAGCCTATAGAGTTCAGTAGTGGAAATAGCAACCTGTAAACATTAACATTTGTGAGATCAAAATTCATAAGTAGATAATTTTCTTTTTGTCCTTTAGTTTTTCACAAGAGAAACCATAGCCCAAAAAAAGAGTACATGAAATATTTGCTAGATGCAGAAAAATGTAACTCAGAAATGAGTAATAAGTCATAGTATGTGAAAAGTACTGAAAGGCATGACTAATGTTTCCAAAGCTTTAGTCATCTCAGTAAGACACAGTTTGTGAAACAGTCCTGCAGAGAGTGCCTTGGCCTTTAAAAGAAAAAGGAAAAGAAAACAAAAAAAGGATATCTTTTTTTTTCCCACAAATCACATATATGCTACAAGCTTTCATTACCAATACTTTCAATTTATATATATGCATTACAGATTAAACTACAGATTAAATTTATTCTGTTTTCAAATTTGGAATGCTTCATGAAGGAACAAATACATGAAAGAGTTCAGGCAATTTCCATAGAAACAAAAGCTAAATCCTAAGTAAGATTTTTCTAATAACTCTGTAGGGAAGCTAAACTGTGCCAGATTCCAGGGGAATGCTTGCCTTCATGTTTTAATCCATAAATAAAGATTAAGAGTCCTTTTATATAGAACATAGGAAAGACACAGGGAAGAATGTTGATATTTTCAAAGAATCTAACTGCTGAGAAATATATAGGAAATAGAGGGGAGAAAAAAAACCCTCCAAATAGTTTGAGTACATTAAGATTGATTATTTTCCTCTTAAGAATTTTAATAGTTTCAAAAATTTTCCAACTCAAAACTGGAAAGCAGTTTTTTAACCCCAGAAATTATTTTGCATTGATTACAGAATAAAGCTCATCTTAAAGCCCATAATAAATAAATAAATCTCAAAATAATCGAGATTTAACTGAAAAAGGTATGTTAAATAAATATTTTTCTGTAATTCCGAAGCTTAATAGTTACGTGTTCTATTGGGGGACATTTCTTAAATATCACAAAAGAGAAATATACTTACTCAATTCTTCAACTAATTATTAAGCACTTTTATGAGGCCATTACTAAACAATAACTAATATGAGTTAAATGGTTTGTGTTACTTTTTTTTTCTTTTCGCATAGATGGAAATAGACACAGCATTGAGTGACTTGGAGGCTGCAGATTTTGCAGAACTGGTGAGAGAACCAATGGATTTTAGGAAAGGCTCAATGTTGATTTGATATTTTATAAATCAGCCATTATTCTAAATATTTTTCAAGTGAGCATGTAATAATCTTGAAATACGTAGCATTAGGTCTCTATTTTGACATGAACAGAATCTATTTTGCTTGCCTTAACATTTTTCACTCAGTTAAAAGTATTTGTTTATAAGGTATACATAATGATTGATTGCACTTAGAATCTTTAAGAACTAGGCTTTGAGAGAAGGGACATACATTAATGTTAAAGTAAAGTAAATAACCGAATTGTAATACTAAAGTAAGTAACAACCCTATAGATATAAATTTCAGTTGGGAGTACCAGTATGTTTTTTAATCTTTAAAAAATACATATATAGGGGCGCCTGGGTGGCTCAGAGGGTTAAAGCCTCTGCCTTCGGCTCAGGCCATGATCCTAGGGTCCTGGGATTGAGCCCCACGTCGGGCTCTCTCAGCAGGGAGCCTGCTTCCACCTCTCTCTCTCTGCCTGCCTCTGCCTATTTGTGATCTCTGTCTGTCAAATAAATAAATAAAATCTTAAAAAAAAACACATATATATATAAATTAAATAAATATAAATAAATATATATAATATATATTATATATGTAATATATATAATATATATAATAAATATTAAAATATATATATATATAAAATAAAATATATATAAATAAAAAACCAAATATATATATATATATTTCCTAGCTCTGTCCAGTAAAAGGGCCTAGAAATAGTGATCATCCCAGTGGTGATGAATGCCATTAGCACCCAGGCTATGGTACGTAAATAATACTTCTTACTAAAAGAAACCAAGACTCCTAAGAGAAATGGCTCATTGCAGATTTAGGGCTGAAAATATACGAGATAAGCCTGGCAGCATCTTATTATTTCAGGAATCCAGAAGGCTTTAAAAAATGCTGCTATGGGGCTCCTGGGTGGCTTGGTCATTAAGCTCCTGCCTTTGGCTCAGTTCATGATCCCAGGGTCCTAGGATTGAGCCCCGCATCAGGCTCCCTGCTGGGCAGGAAGCCTGCTTCTCCCTCTCCCACTCCCCCTCCTTGTGTTCCCTGTCTCGCTGTCTCTCTCTCTGTGTGTTAAATAAATAAATAAAATCTTTTTTAAAAATATGCTGGAGTTAATAATAGGGTTCAAGTAATTAAGAGACAACTTGAAGAGGCTCCCACTTGAGCATCTGTAAATGTAATAACTGCAGCAGATTGAAACCCATCCGATATGTTGAAGTCCATGAGTTCATAATTGTACTCAAGAAAAAAAGAAACTTCTTGGTCAACTTTGGAGGATGCTAGGGAACCAATTCATTACTGTGAAAACTGACAACAAAGAGAAAGAAACAAACATTTATCTGCCCTTCCTATCTGAACTATACCTCAAGGTTACCAAAAAGAGATGAGGGGGAGTTCTCTTTATGGAAGTATTCTATTTAACATACCAAGAAAGGATGACAGAACTGGAATATTACCATATTGTAATCTCCCCAATGAATTAATAGGTCTAAGCAAAGATCATCAGTTTTCTAAAGATTTTATTTATTTATTTGACAGACAGAGATCACAAGGAGGCAGAGAGGCAGGCACAGAGAGAGGAAGGGAAGCAGGCTCCCTGCTGAGCAGAGAGCCCTATGTGGGGCTCGATCCCAGGACCCTAAGATCATGACCTGAACCGAAGGCAGGGGCTTTAATTCACTGAGCCACCTGAGCGCCCCTACCATCAGTAGTTTTTTTTTTGTTTTTTTTTTTTAATTTATTTGTCAGAGAGAGGGAGAGAGAGCTAGCGAGCACAGGCAGACAGAGTGGCAGGCAGAGGCAGAGGGAGAAGCAGGCTCCCTGCCGAGCAAGGAGCCCGATGTGGGACTCGATCCCAGGACGCTGGGATCATGACCTGAACCGAAGGCAGCCGCTTAACCAACTGAGCCACGCAGGCGTCCCCCATCAGTAGTTTTTAACATCATGAAAAGAAAGACAGCCAGGTAGTATGTGGCTCATGATGGAAGCACACAAATTTTCTATCAAATATATTTGATGAGGTCTTGAGATCTAACTACATATAGGAAATACTAGGGACAAAGGGACATGTTAAATGACTCCATTTGAGGAAGGGAGATTATAATCATCAAAGTCCAGACTATAAAACACAGTAAGACAATTTCTTCAACAAATAAAAGGGAACAGGGAGAAACTGAGAGAGCCTATCAGTTACAAGAGACTTATGAAACATATCAACCAATTTTAATATATGGCTCCTTACTTGGGTCCTGATTCAAACAGATAAAATTTTTTAAAACTTATTTGAAACAAGGAAATGTAACATTGATAACTGGATATTAGGTGAGAATAATTCTTTTAATATGGTAATGGTATTACATTTTTTTTCTAAACCCTTCTGTTTTAGAGATATATACTCTGAAGTATTTGTAGGTGAAATCATATAACATCTATTACTGGTTTTGAAATAATTCAGCAGGGAGAGGGAAGAAAGAGAGGGATATTGATGAGACAAGATTAGCCATGTGCTGGTCTTGAAGCTGGGTGATGGTGGGCACATAAGGCCTAATTATACAATTCTGGTTTTGTATGTGCTAAAATTTTCAGTAAGGAAAGTTCTTTTAAAGGACCTGGGTGGCTCAGTCAGTTAGCGTCCAACTCTTGATCTCAGCTCAGGTGTTATCTCAGGGTCTTGAGTTCAAGCCCTGCATTGGGCTCCATGTGGGGCATGGAGCCTACTTTAAAGAAAGAAGAAAAGTTCTTTTAAAAGTAAAAAAAACAAGGGGGGGGCACCTGGGTGGCTCAGTGGGCTAAGCCTCTGCCTTTGGCTCAGGTCATGATCTCAGGGTCCTGGGATTGAGCCCCACATCAGGCTCTCTGCTCAGCGGGGAGCCTGCTTCCCCCTCTCTCTCTACCTGCCTCTCTGCCTACTTGTGATCTCTGTCTAATAAATAAATAAAATCTTTAAAAAAAAAAAAAAGTAAAAAAAAAAAAGGCAGTGGGGGCCTGGGTGGCTAAGTTGGTTAAGTAACCTGATTTCAGCTCAGGTCATGATCTTAGGGTGCTGGGATGGAGCCCTACTTTGGGCTCCACTCAGCAGGGAGTCTGCTTGAGGATTCTCTGTTTCCCTGTGCCCCTCACCTCCATTTGTATGCTCACTTGCTCTCTCTCAAATAAATAAATAAATCCTAAAAAAAAAAAAAAAAAAAGTAAATGGGAAATTAGATATAGAAGCAGTGAGGGCTGGATCATAAGCTTGCTGGTGAAATCTTGATTGCTTCAAAGAGTAGCTTAGTCTTTTTTTTTTTTTTTAAATCAGTAATTTTTTATTTGACAGAAAGAGAGAGTGAGAGAACACAAACAGGGGGAGCAGCAGGGGGAGAAAGAGAAGCAAGCTTCACAGGGCTCCATCCCAGGATGCCAGTATCACGATCTGAGCTGAAGGCAGACCCTTAACCCACTAAGCCACCCAGGTGCCCCAAGAATAGTTTAGTCTTAACTAAGATCCTGAGCAAATGGAAGCATATTTTGTTTGTAAAAATAATGGAGACTTAAACATGGTGAACTCTTCATAGGTCATAAATCTTTTCACTGATGGAGAATGTTTAGATAGACACTAAGCATTAGGAACAGTTTAAAGTATTAAAAATTCTAGGTTTTAGGAACTTATATCTAATAGGTTTCTTTAAAAGTCTAATTCCTGGTTTTTGTAACATCACTTTAATGAGCATTGGAACTAACAATATTTTCTGTGGTTAGAAAAAGTTCTATTGGGATTCCTTGGATACAACATCAAGACACAACCTATATAAAGAAAGAAGAAAACTGATGAATTGAGAATGTCAGATGGTACAACTACTTTGGAAAACAGTTTGCAGTTTCTTAATAACCTAAATATACACCTACCATATGATTCAGCCATTCTGTTCTTCTAATTACCCCAGAGAAATGAAAACCTATGTCAATATGAGACCTATACACACATTCATAACAGCTTCATTTGTGATAGCCAAAAACTGGAAAAAATTCCAAGTAACTCAAGTGTCCCTCAGTATCTTGATAGGCAAATTGTGGTATGTTCAATGCAAGGTAATACTACCCAGCAAAAAATTTGGCAAGAGTGTTGATGAAATTGTTATATATCTTGATGTTGATGACACTTTACATAACTATACATATTTGTCAAAATTGGCAGAACAGGGGCATCTGGGTAGCTCAGTTGGTTAAGTGGCCAACTCTGGGTTTTGGCTCAGGTCATGATCCCAAGGCCCTGAGATCAAGCCCCGCATCAGGCTCCATGCTCATGATGGAGTGGGCCTGAGGATTCTCTCCCTCTCTCTCTGCCCTTCCCCCACCCTCAACTCTCAATTAAATAAAAAAATCTTTTTTTAAAGCTTGCAGAACAGGGACACCTGGGTGGCTCAGTTGGTTAAGCAGCTGCCTTCGGCTCAGGTCATGATCCCAGCGTCCTGGGATCGAGTCCCACATCAGGCTCCTTGCTCGACAGGGAGCCTGCTTCTCCCTCTGCCTCTGCCTGCCACTCTGTCTGCCTGTGCTCGCTCGCTCTCTCTCCCTCTCTCTCTGACAAATAAATAAATTTAAAAAAAAAAAATTTAAAAAATAAATAAATAAATAAATAAAGCTTGCAGAACAATTCACAATGAATTTTACCTTAAAAAATGATAATAAGGATCTATTCTAAACTTTTTGTGAAATTAGATTTAAGATTTAATCTTACATCCTAATTTTGTTTTCTTTAGTTTTAAAAATTATTATTAGGGTATAATTTATATTTGGTAAGTTCTTCTGTGCCCCTTTATAATCAGCCCCTCTCCCTACCTAACTCCAGCCCTTGGCAGCTATTGATTTTTTTTGTCCCCATGGGTTTTACCTTTTCTGGAATGCCCTATAAACTGAATTAGATAATAGATAATTTTGAGGGGCCTGACTTAGTTCAGTTAGCATAGTTCATTTGAGATTCATTCATGCCACTGTATGCATCTATAGTTTAGTCCCTTTTACTCTTGAGTAGTATTCCATTGTATGAATGTTTCACATTGTTTATCCATTTCCAATTGAGAAATATTAAGTTTTTTTCTCGTTTTTTAGTTTTCTTTAGGTTTCATTGTTTTGTTTTGTTTTGTTTTGTTTTTAGATTATTAAAGTAATACATGCATAATTGGGTAAAATGTAAGCATGGTTATTAAAAACAGATGTCCTCCCTCTTCATCCCCCCCAGATCTATCTCTAATTTAACTTTTCTTACAGCTTGAAACATATTCTTCCGTAAGAAACATATTCTTTTTTCTATACACATAGGTACACACACACCAGCACATGTGTATACACATACATGTATATCATTGAAGATGCTATTCTTTTTTAAAAAAATTAGATCATAATGAATATTTTGTTCTGTAGCTTGCAGTCTTTGCTCAACACTATACCCTAAAACTTTTTGTGCCTGCTCATATAGATCAACCTTATTTTTTTAACAGACCTATGATAGTCTATAATATGAACATACCTAATTTTGTTAACCATTCTCCATTGTGGCACTTGACTTTATCTCCAATTTGTGCCTATTACAAATAGTTCTGCTACTAACTTTTTATACAAAAATCTTGATTATCCTGTTTGAGCATTTCTGTAGATTTTTGGAACCGAAATTACTCAAAGGGTTTGTGTATTTGATTTTTATATATATATACTAATCAGTTGTTCCCAAATAGGTTTTATCAAATTATACCTTTAAAAATATTATTTGGTAATATGGGATATTTTAGATGATATATAGTAGAAGCTTTTTGTCTTGATAGACTTGTTTCAATCCCTCTTGTAGTAACTAATCATATGTTCTATTCTTAGATATCTCTAATCAACAGTATTATAGAAGATTAAAAAATAAAATTGTTTTCCGTCAAAAATACATGCACATTATCTTTCTTCCTACTACCCTTGTATATTCATTTCTAAAGAAGGCAGTATGAAAAGTTCAGTTACTAAACAATGTAATTGCCATTTTAACCATTGTAGCTTAACTAAGATATTTTTTATCATGAAAAAACAGAATATAAATCCACTGTGGTTTTTCTTCCCCAGTCTGAGGATTACTATGACATGAGGCGGCTGTATACAATTTTAGGGTCTTCTCTATTTTACAAGGTAGGTTGAAGCTTGAAACTTTTATAAATGTCCAACTGCTATATGAACAGACCTAAAACAAATTTTCTCAAACTTCTACAAACATGAAAATACATTTTTTCCTTTTCCTTTGAAGGTTGTTACTATTAGATTAAACTCTTAAAACAAACAAACAAACAAAACCAAGACACTGGTACCTACATATTTACAAATACAATAAATATTTCTGAGGTAAATGATCTAAAGCAAACTGATCTAACCTGATCTAAAGCATTTGCGGATGTGTAAAGGAGAAACAATACTCAAGGAACCAAATGTGTAAGAGAAGAAAAGCAATACTTTAATGATTTCTTTTTGCAGCAGTGAGTGTACTTTTTTCTTATCTTCAACATAACCCTGTATCTTTTTAGTGAATCTAACGGTTGACTTCCATGTACAGCAAATTAAGCATCAAATGAATTTAAGTATGTTCATATTTCAAGAAGATTTTTAAACACAATTTAAAACCTATCTAAAAAAGAATCTGACAAAACAGTATGGTACACAGTGAAAACTAGGTCTCTCCTCACCTTACCTCTCGCTTCTCTTCTCCACTTTCCATCCTCAAAATTCAGTTCTTTTCTAATGTTGCCAAACACTCAGGCTTATGCTACTCAGGTGATCTTGTTTTGCGCTAAAGTCTATCTGTTATAGACTTGATTTTTCATAAATCTTGGATCTCTAATTGACCTCAGGGGAAAAAAAAAACTTATCTTTACTGTGTCTATTCCATTTGAAACTGGAATATTTTAAGCCAACTGAAGTACCTATGAAACTCTTAGAAATATGGCATTATTGCTTTATATCACTAGTTGACTTTTGTTCTTTGTGGTTAAATTCAAGGGTTATTTGATATGCAGTCATTTGCCTAAAGATGATCTTATTGATATTGCTGTATACTGTCGCCACTACTGCCTACTGCCTTTAGCAGCAAAACAAAGAATTGGTCAGTTGGTTATATGGAGAGAGGTGTTTCCTCGACATCACCTCCAACCTTCTACAGACTCAAACACTGAAGTCTTTCAGGAACCTGAAGGGAGATATTTTTTGCTAATTGTTGGCTTGGTAAGTTTACCTTGGTTTCTGTGTGTGTGTGTGTGTGTGTGTGTGTTTTGGGGTTGAGTTTTTTTGGCCATTTACTATCTAAATATATACTCAAACAAACATAATAATTTAAAATTATGAGCATGTCAGATACCAGTATTCAAGAAAATGTTATTCCTTTTCTTTTGCATCCCTTTAATGCTTGTGGGGAAATATTAATGAAACCCAGAATAAGATTTTATCAGGTCCTTAAGATCTTTTGTTCATATTTATATAGTGGTTTTATCCTCTTGTTTGTCTCGGGAAATAGAGACATGAAAAGGATATAGAATGAGAATAAACATGGGATTGTAAATAAAAGGACTTCCAATAATTGTGGCTCTTTGAAAGCTACCTTGTGACATGTGCAAAAAGTAGTAGTTGATGGTATACCAGGAGAAGGCAATATGATTGAAAATTTGTTTTCAAGGACAGTCAAGCAGCACTGAAAATAACTAACAAAGGAAGGGAGGAGTTTTTATTTTATTTTTTTTAAATATTTTATTTATTTGATAGAAACCACAACTAGGCAGAGAGGCAGGCAGAGAGAGAGGAGGAAGCAGGCTCCCTGCAGAGCGGAGAGCCCGATGTGGGGCTCGATCCCAGGACCCTGGGATCATGACCTGAGCCGAAGGCAGAGGCTTTAACCCACTGAGCCACCCAGGTGCCCCGGGTGGGAGGAGTTTTTAAAAATCATATGATTATGCCATATGTTGTTAGTATTCATAAATGTATACATGAATGCTACATATAAACATTTTCATATAGCTAAAGCTCTATTAATATTCTTTTCTTATAGAAGCACTATATGCTATGTGTGCTATTAGAATCTGGAGGCTGTGCATCCAAGGCTATTGGGAATCCTGGACCCGACTGTATTTATGTGGATCAAGTCAAAACAACTCTTCACCAACTGGGAGGAATAGATTGTCGCATCAGTGAACAGCTAACAGCTTCTCCCAGCCCCTGTTTGTCTTGTGCTGACTGGTTCCTTACTGGATCACATGAAAAATTAGATAGTTTGATGACCTCACCTATCCTCAGTAGGCTACCAGGTACTTCCAAGGTAGCAACCTCTCCAACATGCAGAAGAATTCTTTTTGGTGACCATTCCTTAAAGGCACGTAAGCCTAGCCCTTCCCGAAGCAGTGGAGGATCTGACAATGGATGTGAAGGTGGAGAAGGCATTGGCCTGAGCCCCCACACTACACCGGATGCCATATGGAAGCAAAGAGAATCTCAGGGCTCTGATGGTTCGGAGGAAAGTGGGGCCTTGCTTAAGGTGTGTGTTCATTCAAGTGTGTACATTCTGGGAGCTAAGCTGTCTTGCCAGTTATTTTTTGTGTGTGTGTGAGATTTTATTTATTTATTTGATGGGGAGAGAGAAATCACAAGTAGGCAGGGAGGCAGGCAGAGAGAGAGAAGGGGAAGCAGGCTCCCTGCTGAGCAGAGAGCCCAATGCGGGACTTGATCCCAGGACACTGAGATCATGACCCGAGCCGAAGGCAGAGGCTTAACCCACTGAGCCACCTAGGCACTCTCCAGTTCTTATTTTAAAAATGCAAGAAAATTTTTAATTTAATGTCAGGATCATTCTTCGTTTGAACTACTGGTTGTTTTGGTTACTGTTGGCAAACCAGTGATTTGGAACCAAAAAGAGAAAAAAATATCAAGTAATGAAATAGTAGCATCCAGGACAGCTGCTTGACACTACTTATAAGTAGGGAAATTGCTTAACCATGCTTTCCTTGTTCATCTTCCTTCGGTATTCACAGTGTTAACTGAAACATCCTAGTTATGAGGGATTTTAGAGGGCTGATCTGACTAAATAACCAATAAAATATTCAGCAGAAACAAAAAATCAGAAACATATATAAGTATATAAATGTAAAAAATACATGTAAGTGTATACGTGTAAATATTTGTGTGTGTATATGTTATTCTACAGGTTTTTATAGGTAGGGGTTTTTTGTTTTGTTTTGTTTTGTTTTTATCTGCATCTGTGAAGGTCTGGTCTCCATCCATAGTCAAGAATTTAAAATGTGATTATAAGGTAAAGAGAATGTTCAGCTTTCAGGTTGTTTATTTTTATCATTTTTCCATGTTTTTTTCCTCCATGAAAATACTATAATGTATCCAAATGATCATCAAAGTAATCACACTGGGAGATGTTACGCTTATTCTAATGATGCTTCTCTTTCAAAACATTTTTGAAACTCTCATTTGGGTTGTTGGAGGCGATGCCAGACAAGGCATAAAGAAGGAGGAACCTGAGAAGGGGCACAAATAAGATCTGAGATTCTGAGTGTCATGGCATAAATAGCCATAGATTCCATCTTCTAATTCCAAACAATGCAGAACTCTTGGGACCTTAGGTAGATGTATTTAGGAAATAAATTCTTACTATATTCATTATCCAGTCAGTGAAATCAGTAGGAAACATAATTTAGGAGGTAACAGATTTAAAGAACCATGAATAGTTCCTAAGAGAGATTGAATTAATCCCTAGGATTGAGCCATTCAACAAACTTGATTGAACATGTGCCAAGGGCCATGCTAAACAGAGGAGATACAAAGATGGATAAGACACAGCCCATGCCTTTGAGAAGTACAAAGTCTAGAGAAGGAGATAAGTACATATACATATAAAACGTAACAAAACTTGATAATGGCTCTGGTAAGTTTTCAGGAAGAACTATCATGTCCTAAGACATGGTCCCGAGGTCACTGTTAGCAAAGGAGGTACAAGTACAAAGGAGGTACAGGGTACAAAGCAAGAGGTACAAGTTAGCATCAAAAATATTTAAAGGAAACTTTGCAAAATAGTAAGTAGTTCTCTTATAAGGATTTTCAGTTTTTTCTCTTATAAGGATTTTCAGTTTTTACACTATTTCTGCTGTTTGATTCCATTCTTAGATACAAACTGATCTACTTAACTGTATTTTTCAGGTCACTAAAAGGAAGGTTAGTCTTCCAAATCCATTTCATTTGGGGAACTTGAAAAAGAACCTTTCAGAAAAAGACCTGGAAATATATAACACAGTGAAGTAAGAAACTTCCTTATAATAATCTTTTTCACTTAAACATCGTGTCTTTAAGAAAATTTTACAGTAAGAATGTACAAATCCATACCATATAGAGATTTAATTCAAAAATGTAATTATGATATATCTTACATTATTAAAGGTAGTATCTATGCTAATTCACTAATATTTTTCATCACACGTATAGGGAACATGTACTCCTATTACAAAAGATTAAAAAAACAGAGCAATGTTTCAAAATGTGAAAGCCCCTTTTATCTCCTTTCCATGGGTAACCTCTCTTTTGGGTGTGTATATTTTTAAATTATTGTATTTACATTTTTAGACCTTAGTGGATTCTGTGGTCTGCTCCCCAGATACTCGGTAGCCCAGGGTACTCCTGCCCAGTGTTGGCATTTGGTGGGGGTAGGGGTAATGAGTGTTAACTACACACAGCTGAGTCCCTCCCTGGCCTTGCTCTGTTTGGAAGTTTATTGACTCATCCAAGATTATAGTATCTCCCTGGGAATAGCCCACATCCAGTGGCTAATAGATAAGTGAATACAAAGACTTGGCCCTTTGCCTAAATTCAAGACAACTCTAAAAGGCCATCCAAGCTTCAGAGTTCCAAGTGGTATCTGCTGAGACCTTTGTTTTGATTGCAGCATCTCCTTCTCTCAATCCTGCTTCCTGCACACTTTCCGCCACAGGTGTTATTCCCCAAGGTTCTCCCTAATAAACTTGCTTGCTGCATATCTCTCAGAGTCTCTCATTTTCGAAAAGAGATGAAACCTCAAACTTTCATTAAGTAGGGAATTCTGAAGAAAAAGGAACTGAGAGGAGCATTTTCAGCAATTTAAATTGTCTATAATTATTAAAATATGAAATGTTACATATTCACTTCTTGTGCAGCTATTAGGTGATGACAAGCAGATCTGTCAGGATCAATTAATATGTAACAAACTCAACTGTACACTTTTATCTGGACAAGCAGACATGTACAAATAAAAATCATACAAAAAATTTCAACACTATGACCTTAATCATTGAAACATCTTATAGTAAGTTCAGATTTATAGATGAGAAAAATTTATAGATGATCTCCTTCTCTGTCTGTCCCTGGTCTTAAAAGAGAACCAAGGCCATAAGTCAATAATAAGAAGGAGAAATTATTCTAATCATGCAGCCTAATTAACAGTTAAATAGGAGTAGAACTAACATGGGTGATCAAGGCAGGCTCTAGGCTAAGAGCTGAAATATGCCTTTTCTTTGTCCTGTGCTTGAGACTGGGGGAAAAAAAAATTAAAACTGGAGGGATTTCTTTTAAATAGATATTAGAATTAGAATGGGGGCAGCTTGAGTGTTTGAGATGCAAATGCAGAATTGCAGTCCATATGCTTAAAGATTGCTAATCAGAAGTTATGGATGAAGAGGAAAAAGGCAAGGTTTAGTGGAGGAAGCTTCAGAGTTAACTAAACTCAGCCACTTAGCTTTGTGACCTCAGTCAAGCCAGGTAATCTGAGATCCCTGAAGATTGATTCCTTCATGGTTAAAATGAGGGTAGTAATACTATTGAACATCTCAAAGGGTCATTATGAGCATTAAGACTAAGGTATGTTATAGCACTTCCCTGGCACAGAGAGGGCACTGAATATATGATAACTATTATTATGTTGTTGTTGCTGTTACTGTTTTTCTTTAGCTCTTCTTACCACTGGTAGAAATAAGCAATATATATAGATTCTGCTGGCATGTCTGAGACCTAAATAGGGGAAGAAAAGATGGAAAAGAAGAATAGAGAAATGAAAATAGTAAGAAAACATGGAAGGGAAGGAAGACTAATGAGGAGTAGTGGAATACAAGTAAATGCCATAGTATTCCAGAATATTAACCCGCTTTGCAGTTGGTAGTAATAGTTTTATTTTTCTTCAGGATCATCAGTTGGATTGTTAGGTACTAATTTAAATATGTTTATTTTGTTGGAAGGTGTTCTTAGATGTTCTTAGGTGTTCTTAGATCAACTTATTTATGACTTGTAGGTATCTGAACCAGAAAGGAGCTGATAATTTATTACCAACTATGGAAAAAGAGGGGTTTAGCCAATTTGGGTTGTTTAGCAAAGGAACAGTTGTTTGCAATTGTTGTGTATTTATCCTTACCGCCCATGTGATATTTGCCTCCATTAAGGAATTGTTAATAGCCCTAGCCTGTATTCTAGTTAAGGAGAAAATGGGACTTAGATGTTTGGCCTAGTTTTCCTGCCCTGATTACGCTGCCAATATTATACTGTAGATAAAAGCTTAGAGTCTACAATGTTCAAAATGAAGCAATATTTTTTAAGTTTACTTAAATATCTTCTCTCTTTTTTTCTTATTTTTTTGTTCTTTTCAAGATTAACATCTGGTCCTGAGAACACACTTTTCCACTATGTTGCCTTAGAAACTGTGCAGGGGATCTTTATTACTCCGACCCATGAAGAGGTGGCACAGCTAAGTGGCTCTATCCACCCTCAACTAATAAAGAATTTCCATCAGTGTTGTCTCTCCATTCGTGCAATTTTCCAACAGACATTGGTAGAAGAGGTATAAATATAGTTTTGTCAATTTTGTTTACAGATCTCTAAATATTCTAAAAGCTCTTTAATCAGTATGTCCAACAATGACAGCTTTTATTTTAATTTCTTTTAGAAGTCACCCAGTCTAATTAGAGTACACAATCTAACTTGAGTGCCAAAAGGATTATACTCAAAATATTTAACTTAAAAGCTTTGTTTCATAACTGATTTTGATGTCCTGGAATGCTATTCCAAAAAATGGTGGACCTGTGTTTTTCTATGGCAAAGTAGAATATGGTAGTTTATAATGTAAATTAGCCTCTATATTTATTATCTGTGAGTCAGCCATCCCTCAGACAGTAGTATCTACTAGTTGTTAAGTCTGATAATTTTTTAAGTATTCTGTCAGTAGTATAAGGTGTTTTGTAAGATAATAGGGTAAGGTACAGCGATAGACACAATACTGTTGCAAATCTTTTAGCCACTTGATTCATTTCTTGCTTGCTTTTTAATCCAGGATGAAGTTTCATTTAATATTTTACCTTTGCATAAGTAATAATGTTATATGTAATTTAAAAATCAACTAGATTATCTTAATGGCAGGGGAAAGTATGTGTTGATTTCTTGAAAGGGATAAACATACAGAAGTTGACTTGTCAGTGGTCAAACATCACACAGCCAAAACCAAAAAACAAAACACCCCTCTGAAGATGATTGTAATGTATATAGCAATACGTGTATTAGGAATGCTAAAATTGAAAAAATTTTAAAAAAAGAAGAATGCTAAAATTAGGGGCACCTGGGTGGCTGGCTCAGTCAGTTAAGCGTCTGCCTTCAGCTGAGGTCATGACCTCGGGGTCCTGGGATCTTGCCCCACATTGGGCTCCCTGCTCAGCGGGAAGTCTGCTTCTCTCTCTCTCCCTCTGCTGCTCCCCCTCCTTTTGCTCTCACTCTGTCTCTCTCTCTCTCTCTCTTAAAAAAAAAATGTTAAAATTGTGAAGAACTGGGGTTTAAACGTAGAAGAATATTGGGCTGGGAATAAGGAATTTTATACTGAGCCTGGATTCTTCCTATTTCCTCAGCTATAAAGTAAGTGGCCTGAATTATGTCTTAGAATTCATTCAGCAATAAAATTCTGTGTCTTGTAGGATTTTTAAAAATTTTCTTTCTTTCTTGAGAAAGAGCACACAAACTGGGGGTGGGGTACCAGGAGAGGGAGAGAGAGAATCTTATGCAGGCTCCACGCTGTGCTCACAACACAGCTCAGTCTCACGACACTGAGATCATGACCTGAACTGAAATCAAGAGTCAGGTGCTTAACCACCTGAGCCACCCAGGTGCCCCTTATAGGATTTCTTCTTTGAGCTCTCAGAAATTGGTTCAGCAAAATGTTATGTCCAACCATATATATGTGCTTTGTGGTCTTATCCTCTTCCTTTTCTTTTAATATAACTGATAGAGTCTCTAAGGGAATCTTTCATTAATAATTCAGTAATAGTAATGTAATTATTCAGTAATAGTAATGCAAATTAGCCTTTCCCATAATATGAACTATTGAGGTATCCACTATGCACCAGACACTACTCTGGTGCTGGGGATATAGCAGTGAACAAGGTCCCTTTCTTCATGAACCTATTACCAGTGTGTGAATGGAGGTCTGGGTTCTTGGATTCTCCCATGAAAGATTTACGTGAGGATCCATGCTTGAATAAAAATGGCCAGAAGGAAGATAGCAGACATAAAGCAGTTTATTGAGAACAGTACACTCTCAAGGTGAGAGCAGGCAGGCCCAGAGATGGCAACTGCACCAGGGTTAGGGGTATCTTTTCTTTTTATGTTTGCATAGTTTATGAGTCGTAGCTAGGACAGTCTCCCACTAAGGTAGTTTCCAGTCATCTAAGGGACTCCTATGGTTGGGCATAGGTACTACTCCCAACTACTGGCCCTACAGGGTTCTTGGCAGAACTATCATGGTCATCTTCTTTCATGGAGGCGAGGGGCATTGAAAGCACAATCTAAATATATTATAATGAAGCATTTGTTACCCTGGGGCAGTGGTTGAAGAGGACAGCACTATTCTCCACACATGGCTCTTGGCTGTCAAACCCAGGGCTATTGGAAGCCTTAATTTAGGCCAGGATGTTAAAAGCCGAAAAGTCAGGATGTTGTGTCTTTGGGTTCCTTTTTTTTTTTTTTTTTTTTTAAAAAAAGAGAGAGAGCACAAGCAGGGGGAGAGGCAGAAAGAGAAAGAGAAGCAGACTCCCTGCTGAACAAGGAGCCCAGTGCAGGACTTTATCCCAGAACCCTGGAATCATGACCTGAGCCAAAGGCAGACGCTTAACCGACTGAGCCACCCAGGTGTCCCTGTCCTCAGGCTTCTAAAGTGTCCCCTGTTTATCACCACCTTTTCCTCCAGCCCACGTCTAACTAACTGCCTACTTTATCAAAGTCTATATTCTCATGGGGAAAACTAATGAACTGGCAAGTAGTACAATATGTCAGGTAGGTAAGTTTCAAGAGGAATAATAGTAAGATAGGATAATATTTGAACAAGGACCTGAATGAAGTGAGGAAGGAAGCACATTAAGTGGCAGGCTGGAGGCAGGGCTTCCAGACAGGGAAACAAATTCCAAGTGCAAAGCTGCAGAAGTAGGAGTGACTGAGAATGCTGGAGCTGGCGGGGAGGAGAGTGCTAGGAGTTGAGATGGCAAAGGTTAGCAGGGCCAGATCGCACATGGCCTGATAGATTGAAGGGCTTTGGGGTTTGTTCTGAAGGAGATGGTAAGCTCTTGGGACAGTTCTGAGTAGAGGAAGGACAGGATCCTACATTTTTGAAAGGATCACTCAGGCTGCTCCTGTATGAGGAACAAGCTCTGGAAGGTAGTGAGGGTGGAAGCAGAGACCAGGCAGGAGGCTGTGGAACTTCACAAAGCAAAGAATGATAGTGGTTTCTGGATTCTGGAGGGTGAGCAAAAATGATTTGTTGACAGATTAGATAAGGGTTTTGAGAGAAAGAAAAGAATCCAGGGTCACTCCACTAAGTTTTAGCCTGAGCCTTATAAAAAGTCTTTTTAATCCAAATGAGTCATTGTTTTGCTAATAATTTAATCAATGGGTAACTTAAAGGGGATGCATGAAAGGAAGAGACATACTGTTTTAAGTGTATGTGTTTTCATTTTATTACAGAATCATCTATGAATTTAGTAACCTACTCACCTGTAATCTATTTATTAAGCATCTCCTATGTACTAGCCTTTGCTGCTTCAAAACACACAAAGATGAATACCATTTGGTCTCTGGCCTGGAAAAAGCATATAATCTACTGGGGAAGACAGACCTACAAACTACTAACGTAATTAATGTAAATACTAATAATACAGGGCTATGAACAAATGTTTTCTGGGAGACTTCAAGGACACCGTATCCATGAAATCTCTTTTAGGAGATGGTATTTAAACTAAGTATGAGGAAGAATAGAAATTTTCCCACAGACCAGAAGAATGTCATTCCAGGCACTTAAGTAGCCAATTCAAATCTGTATGGGAAAACATTTTAAAGTAACATTAGTAATACCAGTTAATACTAATAATACATATTAATTTACAGAAAAAGAAGGCACTAAATCGTGGAGATCATTCAGGTTCTACAAAATCTGTATCTTCTCTTAACCCTGTGAAAGAACATGGTGTGTTGTTTGAGTGCTCACCTGAAAAGTGGACGGATCAGAGAAAAGCACCACCAGTTATGGCTTACTGGGTAGTAGGGTAAGTGGGGGAAGAAAAGGATTTGAAAGGGAAGTAAAATGTTAGAAAAGTGAAAGAAAAATGGTAAAAGAGAAAAACATTTTAAAATGTAGGCATGGAATTATTAATCTAACTGTAATATATATTTTTAGGCAAGTATGTATGTATGTATGTAATCTCTACACCTAGTGTAGAACTCATGAATGACTCCAAGATCAAGTTTCATGCTCTTCTAACTGAGCCAGCCAGGTGCCCCTCTAAGGACTATAATATTTTAATACATTTTAGAATTTTTGTTTTATTTACTAAGTATCTCCTTTAAATTCCTCTCAAGTCTTTCTCTTTTTTTTAAATTTATTTTTAGATTCAAGAATAATTCACATACAGTGTTCTATTAGTCTCAGCTGTACAATATAATGATTCTGTAATTCTATATATTACTCCTTAAGTGCATTCCTTAACCCCACCACGTATTTCACCCATTCCCCCCACCCACCTGCCCTCTGGTAACCACCAGTTTGTTCTCTGTATTTAAGAATCTGGTTTGGGATTTGTCTCTTTTTCTTTGTTTTGCTGCTTGATGTCTACATGTGAGTGAAATTGTGTGGTATTTGTCTTTCTCTGACTGCCAAGGCTTTTTTCTATTAAAATAAAAGTCTGATTCAGTAACCTTATAAAATTATCATAGTAATACACTAAAAGATAATGATTCCACAATTTTAATGCTCTTGCTTTCCTTCCATCCCTCCTTCCCTCTTTTCTTCCCTCTCTCCTTTCTTTACCTCTTCCTCTCCTTCCCCCCCACTCCAACCCACCAACTACAAGAGGCTGCCTGACCGTAGCCCTTGCCCACGTCTTTCCACCTTTTGTCATTTCCGTCTCCATCCACTGTGCACAGCCACACTGGCATCCATTGAATCTTATTCCTACAGTCCCTGTGTGAAATGTTCAGCTTCTTAACTTTGGGTGTTTGGTTCCTTGATATTCAGATCAGTGCTAGCCTCAAAAAGAGAATCCAGGATCTCTTTTCTGCATTAAAGTGGCTATGTTTATTGTTTATTTTCTTGTTTGTTTATGGTCTTTCTCCCCTTCACTAGGAAGTTAGGCTTTATGAGGTCAGGAATTGTATCTGTCTTGTCCACCACTGGTAACTGCAACAGCACCTGGCACATAGTCACTTGATAAATACATCACAATTTAATAAATGGAGTTGTGCTTGGCAAAATATGGTGGTGGGAGGCTGGTAAGGCAAACATAAAGTCATAGTCATTGCATTAATGGTCTTATACCCACCAGAAGAAATATGAAATATGCTCAGACATATATGTATTTCTGGATAGAGAGAGATTTTCTTAGATAGATTGAATAAATGAGTTGATACAACCAAATGCTATGGGAGTTCTGAGGAAGGGGTAAACATCTACATTGGGATTATATAGAAAGGCTTATAGATTCCATTTGATCGGTTTGAAAATGAATTAGATTTGGATAGAACATTCTAGGAAAAGGATGGGATGAACAAAGACTGAAACAAGGGAAATCATAAGGCATAGCAGTTAAGTAGACTGATTTGCCAGGATGGTAAGGGAGTGACATAGGCAAAGATAAAATGAAAGATCAGGTTGGAAAGCTAAGTTAGGGCCACTGCAGAGAGCCTTCAACTCCTGACTAAGGAATTTAATTTTGAGGGAAATGTTGAGGCACTGAAGGTTCTTTGAGTTGGGTTAAAGAATTGGTGGAGGAAGGGACACAGAGTTAGGTGAGACCGATGTTACTAGATAGATACCTACCATGCAGTACTGAACTATATAACAAACGTTATCCAAAGCAGTAATCCTGTGTGTTGGTCCATGAGATTTAGAATCATCAGAGTCACTTGTTAAAATCAGAGATGCCTTCGGCCCACCCCAGACTTGCCAACAGAATCTAGGGTAGTGGTAAGCTCTTTGTGATTGTGATGTGTACCCAACCAAGCCTGGAAGGAACATCAGCCTAAGTTCAAGTCTGTGTAGTGTGATCAGAGCTGTGCTATTGGAAGATTGAGCTGGGAGCAGCAAAGTGTCTCTGGTGTGGACAGAGAGAAAATAGAGACAAAAACAGTTAGGCATACATATAGGTGTATAGCAGAGCCTTAACTACATTCACAACAATTAGACTAGGAAGAATCAAGAGGTATTGAATTATGATGTTGCAGATCTATATAGAATAAGGAATTTAAGGAAGACAAAATATCCCTGATTTTAAACTGTCTGATTTATATATACTAGTGCTGACTAAATATATAAAAATTTTAACTCTTTAAAAAAATTAAAGTTTCAGTGGTATTTCCAGTTAAGTACTGTCTATAAAAAGAGCAATCATAAAATTTTTGTTTTTGTTGTTTTGTGTGTTTTTTTAAGATTTTATTTATTTGTTTGAAAGAGAGGTAGTGACAGCACAATCGAGGAGGAGAGGGAGAAGCAGGCTCCCCACTCAGCAGGGAGCTCAGTGCGGGACTCGATCCCAGGACCCTGGGAGTGTGACCTCTAAGCCAAAGGCAGACACTTAACTGACTGGGCCACCCAGGCTCCCTCATATAATGTTTTAATAATAATTAACATTTAGAAAGTAAATGACAATGTTTAATAGCTATTGTACTTAATGATGGTAACATATTTGGCTTTATTTTAATAATAATGACTAAATTTAATATTTTAAAACTGAGGTATATGGTAATATATATTGATGAAATAGCCTTTTTTACTCTGGAAAAATAAAAATAATGGACCTAAGGCATGTATTATTTATTTAAAAATAAATCTAACTGTATTTCCCCCTACTATAGATTAGTGGGTTTTTATTTCACTATGAATTCTGTCAGAAACTAAAATAAAATAAAATAAATTGAAAGGTTGGAATTTTTCCCCTTTGATATTTGTTTTTTGAATTTCTCAAATGAGTGTGTTCTTTTCCTCTACAGGAGACTCTTTCTTCATCCCAAACTTCAAGAACTTTATGTCTGTTTTCATGATTCAGTCACAGAAATTGCCATAGAAATGGCTTTTAAACTGTTCTTTGGATTAACCTTGTAGCTGTGTTTTCTTGATGCATGACAACTTTGCATGGAACATTGAACGGTGTTAGAATTGCTGACATACACAAGAAGATAAGGGTTATCCTCTCTTAACTGTTCAGTTTTGAACATAATATTGTTAAATATTGAGATGATATGCTCTTGGATTTGATGCACTAATCTTATGGAGTATTGTGAGACTTGAAAAGAAGAGATAACTTATTTCCGTTTTGGTATATAATGTTAATTTATTGACTAGTTTGAAATAATGTGAAGTGTTTTATATAAATATAAATATAAATTAATAGAGGACATATTTATCTTGAAAGAATACACAATTCATAAGCTGTATATTGTTTTCAAGACTAATAATGTTATCTGGTAAAAGAATCACAAAATTGGGAGGGTGTGACCAGGTCCTGTAACTATTTAGTGCTGGGACCGTGAGCAAGTTTTTGTACCTCTATGAGTTCAGAATTTTCATTACAAATAAGATGACTGTATTGAGACCTCTGAAGTCCCTCTTAAGTAAAATGTGCAGTTTTTTTTTCTTCTTGCCTACTGCTCAGTACCTAAATTTGTCATGTCCAAGTACTGATTCCTTATTACATCAAATATTTTGCTAAATTTAGTTAACTGTTTTAGTAGATACCTCACCATGGGGTAGAAGAACTGAGGACTGAAAATTAAACTTATTTTTCTATTTATTTGATTTTGTGTACTCTTTCAGGTCAGCTCTGTTTTGGCTAGAATATAGTTTTTAAACTATTTGTACATAAAATTTTATTATTTTTCTTTTTATTGAGATATATTCAGGTATGCACACACATTTTATATAGTTCTTGAATTTCAGGACAGCTATATGTAAATCTTTTTTAAAAACCTGATCATGTTAAAAACACTGAAAAAGTTGGGTGAAAGAAATCCTGTGGTGACTTCTGTTTAATACTAATTTTTGCCTTATAAATATGGTTTGTTATGTAGTGGGTTTTCCCAAAGGAAATTACGTTAATGAACAGTAGTTTACTTGACCCTTAGTAGAGAATCAAAACTAACAGGATAAGAATTTTCTTTGGCTATGAGAATTTGGTGGATTGAGAAAGAAGGAAAAACATAACAAATACTGTATTTTTTTTTTAAGATTTCATTTATTTATTTGACACAGAGAGAGAGGTCACAAGTAGGCAGAGCAGCAGGCAGAGATAGAGGGGGAAGCAGGCTCCCTGCTGAGCAGAGAGCCTGACTAGGGGCTAGATCCCAGGACCCTGAGATCATGACCGGAGCCGAAAGCAAAGGCTTTAACCCACTGAGCTCCCCAGGTGCCCCTGTATTTTTAATTAACACTTACCCAGCGGATCCTCCTGAAGTCTCAGATGCCTCCAAGACTACAATACTAGGTTTTTTTCTTTTTCAGGACTTAAGCTTTGGAAGGGGAATTATGCCAACACATCTCAAATTAGTCTCTATTGCCTCCTCAAACACCTGGAACATGAGCCCTCGGGGTTAGAACTAACTGTAAAACACAGTGAGTGTACCCTTTGAAACATCTGGTCTTAGAAGAAACACTGTTACCTCTGTATAATCAGCTTAAGAGATTTTCACCCAGGTATTTAAAATACAAACCCACTGTATTTGTCCTGTTAGTGATTTGTGGGCCTTAACTTTAGCATTTAAATCAGAGAAAGAAACTTCGGTTCTTGAAATGTACAAAACGGCTTGACATATCGTTGCTTAAGATCACAATATTGGTCAGAATGGTAGATAGACTCTCAACACTGCCTTAGCTCTGCTTGATACATATATGGGCAATAAGGCACTTTGTTTAAAAGTATTAAATGTCTTAAATTTCTTAATATGTCCCCCGAAACACCATTAGCTATTTTCAGTACTAAGATTTATTAATAAATGTAACTGTTAGTTACCTCAGATTTTCAAACAGACTGAACTAAAACTGGGGGTTTTATTACAAGGGACTTGTAATAAAGGACCACTTTCCTGGTGTCAAAACATCTTGAGACCACCACTCAATAACAAAAATAAAAAGACAAAATAGACTACTTGTCTTAATAAGTAGAAAATCATTTGTTATACTGTAGATATATACTTTAATGTTCATGTTCCAGAGACGTTGCATTTTTTTGAGACATTAAAATTTTAAGAAATAAAACCAAACATTGTGGTTATCTCTAAATGGATATTAAAATAAGCATTGTAGCTAAACCTAGCTGCCCATTTTTCCAAATATGTTCAGATTCACATCTGAAAGATCAATTTAATTATTAGCCAATGAGTGCCTATCTGCCACTTTATTAGATAAAAGGGGACAACGTGACAGTGTAAATACCCCAGAGGTGTGATTTAGCTGATACAGAAATATTCTTAAGTTGAATTTTATTAGCATTCTGCAAATGTTCCCTTTTACCAGACTATAAATACAAAAGATTATAGAACTATCATTTTTGGAAATATCAAATGTTGTTTTATCACCATCACACATCTTTTAGCCCCCCTCAAAATTACATTTTAGATTCTGCACCTTCCACTCCTCCCCCCTCCCTCCCCTTTCTTTAGTGTTCTTTTGTTTGTTTCTTTTTATTAGGTTAGAGAACTGTACTTAACAAGGCAGAGTTTCTTATTTGTGTCAAGGAACTGTTAATGGTGATGCATACTGGCAAGATAGTAAATTTGCAGTGCCTGCTTTTTTATATTTCTGACACAAATGAGAAAAGTCATAAAACCAATTTACTAGGTTTGTCTGCTTTGAACATTCTTCACAATAATATTATGATTATTTGTTGTCTGTATAAGTTCCCTCTAAATTGTGCACATATCATGTGCTATGAAAGTGTTATTTACTCCTACTACCACCTACTACTACCATTTATTATTATTATATGTCCATTGGTTAAAAACCAACGTATCAGCTAAATGATACCTGCTACTGTACAAAATGTTGGAAAGAAGCTGAGAAAAATATTCAACACTAAACACTTTTGAGAACAAGAATGTATACTTTGGATATTTTAAAATACATTATTAAATGTTACTAAAACTTTATACACTAAACTATGTGAAAATAATTTAATTTTGTAGAGTTGTATTTCTATATTCTATATAATTGAAGCTATTTTATATTGATAGTCTTTAATAAAGATGGTTTGGAGGTTTACTTGCAGTTGTGTTGTCTTTTCATGCATTCATCCAACAAATAATTGACTTTCTACTCTGTGCCAAGCTCTGTACTGGATGCGGGGATAAAGCAGTGAACAAAACAGCTAAAAATTCCGGCCTTCATGGACCTGATGTTCCCATGGGAAAGGCACGCCACAAATAAGACAAATAAGTAAAATATATTGATAAAAGCTAAGAGGAAAAAAAGTGAAGGAAGAAAATAGGATATGAAGTGTGAGAAATAGGGTGGCCGGGGACTGGGTTGCTAAGATGACCCTAGACCTGAACTGAGAGAAAACTAACCATGCTGATTTCTAAGGAAACCAGAGTGAACAACTCAAAGGTTTTGAGACTCTCTACTTTTAATATCAACATATAAATCACCAGAACTTTTTTTTTGTTTCCTAAATCAGTAAATAAAATGCAAATGAAGCTAGTTAAATGTATCGAAAAGAGGTGGCCCATAGCTTTTAAGCTTAAAAAAAAAAAAAAGATCTACATTTTTAAGTACTTTCACTTTTTTCACGTTTGCTGTCTTCTATGGAAGAATATATGTCAGAAATAAGCTTGAGGATATCATAAAGCAATATGCTATAAACATTGTCAATGATAAGAATCAAAAACATCTCCCTGGAGAGCAACAAAACACTTGCTTTTTCTGTCTGAGATGCGTATGATCCCTGTGACCAGAGATGTTCCTTTGACCTCTCGGCACCTTAAAAAGAGTCTAGCCTGGAGTGTGACTCAAGTATTCCCTCTGCCCCCTTAAATTTATCCATGTATACTTGTTAATACTTCAAATTCCCTTAGGGGAGACCGAAACCTTTCATTATTCATATTTCTTGCAGAAAAAACATCACTTCTTGAATCTGCAATGCATTTCACAAAGGATTTTGAAGTCTGTGCAATGAAAAGACTTTAAATCTTTTAAGCCTAGGAATAATGATTAATGCAATTGCTTCAGAAAGATTAACCTGTTAGCAGCATGTAAAACGGAGAGAGATCTGGCTGAAAACCCCGCTAAGAGTCAAATAAGCTGCTATGGAAAGGAAGATAGCACTAAACATGGTACCAGTAGGACTTGCTAACTCATTTTATATGAGGTAATCAAAATATAAGCAAAATTTCCCACTCGAATCCTGGCCTAAATGTGTGGTTTTGTACTTGTGACGAGTTGTATCAAAAGTGTAAAAACGGGCAACTGGGTGGCTCAGTGGGTTAAGCCTCTGCCTTCGGCTAGGATCATGAACTCAGGGTCCTGGGATCAAGCCAGTAGTCTGGCTCTCTGCTCAGCAGGGAGCCTGCTTCCCCCTCCCCCTCTGCCTGTCTCTTCTGCCTACTTGTGATATCTCTGTCAAATAAATAAATAAAATCTTTAAAAAAAAAAGTGTAAAAACAGACAAGATTAATAAAGGAAAAACTAGAATCTTAAGTTCCAAAAAATAACTCAACTTACGGTAGATGTGTTTCAAGAGTGCAGGTCCTAAAGAGTAAGAGGATAAAATAGAATCTCTATTTATTAGAAACCATCAAACAAGATATAAAAAGAAATCAGGAATTTATTATATGCTACCACAGAAGGATCTCCAGGATGTACAAACTGAAAAGAAGCAAGGGGAAAATAGAGCAAGACATTAGATGCAGGATACATGTACATCACATCTACTGTGTTTCTGTTTGTTCGTTTGTTTTGTTTTGTTTGCCCAGAATCAGACTTGAATCTGATAAGTTTCCAGATTAGTTCTCTAAGTGTGGAATGGGTATAGATACCAAGTACAGATGTCACCAAGACCTCTTCTGAGACACCATGGGATTAAAAACTTTTCTTAATAATACTGAGACACTAATTGCCTGTTTCACTCTCATTCTCTCACTGCACAGTGGAGTTTTCCAGCAGCTACATGATGTGTGGTATTGCAGTAGAGTGGGGACAAAAAGAGTCACGTAAATCCAGCTGTCTTCTATTAAGTTAGGCATTAAAGAGATTTTCAAAAATACAAAACAAGGCTATTCTCATTTTTGTTGTTTTAAAAAATGGTTACTTTTTAAAATGTTATTTATATTATGGGTTATTTCAAGTAAACTACTATTTTAAAATTTCCCGTTTCGGTTTCTGAACAGTATCAATACGTTTAACACAGAAACAGCTTCCTTGTGATCCTGGTTTTTTAAGAGTGAAAAGGGGTCTTAAAAAGGTTGTGAAGCACTGTTCTAGAACAGAACAGGTCATTGGTTCTCAGCCTTGCACATTAGGATCCCTAAGCCCAAGCACTAGTTAAAACAGCATATCCCTGTCCCCTTTGGTTAGTCTTGAGAACCTCCGCTCCGATAAAACCACCAATTTGAATAAAATACAGAAGAAAGAGGAACATGTTAAATTAAGTTACTGGGGTGCTATGAGCCAAGGCAGACTGTAAACATGACTAGATAAACAATCCCTGCCTAATTAAAGGAGCAGAAATGGAATGGATTTGTAAGAGAAAATGGAAGGATAACCCTGGGAACTAAAACTAAACTTGGCTAACCCACGCGGTTGGTTAACTACTCTATTACAGTTTTGGCTCCTAAATATCCTGTTACTGGACTAGCTCTCACGGCTCCCTTCCTGCACCTCTGCGATTCAGTCCCCACGGCCCGCCTGCCTGCCGACCCTGCGGGCAGCAAGGAAAGCCCACATCGCGGTTTACCACGGCAGAACTCGGCGCGGAGGAGCCACGTGTCGGGAGTCACATGGCTGGTGCCAGAAGGCGGGAGGCGGTTGGAGACGCCTGCGCAGCTCCGGGGAACCCAGGCCCTGCACACTGATATCCCGGCATCCTGAGCGCTGCTTTCCCGCCAGGAGGACGCCGAAGCCGTTTTCTGCTTCCTTTCGTCCTCCTTCTCGGGCTTGTTTTGCCACAGCTGTTGTCTGTTTTTTAACCTCCGTCATCCCACCATGCAGCGTGAATCTCTGAAGAAGAAGCAAGAGAAGAAGGCGGAAAAGCGGCTCTTTGACCCCGCATCCTTCGGGAAGGACCTCCTGGCAGGCGGGGTCGCAGCGGCTGTGTCCAAGACCGCGGTGGCCCCCATCGAGCGGGTGAAGCTGCTGCTGCAGGTGCAGGCGTCTTCCAAGCAGATCAGTGCCGAGGCGCAGTACAAAGGCATGATGGACTGCCTGGTGCGGATTCCCCGAGAGCAAGGTGCGTACCGGTTCTAGGTCAGCGTCCCAGAAAAGGGGGTGGAGCGAGAGGGGATGGACTCTACCGCAACCGCATCGGTCGGTGAGGAGTTTATTTCTTCTCCGTTGAGAAGTCAGTGTTTTAACCAGTCTTAAGAGGCTGCTCTTCCGCGAGCCCAGAAGGCCTACCACGTGGTCAGTCCTGAGTAGGAGCGGCTACCGCATTCTCTTAAGTTTCTCCTCAACATCAGGATTTACACCTCGGTGCAGTTGTGCCTGGCTCAGAAGGAAAGTGGTTGACCTCCCAGGATCGAGGGAGATGCCATTAGGTAATTTGCTGTTTATTAACAGGTGCTTTAACGTGCTTAAGTATTTGTTGAAATAGTACTTTTAAGAGAAGTACCCCAAATATGGAAGCATCGGAGCCTCCCAGTACTCTAGTTCCTACTCAGTGAAAGAGGTTCTGTTTATTCTTGAGAACTACTGAAGACCAGGGCGGAAACTAAAGAGGGGCATTCACCCCTGCACAAATTTGTGGAGGACCCCCCAAAACTCAAAAAGACAAATATTATAAATCAAAATGCGAAAAATTCAAGGTGAGCAAAATATCAAAATTTTAAATAAAGACAGTAGTATTTTGCATCAGCCCTGCATTAATTAAAATTTTCATATTTTTTCATTGTGGAGAGTTTTTCCAGTATTATTGAAATGATTTCAAGGAATAAATAATGAAAGTGCTTTGTTAACCATTAAATACCCTCCTGTTACAGAATGGCTCCTAAGTTAGCTAAGTAGGTAAGAGGATAAATTTACCACCAATTTTCTATAATTGACCCATGTAGTTGTATTCAGTTGAAAACTCTATATAAACTTTAAAAAGGAAATAGCATGTACCCCTGGGGATAAAAATATGTTTATAAAAAATAAAAATTAAAAAAAAATAAAAAATAAAAATAAAAAGGAAATAGGTCTATTTATTGTGTATTCTGAATGAGAAGTGAAGTGGTTTCAACTCCAGTGCCTTCCTTTTCTTCCATTCCTAAGTCAGTGGTTGCTCTTCCATGAGAAAAGCATTCTTTCCCTAGGGATGTACTTACAACTCCTCTTGAGCTGTTGAGTGTAGTATTTAGGGTGGAGTGTAACTTTTTTTTTAAGATTTTATTTGTTTGAGAGAGAGAGCAAGAGCACAAGCTGGGGGAATGGCAGGCAGAGGGAGCAGGATGTAGGACCCTATTCCAGGATCCTGGATTCATGACCTGAGCCAGAGGCAGACACTTAATGGACTGAGCCACCCAGGTGCCTCTGAGTGTAACTTTTAAGGCATCATCTAAGCCGTAAATTTAGAATGCCCATCCGGGTAGTTGAGCTCAGATCTTTCATTGTGCTTCACATTTCTCCACTCCCATTTGTTTGGGAAGAGTAAACTTCCCATTTCCCTCTGGGTTTTTAAAGGAAAAGTGGGAACCTATCTCTTCTTGGCTGACATTCTAAGACCTCTTCAGAGAAGTAAGAGACTCTATTATTAGCTAATCTGGTTTAAATATTTAGTAAGGTAAAGTTAAATATCCTGCTCAGATTGTGCTGATCACTAATTTATTTTCATTTATTTTAATTTTTTTATTTTTTATAAACAAAGTATTTTTATCCCCAGGGATACAGGTCTGTGAATCGCCAGGTTTACACACTTCACAGCACTAACCACAGCACATACCCTCCCCAATGTCCATTACCCCACCCTAATTTATTTTAATTTTAAGTGTTTTAAATGATATTTAAACCTATACATATTCAATATGGCTCTTGTAAATTAAGATAATTTTGGATAGTATTCCAGTCCCTGTTTTCTTTTACCTTCCAATGAGATGAATATAGGCAGAACTTTAAGATGTTTTCTACTGTTATAGACCAGGCTTTGTGCTAAGAGATTAGAATTCACAACAGGGATAATATTGCCATCTAGGGGTATATTTTACAATCTTGTAGGGAATTTTTTGTTTAGCACAAAGATAGAAGGCTGTAATCCTTATTTCCAATGATGTAAAAGGCAAAAACCAGGGATAGTAAACATCCTGCTGCTGTACATGGCCAGTCCTACACAACAAACATTATTCTACAACCTGAATGACTCAGTTCTCCCATTGGACATTCTTGTAGCAGTAAAACCTGTTTATAATTTTCTAAGCCTAGAACTTAATTATAGTTATAGTTATAAACACAATCTATCTGGAACATTGTTTCCATGTTCACTGATTCCAGAAATGCAGTTACCATGTGAATAGAGGGAATATTGTACTTTATTTTATTAAGAAGTGTACTAAGGGGCACCTGGGTGGCTCAGTAGGTGAAGTGTCCGACTCTTCATTTTGACTCAGGTCATGATTTCAGGGTTGAGTTGGAGCCCCGCCTCAGGCTCTGTGTGGGGCTCTGTACCAGGTAAACAGGAGCCTGCTTAAGATTCTTTCTCTCCCACTTCCTCTGCCCTCCCCCCCCAATAAAAAAATTATACTGAGAATTGTTCACTATTGGGAAAACTCACCAATTATTCTTTTACATTTGGTCATCACTTTACTCTTGAATTCATGATGGTTGCACATTTATATACCCAAATATATTAAGCCCTTTAAAAGAGATATAAATGCATCTTAAGTATAACTTTCATTATTAAGTAGAAGCAAACATCTGCCTGTTTTGTCTATGGTATGTTCATACTTCACCAATTTACTAATTAAAATACCTATTTTATTCAAAATGTCTTTTTTTTTCTCTTCCTATATAGTAGAGAGGGCATTATATGGATTTGTAAAAAGTTGAAGAGGTCACAGTCTTTGAATTCTGTTTCTAGATAGTAAAGAAAGTACTGTAAAATATGTATTCTGTGTAGAGGACTTGAGTCTGCTAAGTTTGAGAATCACTGTGGTAAATCACTGGAACTTTACTAGGCAATCAAGTTCTGAAATTGTTATTTTCTGGAATTTACTTTCTGTCACTTTTTTGAAAATCAAGACACATCCTCATCTCAGAGTTTCTTTTGAGTTTCATGTTTGCTCTAATTTTGCTGATAAATTTTCTTTAGACAACATGAAATGAACCTGAGGGACATGAACTCATTAGACACAAGTAGGTGCTCTCACACTGTCATCTTACCTTATCTCTGCTTTGTTTGTACCCCAAAGACAGATCTCATCATTTTAAAGCTTTGAACTTAGCATTAAACATCTCTTTGGGTACTTTTCATACTTCTTCTAAGATTTCTTTGGCTTATAAAAGCTTCTGGATTTAACTTGGCTGATGGTATTCTTAAAGATTTATTTTATTCTTTAGTTGGTTCTAAGACCTTCCAACTTTGTGTACATTTAATTTCTGTTTAAACCATTATTATATAAATAAAGCATGTTTATTATAGAAAGTTAGAAATATAAAGAAGTACAAAGTAAAACAAATGACTACTAAAATCACTACAGTTAACATTTTGGTGTCTATGCTATAATTTTTCACTGGGCACAATATGCATATATGTAAGCATATTCTAAATTAAAATAATTGTTTTATTTAATATATTGTAAAACTAATCTTTTAAAAATCTGATCTGTGCAGTTCATTTTTAAGCACCTACCAGAACTCTTTTCTCTTTTAAGAATTTCAGACCGTGAGGTTTTTATATCTTGAAAACAGTGTTTTGGGGTATGAAAAGAAAATATTAGGCATTCACTTAAAATAAAATGGGAAAATAAACTTTATGATATTTGGTGTATGAGTTGGCACTGGCACGTATGCTGGGCCAAATGTGAATTATATAGCACAGAACACTAAGGCATTCCGGAAAAAATATGAATTATACACTGGAGAGGGGATGACAGGTAGCCTTCCTCAATTATTATATAATAAACTTAGTTTATGTTTGCTCAATTGGATTTATAGAGACAAGACTATTTGAATATTTGAAATTATCAAGAAGACTTTGAAATATAGCTTTATGTATACTGTTCTTAAGAATGAACGTTATCCTAAGGGTGCCTTGAGATATATAACAAATGATGATATGAAAACATCATGATTAGTAAGATAGCTAAAGATTGTTTAATTGTTCTAATGAATGCTAAGTTAGGCTCTGATATCTCCTAGCCAGAATTTTTTTCCAGCCATTGTGTCTAAATAGCTTTTCCTCCTTCTTCCATCTCCGTATACTATTTTTGATCTTATAGCCACTTGACATATTTATATCTTATAGCCACTTGACAGAGGGAGATCACAAGTAAGCAGAGAAGCAGGCAGAGAGAGAAAGGAGGAAGCAGGCTCCCCGCTGAGCAGAGAGCCTGATTCAGGGCTCCATACCAGGACCCTGGGATCTTGACCTGAGTTGAAAGCAGAGGCTTTAACCCACTGAGCCACCCAGGTGCCCCCATTTCCCTTTTTTAAAAGAGCTTTATTTACCACACTTTAATAATCTTAAAACTTTTTAAAAGGATTTATTTCTTCAGAAACCTAAACCTGGAATAGAGTTTTGTTGCTAGACACAAGACCTGACTAAATCCTGGTTGGCTATTTATTAACCATGTCTGTAGACAGTCTCTAAACTTTTAAAATTTCAGTTTGTGCATGTATAATATGGGTAGTATAGGACAACCTACATCGTAAGCATAATGTAGTGATTAAATGAAATACACAACCTTTGGCCAGTGCCTGGCGCATAGTAAACACTCAGGAAATGGTAGCATCTAGCATTACATGTTCCATGTCCTAGTAGAAAATGAATCAGTTTTGAGTACTGATATTATTTCTTGGCTATTAAATATGCTCCTTAATTATCTTTGTGCAAGGGCGCCTGGGTGGCTCGGTGGGTTAAAGCCTCTGCCTTTGGCTCAGGTCATGATCCCAGGATCCTGGGATCAAGCCCCTCATCAGGCTCTCTGCTCAGCAGGGAGCCTGCTTCCCCCTCTCTCTCTGTCTGCCTCTCTGCCTACTTGTGATCTCTCCCTGTCAAATAAATAAATAAAATCTTTAAAGTGTTCTCCCCCAAAAAAATTATTTGTTAAATAAAACTTTCAGTTTCTGAGCATCAGCCCAGTCAACTGAGATTATTTTCCTTTGAATTTTTATCATCAGAAGACTGATTCTGGGTATTCTCCAAGTTGGGACTAGAGTAGCTAGATCAAACCATTGGATAATTTGCAATATAGTAGAAACAACTATGGCTACTGGAGAGATAGCCTATTGTATTCTAGGGCAGCTCAATTATAAAGATTATAAAGGTAGCTCTAAATTATAGGGGTAACATAATGACTGAATTTTAAGGATTGATCAATCCATGGAGATTTGAAGTGGGAAGATTGTTGATCTGAAAAGTTTTCTTCAGCCTCTCCTTCAGGCCTCTGGAGAATGCCTTGAATTGTAAATTGATCTCTTTACTGGCTAGGTTCCAGAAGGTAAAGGTAAGTATACTTTAGACTCCATTTTGTGGGGGGGGGGGGCAGGGGCAGAGGGAGAGAAAGAGTCTTAAGCAGGCTCTACACCCAGCACAGAGCTCCATGCGCAGCTCGATCTCAGAACCCTTAGATCATAACCTGAGCCAAAATCAAGAATCAGACGCTGAACCAACTAAGCCACCCAGGCACCCCCACTTTAGATTCTTTTTTTTTTATTTTTTTAAATTTATTTATTTGTCAGAGAGAGAGGGAGAGAGAGCGAGCGAGCACAGGCAGACAGAGTGGCAGGCAGAGGCAGAGGGAGAAGCAGACTCCCCGCCGAGTAAGGAGCCTGATGTGGGACTCGATCCCAGGACGCTGGGATCATGACCTGAGCCGAAGGCAGCCGCTCAACCAACTGAGCCACCCAGGCATCCCCCCACTTTAGATTCTTAATGCTTTCTCATTCTCATAAGTATATATACAAACCAATTTTGTTTTAACCATAGAAACTGCATATCCTGATTTGGAAATGAGGGTAAGAATCACTAGCTGTAGCAAGCTCTGTTTTTCTACCTAGTAAAAAGCCTTATATTCAAATGATGATACATTCCATAGATTTAAAGGTATTTAAGGCTTTTTACTAGAAATTAACAACATTGAAATGGGGTACATGGAGTTAACATTGCCTTTTTTCTTCAGTAGATTCACATGTAGACTTAATTTTTTCTCATGAGAAAGTGTAAGTTTTAGATAGTTCAAATAACTAAGTTTGTTAAAACTATGAGGATTTTTAAAATAATAATACAAGTTTGTATTTAATGTATTTTTTTTTGGTAGGTTTCTTCAGTTTTTGGCGTGGCAATTTGGCCAATGTTATCCGATATTTTCCAACACAGGCTCTTAATTTTGCGTTTAAGGACAAATACAAACAACTTTTCATGTCTGGAGTTAATAAAGAAAAGCAGGTAAGTACATTTTAATATCTATTATTTTCTAAGGAATAGTTGGATTTCCCTTAGCCTATGATGTTTTATTTGGGAGGAGGTGCTGAGTGGTAGAAGAAATAATAATTAAAACATATACATGTTATAATCACTATTCTTCTATACTAGGAGAGCTCAAAAAAAGCAATCAACAGATCTGTATTCTTATATATTTGAGGTAATTAATTTCCTAAAGAAGTACATTGTTTCATTTTTATGACTAAGGCTCTATTTAGGTGAGATTAAAGTGCATAGGAATATCAAATCAAACAACAGAAAAGCAACAAATTGAAGTTGGAGGGTTCTTTTTTTTTTATTGAAAAGGTACTTTCTCTTTTCAAGGTAATCACTCCCTTGACTACAGAATTTCAATTTCAAAATTTCCTATTTGTATGAACTATATGTCATTTGTTTAGATTTCTGTTTGTTTTGTTGCCTCCATACTATACCACCTACTTCACTCTTAAGGTCGTCCTTTTACCCTTATAAAGTCTCTCTTCCCTTTTATCCTTTCTCTTTCCTCCAACAAGCCAACCAACCAATTGAGCTTTCCTAGGAGGTTTTTTTATAAAAGCAGCTATTTGTGGAACATTCCTTCGTTGCTGCCTTTTAAAATTTCTTTTCATATCTCTTATTCCCATTTTTTCACAATTTATATTTCTTTTTTTTTTTTTAAGATTTATTTATTTATTTATTTATTTATTTATTTATTTTTGAGAGAGAGAAGACAACACAAGCAGGAGGAGCAGCAGGCAGAATGAGAGGGAGAAGCGGGCTTCCTGCTGAGCAAGGAGCCTTAGGTGGGGTTGGATCCCAGGATCCTAGGATCATGACCTGAACTGAAGGGCAGACCCTTAACTGACTGAGCCACCCAGGCGTCCCTCACCATTTATATTTCATTAACAAATGTTTAATGAATAATTTGCACTATTTTGGAGTGGGAGATATAAAGGTAATGAAGAAAATTCTTTAGACTTAGATCTGGATTTGGATTCTGGTGCTCTGTTATTTAGCTGTGTGAATTTTTGGATAAGTTACCTCTGTGATTCTTAGTTTTCTCATCTGAAAAAAACTGACAACGTTTAAATGAGATTACTTATAAAGTGCTTATCATACTACAGTGCTTTATGGGAGGCACTTGGAAAAATATTCCTGTCTTTTTTAGCTGACAGCTGTAATAATTGGAACTTTTCTTGACTCAGCCGCACTTCCACTGTCAGAAGTGTCATAGTTTGAATAATAAATTATATGATAATCCACCCAGAAAGTCATTGATCTGCCTTCCTGGGATCTATGAATGTTTAAGGAATACCTTAAGCCACAAAAGTGTCTTTATACATATGTGGTTTTTATTGGAAGAGGATCTATTGCTTGCAACAGTCTCAAAGAAAACTGAGACCTAAAAATCAGAGGTCCCCAAGATCAACTTCATGTTCAATGATTCACTAGGACTCAAAGAACTCAGAAAAGCTGCTACATTCATAGTTTTTTACAGCCAAAAACTATAGATTAAAATCAGCAAAAGGAAGAACCTCATAGGGACAGAGTCCAGAAGAAACTAGATGTAAACTTCTAGTTATCTTCTCCTAGTAGAGTCACATGGACAGCACTTAATTCTCCCAGCAGTGATGTGTGAGAATACATATGATGTGCTGCCAAACAGCATTATTCACTTGAACACTGGTATCCAGAATTCCTTGGGAGTTAGTTGTATAGACATGGAATATGACTGTCCTAGCTACTCAGACTCCAGCCACCTAAAACAGGAGATAAAACTGGTATATTAGCCCACTGTTCCAGCCATACAAAAACAGGTGTTCACCATAAATTCTCATGTTAGCATAAACCGTCTGGTGTGGCCCAAAGCCTCCAGCATACGAAGAGACTCTTACCTAGGAGGATATTCCAAGGGTTTAGACATTATCTTGAAGGAACTGGTCAGGGCAGGTCATGAAGATCTCAGTATATGAAGGGTTTGGGCAATGCAGGCCTCCTGATTTAACTCTGCTGAACACTTTCCACCCCACCTCCCCAAAAAGATAATTTCTAGAAGACTAAGCCAAATGAAGAAATTAACTCCTGAGTTAACCAGAATATTTGTATTACTGGCATCTATTCCTAACAGTATAAATAACATACTCTAAAACTTTTAAAGTTGACTTCGATCCTTGCTAAGTGTCTGTAATAAATTTCAAATTAGTAGAGCGTGAAGTAAAAACATCTTTAGTATTCCTATGAAAACATTCTATGTTATTTAGAATGTAAGGGTATTCAGTCACAATTAAGTAATGTAATATTTAAATATATACTATTTAGTAAATCTGGATATTAATGACCCTTTTATTTCTGACTTTGGACATCCACATTTTATTTCATCTTTGTCTACCTCCCTAAAGTGAAGAAAAAGAACTAAAAAAAGAAAAATTAAAATTTTGGTTTCTTTCCTGGTCTTAAAAAAAGCAAGGAAGGTAGAAAAAACAAATATAGTATGTGAATTTAAAAGTGATTGATCTAGGGGCGCCTGGGTGGCTCGGTGGGTTAAGCCTCTGCCTTCAGCTCAGGTCATGATCTCAGGGTCCTGGGATCAAGCCCCGCATCGCGCTCTCTGTCATCAGGGAGCCTGCTTCCCCCTCTCTCTCTGCCTGCCTCTCTACTTGTGATCTCTCTGTGTCAAATAAATAAATAAAATCTTTTTTTTTTAAAAAAAGTGATTGATCTACCACAATAAGATATCATTGCCCACACATCAGAATGGCTAAAATAGTGACAATACCAAATGTTGGTGAGGATGTAGAGAAGCTAGATTATTCTCTCTCTCTCTCTCTTTTTTTTGGGGGGGGGGGGTAACTTTATTTATTTTGTTTTTTTAGTGTTCCAAGAGTCGCTGTTTAAATATAACTGGTGAAAATGTAAAATGATAATTGTCACTCTAGAAAAGAGGATGAGAATTTCTTTTTTTTTTTTTAATTTTCTTTTTTTTTAAATTTATTTATTTGTCAGAGAGAGAGAGGGAGAGAGAGAGAGCGTGAGCACAGGCAGACAGAGTGGCAGGCAGAGGCAGAGGGAGAAGCAGGCTCCCTGCCGAGCAAGGAGCCCGATGTGGGACTCGATCCCAGGACGCTGGGATCATGACCTGAGCCGAAGGCAGCCGCTCAACCAAGTGAGCCACCCAGGCGTCCCGAGGATGAGAATTTCTTATAAACTAAGTGTGTGCTTACTATACAGCCCAGCAGTTATACTTTTGGGCATTATTCTAGAGAATGAAAACTTATATTCACAGAAAAACCAGTGTACACAGTGTTTATAGAAGCTTGTTTCATAATAGGCCAAAATCTGGAAATAACCCAGGTATCTTCCAATAGGTGAATGGTTAAACTATGGTACATCTCACTATGGAATACTTTTCAGCAATAAAGAGGAACAGACTTTTGATAAAACAAATATTGTATGATCCTACTTAGGTATCTAGAACAGGCAAATTCATAGAGACAAAAAACAGAGTAAGAGGCTAAGAGGAAGAAAGACTAGGAGTTTTATCTAATGGGTATAGGGTTTCTATTTGGGATGAAGAGGTTTGGAAGTAGAGAGTAGTGATGTGTTGGGTTTTTCTTAAATTTTGTTATTTCTTTATTTGAGAGAGAGCACAAAGGGGAGAGGAGCAGAGGGACAAGAAGACTTCCCATGAGTGGGCAGCCCAACTTGGGGCTCCATCCCAGAGATCCAATATCATAACCTGAGCCAATGTCAGGCGCTTAACCGACTGAACCACCCAGGAACCCCAAGAAGAGTGATATTTTTATGTTATTGTGAATGTACTTAGTATCACTGAATTATACACTTAAAAATGACTAAAGAATGTACTTAGTATCACTGAATTATACACTTAAAAATGACTAAAGTCAGGGACACTTGGGTGGCTCAGTGAGTTAAGTGCCTGACTCCTGGTTTCGACTCAGGTCATGATTTCAGGGTCCTAAGGTACAGCCCCACGTTGGGCTCCATGTTCAGCGGGGAGTCTCCTTGAGATTTTCTCTCTTCCTCTCCCCTTGCCTCTTCCCCTGCATGCTTTTTCTCTCAAATAAATAAATACATGTTTTTTTTTAAAGACTAAAATGGTAAGTTTTATGTATATTTTATAAATTTTTTTACAAGATTTTATTTATTTATTTGACAGAGAGAGATCACAAGTAGACAGAGAAGCAGGCAGAGAGAGGGGGGGAAGCAGGCTCCCGGCTGAGCAGAGAGCCTGATGCGGGGCTTGATCCCATGACCCTGAGATCATGACCTGAGGCGAAGGCAGAGGCTTAACCCACTGAGCCACCCAGGCGCCCCTATTTTATAAATTTTTAAAGAACAAATTTGATAACGTGTAGCAACTTTGGAAGCTAAGTGAAAAAAACTCAATCTCAAAATTTGCTTTCTGATTTCATTTATATAACATTCTTGAAATGTTAAAATCATTGAGATAAAAATAATGTAGTGGTTGCCAGAAGAGAGGGAGGTGGTTATGGCTTTAAAAGGGTAGCATCGAGGGGCGCCTGGGTGGCGTGGGTTAAAGCCTCTGCTTTCGACTCAGGTCATGATCCCAGGGTCCTGGGATTGAGCCCCACATCAGGCTCTCTGCTCTGCAGAGAGCCCACTTCCTCCTCTCTCTCCCTGCCTGCCTCTCTTACCTACTTGTAATATCTGTCAAATAAATAAATAAAATCTTTAAAAGGGTAGCATTGAGAGATCTTTATCACAGAACTATTGACTGTGGCAGTGGTCACATGAATCTGCATATGTGATAAAACTGTATATATTTAAACACACACACAAACAAATAGACGTAAAATTGGTGAAATCTGAATAAGTTTTTATCAGTGTTGATTTCCTCTACTATAGTTATGCTAGATATTAGGGGAAATTAGTTGAAGGGTTTATAGACTCTCTTTCTATCACTTCTTAGGTTACATGTGAATCTGCAATTATTTAAAAATAAGAAGTTTTTAAAAAATAACCATGGTGGGCGGGGAGGTGTCTGGGTGGTTCAGTCAGTTAAGCATCAGACTCTTTTTTTTTTTTTTTTTTTTTTTTTTATAAACATATACTGTATTTTTATCCCCAGGGGTACAGGTCTGTGAATCGCCAGGTTTACACACTTCACAGCACTAACCATAGCACATACCCTCCCCAATGTCCATAACCCCACTCCCCTCTCCTGACCCCTCTCCCCCCCCAGCAACCCTCAGTTTGTTTTGTGAGATTTTTTTTTTAAAGATTTTATTTATTTATTTGTCAGAGAGAGAGAGCGAACGAGAGAGCGAGCACAGGCAGACAGAGTGGCAGGCAGAGGCAGAGGGAGAAGCAGGCTCCCTGCCGAGCAAGGAGCCCGATGTGGGACTCGATCCCAGGACGCTGGGATCATGACCTGAGCCGAAGGCAGTTGCTTAACCAACTGAGCCACCCAGGCGTCCCTGTTTTGTGAGATTAAGAGTCACTTACGGTTTGTCTCCCTCCGGATCCCATCTTGTTTCTTTTATTCTTTTCCTACTCCCCAAACCCCCCATGTTGCATCTCCACTTCCTCATATCAGGGATATCATATGATAGTTGTCTTTCTCCGATTGACTTATTTCACTAAGCATGATACCCTCTAGTTCCATCCACGTCGTCGCAAATGGCAAGATTTCGTTTCTTTTGATGGCTGCATAGTATTCCATTGTGTATATATACCACATCTTCTTTATCCATTCATCTGTTGATGGACATCTGGGTTCTTTCCATAGTTTGGCTATTGTGGACATTGCTGCTGTAAACATTCGGGTGCACATGCCCCTTCAGATCACTACGTTTGTCTTTTTAGGGTAAATACCCAGTAGTGCAATTGCTGGGTCATAGGGTGGTTCTATTTTCAACTTTTTGAGGAACCCCCATGCTGTTTTCCAGAGGGATTGCACCAGCTTGCATTCCCACTAACAGTGTAGGAGGGTTCCCATTTCTCCGCGTCCTCGCCAGCATCTGTCATTTCCTGACTTGTTAATTTTTGCCATTCTGACTGGTGTGAGGTGATATCTCATTGTGGTTTTGATTTGTATTTCCCTGATGCCGAGTGATATGGAGCACTTTTTCATGTGTCTGTTGGCCATCTGGAGGTGTTCTTTGCAGAAATGTCTGTTCATGTCCTCTGCCTATTTCTTGATTGGATTATTTGTTCTTTGGGTGTTGAGTTTGCTAAGTTCTTTATAGATTTTGGATACTAGCCCTTTATCTGATATGTCGTTTGCAAATATCTTCTCCCATTCTGTCAGTTGTCTTTTGGTTTTGTTAACGGTTTCCTTTGCTGTGCAAAAGCTTTTGATCTTGATGAAATCCCAATAGCTCATTTTTGCCCTTGCTTCCCTTTTTTGATTTCAACTTGGTTAGATTTTAGTTATTTTATTTCTCCAGAAAGGGCTTTTAGATCTCCAGAGAGGGTTTCTCTGATATCTTCCATGCCTTTTTCGAGCCCGGCTAGAACCTTGAGAATCGTCATTCTGAACTCTAGATCTGACATATTACCAATGTCTGTATTGATTAGGTCCCTAGCCTTCGGTACTGCCTCTTGTTCTTTTTTTTGTGGTGAGTTTTTCTGCCTTGTCATTTTGTCCAGATAGTGGGCAGATGAAGGGGCAAATAAAATGCTAAAAAGGTGGCAAAGACTCCAGGAAAGTGCACTTTAACCAAATCAGAGGAGACCCCAAATCGTGGGGGGGGGGGGGGG
>PISX010000457.1:0-16874 GCA_004024625.1 Mellivora capensis | reverse complement strand
ATAAGGGTAAACACAATGAAGGGATGGAATATGCCTATAAAGATGAAAAAAAAATTTTTTTTTAATTTCTAAACAAGGAGTTGATAAAGTAAGTTGGTTGGAGAATAAAGAAAAAGAAAGAGGAGAGAATTTGCTCGGGCTGGAGACTAGAACAAGCCCAGAGCTAGATTTAGGGCATATTTTGATCTATTAGAAGAAGTTGTACCCCAGATTTTTTAGAAGGAAAAAACCCTATGTGTATACAAAAAATAAAGTTAAATACTATGAAGGATAAAATATGACTATAACAATGAAGCTTCAAAAATGATTATTATTATTTTTTTAAGCATCTAACTCTTAATCTTGGCTCAAGTCCTGATCTCAGAGTTGTAAGTTCAAGCCCCGTGTTGGGCTCCACGTCCAGCTCCATTATTACTTTAAATAATAATAATAACAACAACAACCATGGTGGGAGCTATATGCCTACTATATACTGTTTCACTGAATTTTCACCTCACTCTTTGAGGTAGTTATTTTTATCTTAGATGTAAAGCTAAGGAAAGTAAGACTCAGAGGTGAGAGCACTTTCCAAACCATTTGTTCAGGTCTTTCTAACTCCCAAACTCAGATCCTTCAACTGGACTCTTTCTCTGTCAACTCTTTCTCTGGTGACTACACTGAGTGAAACTTAGCTCAGCCTGGGCACAAAATGTTTCTCTGACCCCTTTTTTTAGTAGCTTCCAATATAACCCTTGACAGGGAAGACTAGAACTTCTTCTAGCTCTTTCCTGCCCAGACAAACTTTGTTGGAAACAGTTTTGCTTCTAGAGCATTTGTTCTTCAGTGCATCATTGAGTCCATTAACATGATATCTGTTTGTCTGCAAAATAAACAAGATTATTTTCCTCCAAAACCCTCTGATTCTTTCAACCTCCTCTCCCTCCCTGACTCTTCTCTTTGCCCTCTCCTTTTATGATATAGTAATATCTGAAATTACTGACTTATAATAATTGAAACTCTCATTTATACTGATGTACCACCTCCTTTGGGTCTGTTTTATTTTCAAGCGTAATCTTGAAGGGATAGATTTTTTGTTACACGAACACTTGCAAGATTATGATTCAACATAGATACTTCTTGTCTCCCTCTCCTTGCTCCCTTCAGTCTTTCCTCCTTCCCTCTTCCTTTCTTTGGTCAGAAAGTTGGCCATACTACTTACACATGTTCTGCCTGCCTATGTCATTTTTTCCAAAGCCCCACTTCCAGTGTCAGAAGTGTCATAGTTTGAGTAATAAATTATATGGTAATCCACCCAGAAGGTCATTGATCTGCCTTCCTGGGATCCATGAATGTTTAAAGAACACCTTAAACCATTAAAAGTGTGTTTATACGTACGTGGTTTTTATTGGAAGAGGATCTATTGCTTGCAACAGTCTCAAAGAAGACTGAGACCTAAAAATAGTTATTTAATACCTTTTCCATTTCTGTCCTTAACTGCTAATTGGCATAGAATTTTAGAGTTAAATTCCCAAGGAATACACTTTGGTCCAACTCATCTTTTTCTACCAGGTTACGGATTATCTACTAGATTATGGATTAGCTATCCTGGGGTCAGATGCAATCTCCTGATCTAATTATCTCTGGGTGATTATGAAACATGTCTACCCATACAAAACCTAGGAGTTTCACTGAAAAGGAGCCATGATAGTCTGAGGACAATACATGGGATTACCAGTACCTCATTAAGTAGATATTTATTGAATGCATTACCATTATTTTGGGCAAGGCCCATAACTTGTTTTGTAAAATAAACAGATTAATTAAGAATCTTGGCTTCAAAAAAGTGCAAACAACCAAAATGTCCATGAACTGATGAATGGGCAAATAACATGTGGTAAGTTCATATAATGGAATTTTATTTAGCAATTAAAAAAAGGGGGGTGCCTAGGTGGCTCAGTCAGTTAAGTGGCTGCCCTTGGGCTCAGATCATTATCCCAGCGTCCTGGGGATCGAGCCCTACATTGAAGAGCCTGCCTTTCTCTCCCTCTCCCTCTGCCTGCCACTTTGCCTACTTGAGCTCTCTCTCTGTCAAATAAATAAATAAAATCTTTTTTTAAAAAATGAAATGCTAATACCTGCTACCACATGGATGAACCTTGAAAATATTATGTTAAAAGAAAGAAGTCAGGGGACACCTGGGTGGCTCAGTTGGTTAAGCGGCTGCCTTCGGCTCAGGTCATTATCCCAGCATCCTGGGATTGAGTCCCACATTGGGCTCCTTGCTCGGCAGGGAGCCTGCTTCTCCCTCTGCCTCTGCCTGCCACTCTGTCTGCCTGTGCTCCCTGACTCTCCCTCTCTCTCTGACAACTAAATAAATAAAAATCTTTAAGAAAGAAAGAAAGAAAGAGAGAGAGAGAGAGAGAGAGAGAGAAAGAAAGAAAAAGAAAGAAAAAGAAAGAAAGAAAGAAAGAAAGAAAGAAAGAAAGAAAGAAAGAAAAAGAAAGAAAGAAAAAGAAAGAAAGAAAAAGAAAGAAAGAAAGAAAGAAAAAGAAAGAAAGAAAGAAGTCACAAAAGACTACATACTGTGTTATTCCATGTGTAGGAAATGTCCATAATAGGCAAATCTATAGGGACAGTAAGTGGCTTAATAGTTACCTCAGACTCAGGGGCATGGGGAGGATGTGGAGTGACTTCTGGTCATTCCATTGGGTATAGGGCTTTTTGGGGGGAGCTGATGAAAATGTTTTGAAACTGATAATGGTTGAACAATCTGAAAATATTAACAATCCATTGGATTGTATGGCAAATTTACATTGGTAAATTGCATGGTGTATAAATACATCTCAGTAAAACTCTTAAATAAATAATAATCCTGACTCTAAGAAATTTATGGTCTGCATGAGGTAAGATAAGACATGTATATAAATACTTATAAATTGAAAGTAGGAAGTGATTGTAAATACTATTTAAATGAGAATCTAGAACATGTTGACATATTTTACATATTGGTCACAGGATTCAATTCTAATTCTCTTGAGAGCGGAAGTATTTATGGAGAGAGATGATTACATATAGATTTGGGTAGGTTTAGAGATCAGAGGTTTCATGGAAGAAGTTGAATTTGAATTAGAGTATAAATTAATAACTTTTTGTTTTAAAAAGTTAGGAAAGTCCTTCTAGGTCAAGAGAAAATTGAGAGTTCCAAAGCTATCTGAGACGTAAAACTATTGTTAGAAATAAAGGCCAGAGAATAAACGAAGAAACTGAACTTGATTAGAATATTATTCATTTTAATGTATTTTAAATGGTTACAGTGGCCTCATACCCTAGATTTTCTATAACCACTCCAATTCAAATATTCTTCTCCAGTAAGCTCTAGATGTTGAAAAGCAGTTTATTGGACCAAGCAGGGCACATTTAAAACATTTATGAAAAAGAACCTCAACAATCCATGTGAACCAGTAGATCAATAAGGCCTAAGTTACATGCTGCTCAACTATATTATAATTGATTTCTGCTAATTTTCATGTTAGCAGCTGAAAATACTATATTTTTTGAGCTGTTAAATTTTGAGCTGCTTAAATATCTACTAAAATTGCAGAGTAAAATTACAGCATTACGAAGTACTATTGCCCCATACCAAAAAAAAGGGTACAACTAAAGCATCCATAGATCCCTGACATTTTAGCCATAATACGAGTATTAACAAAAAATTTATATAGTCTAAAGAGATGATTATCATTTGTGGCTTTATTTGCTAATTTGGGCTACTTTTGCTAGAGACAATTAAAATATATTGGAATTTCTTTATATCAGCACTTATACTGTATCTCCCAGACTGCCTGGAAGAAACAAAGGCTTCATGGACATGAAGGGAAATATTTTGGATAATATGATATACATTATTACAGATGTTTACTTTAAAAGAGCAGTTTATAAATCTGACTTTTTAACCTTCATAAAAATAAGAATTTTAAACAGATTCTATAGTTTAATAACCACTTTTTAATTAATGTGTTTCAGTTCTGGAGGTGGTTTTTGGCAAACCTGGCTTCTGGTGGAGCTGCTGGAGCAACATCCTTATGTGTAGTTTATCCACTAGACTTTGCCCGAACCCGATTAGGTGCTGATATTGGAAAAGGTACAGGATTTTCAAAAATACTAACTCTCCCTTCTTTGTGCTTTGAGTGAAGCATTATTTATTATAGAATTTGCTATAATGACAGCATGAAATATATTCTAAAAATTGTACCCTCAACTAAATGGTAGAGTCTTGGGACTAAAGATTACTACTTTTTTCTTTTCCCTCGAAAGAAGGAAGGGGAAGTCCAGCACTGTAATATCAGAAGAGCAAATGCAAAGACTTCTTGTAACTTATTTCCAGTTTTTTCCTAGAGAGCCACCTCTTATATCTCTCCCTGTACTTATTCCTGTTTCAACTATGGCTCTTCTCTAGGTTACATATACAGCTCTTATCCTAGAGATTCCCTTTGCCTCTCTCCTAACTTATTTTATGTATCACATCTTTCTGTGTTTTTGTTATACTCTTGTTTTGGTAGATTATGCTCTTTAATAGCTTTCTGAGCTTTTTGAGAAGAGTGTATAGGAGATACATTGAGATATTGCATGTCTAAAAATGTCTCTGTTTTACCCTTTTACTTAATATTTGGCTATATGTAAAATTCTACTTTAAAGTTACTTTGTTTCACAATTTTGAAAGCGTTTCTCTGTTCTTGTTTCTAATATTGCTCTTAAGAAACTGATCTCCTAGGGTGCTGGGTGTCTGAGAGGGTGGGTTAAGCCTCTGTCTTTGGCTCAGATCATGGTCTCAGGGACCTGGGATCAACCCCTGTGTTGGGCTCTCTGCTCAGCGGGGAGTCTGCTTCCCCTTCTCTCTCTGACTGGCTCTCTGCCTACTTGTGATCTCTCTCTCTCTCTCTGTCAGATAAATAACATCTTAAAGAAAAAAAGAAACTGATCTTCTAACTGCTAATTCTTTTGTATGTGACATTTTTTTCTTTTTAATTACCTTATGTCCTTGATGATCTTGACATTTCACAATGATATATCTTGTGAGGCTTTTTCAGCAATTGTGGAAGTAGCTCAATTGGCCCCTTTCGGTCTGGAGCCTTGTGTTCAGTTCTGAGGATGGCAGAGGAGTAAGTCACTTGGCCGCTCAAGGATGAGGTTTTGAGCATCCAGATACTACTTTGTTTTCACTACAAGAGCAATACTTTTTTTTTTTTAAGATTTTATTTATTTGACAGAGAGAGATCACAAGTAGGCAGAGGAGCAGGCAGAGAGAGAGGGGAAAGCAGACTCCTTGCTGAACAGGGAGCCCGATTCGGGGCTTCATCCTAGGACCCTGAGATCATGACCTGAGCTGAAAGCAGAGGCTTAACCCACTGAGCCATCTGGGCAGCCCCAAAAGAGCAATACTTCTCATTTTTAAGTCTTTCTGAGGTTATTGGTGTAAAATGGCTTGCTTTTCTCTCTGCAAGAACATAGGTTTCAGCTTTTTCTGCTCTGAGTGAGTTACTACTCCTCCATCTCCTTTCCATTTTGCTAAAATTTGTGGTTTTCATTCTCTGCCATGTACTGTTCTTGCCTGTATGGCTTTAAACCTGTTTTGTTCTTTTATTACCAGTTTAGTGGAATTTCCTAAGAAAGCAGAGATTTATTCAACAAATACTTATTGAGTCCCTGCTGGGACCAAAGCCTGCCTCAGATATAAGATGAGAGACATACACATAGACACTCCATATAAAACATGGAGGTCGTGGCGCCTGGGTGGCTCAGTGGATTAAACCTCTGCCTTTGGCTCAGGTCATGATCTCAAGGTCCTGGGATCGAGCCCCGCATTGGGCTCCCTGCTCGGCGAGGAGCCTGCTTTTCCCCTCTCTCTCTGCCTGCCTCTCTGCCTACTTATGATCTCTCTCTCTATTTCTGTCAAATCAATAAATCTTTAAAAATATTTTTAAAAATGGAGCTCATGGCTCAGGTACTTTATGGTCTAGGGGAAGACACAAGTAATGAAAAAATGAATGAATGGCCAAAATATACTGTCATTTATCAATAAATGACGTACAAAAATATTTAGGAGTAGGGAGTGACATCAGTTTTAGATAAGTTGGTTAGAAAAATGCCTCAGAAGTCGTAGCAATTTGATCAAAGATGAAAATAATGAGTTCCATCTAACATGTTCAACTGGCAGTTCAAATTTTCTTATTATTGTTAAGAAAGTGACAAAAATTCCTGTATCTTGTTTTTAGTTCTGTAGTTTTCTCTCAGAATTGGGAGAATTTAGTTTATTTTAAAGACTATATTTTATATACAATATTTTTAAAATATTGTCAAGGAGTTCTAGATGAAGGGAAAATAAAATTAAAACCAGCAAACACTATTAAAATATAATAAATCATCTAAAATGTTAACGATTCTTAAAGTTGGTAGTTTTTTTAATTTTTAGTTTTTTATTAACATATAATGTATTATTAGCCCCAGGGGTACAGGTCTGTGAATCGCCAGGTTTACACACTTCACAGCACTTACCATACCCTCCTCAATGTCCATAACGGGTAGTTTTTAACTTTGTCTTTTTACTGCGTCTTTACGTCTGTCTTTGTGCCTTTCAACTGAAGCAAGTCATAGAATTTTTCATTCCCAAGTATTTTCTGAATTCCAGTTAGTAGCTTCTGGTAATTTTATTGAAATGTTTTAAGCCAGTCAAATTGCTTGAATTAGATTGTTTTTATAAGAAATTAATATTTTCAGTTAAAATCTTTTAAGATACTATTTGAAACCTTAATTCTTTTTAAAGAAATGGGAGGATTTTGATTTGTGTCCATTTTTATTAGAAAAATTTCTAAATGGCAGTTTAAGAAGATATTTTAAATCTGTAAGATTAATTTACTTTGATTAAAGTGTTTATCTGATATATAATGTATATAATATTGCTAATACATTTTAAATGGCTTTATTTTAGGTCCTGAAGAGCGACAATTCAAAGGTTTAGGTGACTGTATTATAAAAATAGCAAAATCAGACGGAATTGTTGGTTTGTACCAAGGGTTTGGTGTTTCAGTTCAGGGTATCATTGTGTACCGAGCCTCCTATTTTGGAGCATATGACACAGTTAAGGTAATTTGGGGATTTAACTGGTATATAGTAAATACATGGTTTGTTTCTTTTTATTGTCTTAACTAGTAGTTTGTTCAGCTATGAACTTTTGCTTTTAATTATAGAAATTGAAATAAATGATGAAATAAGAGACATTATAGAATCTCTTTAATTGTGATTTTGCCATAACCTTATTGAATTATAATTCTATGATGGATATGACTTTAGATATAAAGCATAAACACAAACATTAAGTTTTTGTGATGTTTGCCACTGACAGACTCACTATACATCATGTTGCAAATAGAAAACGTGCTAATTAATTAGCCTTACATCATAATTAAATCTTTAGATATAGAAAGGCATCTTCTAACAGTTTTTCTGATTTTACATTCACTTCATTATCACTTTCTTACATTATCCTCACCTTCTTATGAGGATAATCAGCTTACCATCTCATCATTTTAAAAAGTAGGCAAGGCATAACTAATTAGTTAAATGTAATAAATGCTACTAGAGCTCAGTTATCTGTTGGGTTCTATTAGATTCTATATTGTATTCTCCAGGTTGTTCTGCAATTTGCCTTTTCATTTCAGATTTTAACAGTATTTCCATAAAGTAGGAAAGAGGAAAATTGTATTAATGGTTATCATATTTTGAGTTACTACTTAGTTCTAGGAACTTTGTTAAATACTTCCTAGCAATATCCTATGATAGCTTTTAATATCATTTTGAAGATAACCTAGGAATAGTTAAGTAATCTGTGTTAAGTGACAAACAAAAATCCCATGCTCACAGCCTCTTACAAAAGGAAGCAGGGAAATTAGTATTATTTACTAGATAAGATTAAAACTTGAGGGAAATTTATATGTTTTACATATTGTCTTGGCCTTCCCTCATTAGTATGAATGTAATTATAGATTATTTTTATTGTGGTCTGGGCATGTTATTTTCAGTTTCTTGTATATTTTTTAGACAGATTAAATTAATGGAAATTAACAAGTTCTTATGTGTGTTTATTTAGTCATGGAAAATTTTATGTATGCCCTCCCTCTGTTTTTCTTTATTATTACCTGTAGTAGTTATGAAATTTAGAAGTGTTTCTTCACTAGCTTAGAGCTTTAAAGATGCTTATTAAATACCTGTTAATGATAATATCAGGCATTATTTAATTATTTTTCAACTCTGAAGAAGAGCTAAGAACTTGTTTGGTCACTGGCAGCTATTTCCCCTACTGTTTGCCATTAATAACAAATCTCTGGTAATAGCAAGTATGCTTTCTTTTTTCAGATATGCTTTTAAAGTAAAGCCATGTGTGGCATATTTCTTTCTTATTGATCTCCTGATACTGTTTTAATCTTTCCACATTAAATCCAGCTGTGTTTTATTGCATTTTAAGTATAATAGAACCCTCTTTCATTATAGGAGTTATCCTTTGACTTAAGAATTTAAGATATTTTGGAAATTTAGATGGTTACTTGACATGTTGATTTCTTTTCTAGGGCTTATTACCAAAACCAAAGGAAACCCCATTTCTTGTCTCCTTTTTCATTGCTCAAGTTGTGACCACATGCTCTGGAATTCTTTCTTATCCCTTTGACACAGTTAGGAGACGCATGATGATGCAGGTATTTTATATTATTTGTGAGTTTAATTGAATTTTCCAATATCTTTGATATTCAAGTATAATTTATTCAAATTTTAGAGAAATTCTGGCTGAAAGGCAGGTCATCTGTTTTATTTACTTAAATAAATGTGTGCTGTGCTCTGTCTTATATCTTTTCCTATCCCAAAACAGCCATCATCCAGCAAAACTTTCTTCTTCTTCTATTATCAGAATAGAAATGCCCTCCACTCCTGTAACATATTGTTTGAAAGGTGGAGGTGGGGTGACAGGGATGGGAAGAGTGTGTCTATCCTAAATGAATATTAGGGTAAGTAGATCAAGCCCTGTCACAAGCCACTGCCATATGTCATTATTAGTTGTAATATAAATTTTAACAAAAGTAAATAATTTTTAATTCCAAGGATGAAAACTTGTTTAAAATTCTGTGTGTTCTAAATATAAATCTCTGGGGTGCCTGGGTGGTAGTTGGTTAAGTGTCTGACTCTTTGTTTCTGCTTAGGTATTGATCTCAGGGTTGTGAGCTTGAGCTCTGCATTGGGCTTAAGACTCTCCCTCCCTCTTCCTCTGCCCCTCCTCCCTGCTCTTTCTCTCTCAAACAAATAAATAAAATCTTTAAAAATAAATATAAATCTCCAAATTAAAATTTTGATACATTCAGTCTTCATTGATGTTATTTGTTACATTCATTTATTCAGCAAATATTTAAGTGCCTAATATATGCTAAGTTATGACAATCCAAATAAAAATAAGGTGGAACCTGCTTCCAAATTCATAGCATAGCACTGAATGCATATGGTTAATGGTTTAAATAGAAATAGGGATGCCTGGGTGGCTCAGTTGGTTAAGCGGCTGCCTTCGGCTCAGGTCATGATCCCGGCGTCCTGGGATCGAGTCCCACATCAGGCTCCTTGCTTGGCGGGGAGCCTGCTTCTCCCTCTGCCTCTGTTGCCACTCTACCTGCCTCTGTGCTCGGGCGCGCTCGCTCTCTCTCTCTCTCTCTCTGGCAAATAAATAAATAAATAAATAAATCTTAAAAAAAGAAAAGAAACGTGCAGGGGCACCTGGGTGGCTCAGTGGGTTAAGCCTCTGCCTTCGGCTCGGGTCATGATCCCAGGGTCCTGGGATCGAGCCCCATGTCAGGCTTTCTGCTCTCTCTGCCTGCCTCTCTGCCTACTTGTGATTTCTCTCTCTATCAAATAAATAAATAAAATCTTAAAAAAAAAACACCAAGAAATGTGTATAAGTTCCAGGAATGCAACAGAAGGATACCTAAATGCTTAAAGTGATCAGATGTAGCCCCTTGGAGAGCTAAATCTCTATAAATAGATTTTTTCTTTAGACAGTGAGAGGATATTCTAAGCAGAATGGGAAAAAAACATACGTAGATGTACGGTTTGAGTAGCAGATGATAGGGTTCGTGAGGGCAATTGGAAATAAAAATAATGAGGCCAGAAAGCTAGAATAGTAATATAATGCTTATTATGTTCCAGATATTGTCCTAAGCATTTTGCACTTTAACTCATTTAATTCTCAAAACAATGCTATGAGGTATAGTTACTATCATTATCCTCATCCTCATTTTATGTCTACAAATTGTCCTGGAAAACCCTGTAGGCCACATGAAAAGGTAAAGCATACCTATTATATTATTCACTTATAGACTGTTTTAAAATTACTCCTTTTATATGTGTGTTTCCTCTTGATCTATATCTAGCTCTAGTTTAATACATTGAAAAACCCTTTTAAATGGAAAATTAATTTGCATACAGACTGTGGATTAGGTGAATGGTACTGTATTGATGTTATACTTTCTGATTCTGTTAACTGTACTTTGGGTTTGCAAGAAAATAATCTTATTTTTAGAAAATGCACACAGAAGTATTTAAAGGTAAGGAACATGATAGTCTGTAACTTACTATCAAAATAGTTCAGAAAAAAATTGTGAGCGTATGGGGTTTTAGATACATTTGTATATTACTAGGACTGCCATTATGAAACACCAGAGACTGGGTGGCTTCAGCAACAGAAATGTTTTTCTCACAGTTCTGGAGGTAGAAGTCTGAGTCAAGGTGTCCAGCAGGGTTGATTTCTTCTGATGGCTTCTCTCCTTGGCTTGTAGATAGCTTTCTCCTTGTGTCTTCCCATGGTCCTTTTTTTGTTTGTTTGTTTCTCTTCTTATAAAGATAGCCAAATTGGATTAGGGCCTACCCTAACAAGATTATTTAACCTTAATTACTTTTATAAAGATCCTGTCTGATGAGTAAAGAAGATATGATATATATGAACAGTGGAATATTACACACCCATCAAAAGTGAAATCTTGCCATTTACGACGATGTTAATGGAACTAGAGGGTGTTATGCTAAGTGAAATAGGTCAGTCAGAGAAAGACAATTATCATATGATCTCTCTGATATTTATGAAAACTGAAACAAGATAGAGGATCATAGGGGAAGAGAGGAAAAAATGAAACAAGACAAAACCAGAGAGGGAGACAAACCATAGGAGATTCTTCATCATAGGAAACAAACTAAGGGTTTCTGGAGGGGAGAAGGGGAGAGGGATGGGGTAACTGGGTGATAGACAGTGGGAAGGGTATGAGTTGTAATGAGCACTGGGTATTACGTAAGGCTAATGAATCATAGACCTGTACCTCTGAAACAAATAATACACTGTAAATACATACATATATACATACATACATATGTACATACATACATACATATATATACCCTGTCTCCAAATATAGTAACATTCTGAGGTGCTGGGAATTGGGACTTCAATATATGAATTCTGGGGGGATACAATGCAAACCCATAATGGTACTTTAATTTTTCTATTTTCATTTCTTTGTTAAACCCAAGTACTAAAGCTAATCTATATGTACACTCTGAAGTTGTGTATTGCTGTTGTTGTTTTTTATACACAGGTATATAATCTGTGAATAATACTAGGTTTTTTTCCTCTTTCTTATCAATTCTTATACCTTTCATTTCCTTTTCTGCCCTGGCTGAGACCTATGATTCAGTGTTATTATATTAAAGAAGTAATAACTAGTAACCTTTTTGCTAGTCTTAATAGGAATGCCTTCAAAGTTACATCATTTAATGTTAGCTGTCTGGTTTTTGTAGTTATCCTTTATCATATTATGACTGTTCCTTTCTGTTTTGGGTTACAACAGTTTTTAATCATGAATGGTGATTCTGTGTATCTGTTGAGATGATTTTCTATATCTTGAGATGATTTCATATTTCTTTTTCCATATTTTAATAAATTACATTAATCTGTTTTCCAAAGCTAAACCAACCATATATGTCTAGTATAAACCCAGCTTAGTCATTATGTATTGTATTTTATATTTTTAGCTGGGTTTGATGGGCTAGTTTTTGTTCAGGAGTTTTGCATTGTTTCAGTGACTTTAGTTTTAATTTTTCCTTCCTGTATTGTCTTAGCCTAATTTTGGTATCAAGGTTATACAAGCCTTATAAAATATACAATGGAGTCTTCCACTTTTTCTCTTCTCTAGAATAACTTCCGTAAGATTGGAATTAAATTGAATATTTAGTAGGGCTCACATATAAAGCTACCTGGACACATGATTTTCTATATGAGGATTTTCAACAACTGATTAGATTACTTAAGTGAATTTCATATATTATTCTAATGTTTTATTTTTTATTCTGTTGGTAAATTATACTTTTTTAGGAACTTGTCCATTTCTTCCGAGTTTTCAAAATAGGCATCATGAAGTTGTTAATATCATCTTAATCTAATAATTTTGGAACATTTTCTTGTTTTTCCTTGAACAGTGTTTCTAGAAATTTGTCAGTAAGGTATTTTAAATAACTAACTTTGACTTTGCATGCTTTCTGTTGTATTTATTTCCTATTTCCTTAATTCCATAATTTCTGCTGGCTACTTTCTTATTTCTACTTTCTTTTGGTTTAAAAATGTTCAGGTTGCTTATTAATTTTCAGCTTTTCCGGGACGCCTGGGTGGCTCAGTTGGTTAAGCGGCTGCCTTCGGCTCAGGTCATGATCCCAGCATCCTGGGATTGAGTCCCACATCGGGCTCCTTGCTCAGCAAGGAGCCTGCTTCTCCCTCTGCCTCTGCCTGCCACTCTGTCTGCCTGTGCTCACTCTCTCGCTGTCTCTCTCTGACAAATAAATAAAATTAAAAAAATTTTTTTTCAGCTTTTCCTTTCTAATATTTCAAAGTCATTAATTTTCTTATAATTTACCACGCAAGCTGTATCTTGCAAATTTATTAAGAAGTTTTATGGTTATTAGGTTTTAATTATCTTCTAAGATGTGTTTTTCTTAGTATCTAAATAAACAGTTGATAGTTTACTAGTTATCTTTTTTTGCTGTTTCTCATTTAACTGCAATGTTGTGAAAGGGTAAATAATAGTATGTGATAACCATCTTTTGAAATCTGTTAATCCTAATATATGATCAGTTTTTAGGTGGGCCAGAGAAATATGAGTATTCTTCAACTACTGGGTACAATATTCTATATATGCCCATTAATGCAACATACTTATTCAACAGTGTTAATTTTTATATGTCCTTAGTGCTGAAAAAAATCTCTTAAGATGAAAGATAGTAAAATAACGGCAAACTATTTGTCTCCCTTTGTATAGAGTGGTGAGGCGGACCGGCAATATAAAGGAACTTTAGACTGCTTTGTGAAGATATACCAACATGAGGGAATCAGTGCATTTTTTCGTGGTGCCTTCTCCAATATCCTTCGTGGTACAGGGGGTGCTTTGGTGTTGGTACTATATGATAAAATTAAAGAATTCCTTAATATTGATATTGGAGGTAGTTCATCAGGAGATTAAGAAATATAATGTATTTAACTTGTTAAACATACAAATTATATAGCTGCCATTTGTGTACGATTTGATAGAGTGCTATTACTGTCAGTATTTTTTAGAATGCTAATTCTACAATAAAGCATATGCTTTTTCAAGGATTTTAAATACTAAAAATCAGATAAATGTGGGTTTCCTTCCTACTTAGACTCAAACCTTAATGAGACATTTGACTTTAGTATGTGTTATTTCTATTAGTTTAAAATCCTTTTCTTTAGTAATGAAAATTAAAGTGTATAATACTAAAATCTAAGAAATGAAAGTATATTCTTTTTAAATGCTCTTCTCTTAATATAACTGCCTTCTCATCTTTTAAAATCATATGATATGACAAATATTTCTTAAAAGCTTATCAGGAGATGTCATCATATTTATGGGCAGAAGTAAACTTTCTTCTACAACATCTCTATTAAGACAGCTCAGGTATTACTATGTATAGTTTATGTTATCATATACCTGTTATAAGCATAGATTCTAGATCTGATCATAAAAAATTAATGACTTTATGACACTATAAACATGTTGGTGGAAAAAAGATATAAAATGGTGTATCTGCTTTTATCTTTAAAATAAAATCTGACTGTGCTCGCTTCAGCAGCACATATACTAAAATAAAATCTGACCAATGTGAATATATCTTGGAACAAAAAATATACCTTTGAAAATTAATTTGTGTGCTGTGTGTTGATAATAAAGTTTAAAACTGTTATAGATGAGCTTTTTTCCTTGATTCTAGCTTCATTAATAAGCAGAGAGTAACAAAATTTTTGTCAGAATTTGGAATTGACTTAAAGACAGAAAACAGGGTTTCCAAGGCTTAAACAAGAGTCTGTCTTGTTTTTTCAGAAATGTTGTAGAAGATAGTACATTTGAAATCCCCAAGATTTTAACATTTTAGTGGGTAAAGGAATGTTAAACTAGAGGGGATAAACTATAGAGAGAGCTTTTGAAGGCTGTGAATGAACAGAAATGGAGCCGGGTGAATTTCTGGTGCACAGTGGCAAAAGTATAAATATTCATCTGTTTTGGTGAGTTTAACATTGTATTCTCACAGCAAGGTTTGCTAGGGGAAAAAAAAGACAAAACAAAAATATATATCCAATAATTATAATATGGTATGAAAATATCTGATTTCTATTGGTGGGGAAAATCACATACTGTTAATACTACTGTAATTTGTGAGGTGCCTGGGTGGCTCAGTCAGTTAAGTGTACAACTCTTGATTTTGGCACAGGTCATGATCTCGGTTCTGGGATTGAGCCTAGTGTCAGGCTTCACACTCAGAGTCTGCTTGAGATTCTCTCTCTCCCTCTGCTCCTCCCCCCACTCACACTGTCTTTCTCAAAATAAATAAAATCTTTTAAAAAATACGACTGTGTTTATTTGTGTTTATATTCAAAATTGAAAGAAATGTTAAATTTTAGTTAAAGGTTAGTTCAAAACAATCCCTGTTTATTCTACCTATGGATCCTTTGGGGATATGGGGACCCCCCCCCCCAAGGAAAGGAACACTTGTCCTAGAACGTTGTACTCATTTGTACAAAGTTGGGTCTCTGGCTAATCTGTGTTCCCACTGACAGGAAAAGAGAAAAATAAATCACAGGAGGTGGAAGAAATTTTAACCAGGCAAGGTGTGGAAGTTGCACATGTTGAATATACACTTTGGTGACTTCAGTCACATGGCCATACTTAGTTATAAAGAGGGTGGGAAATAGAGTCTGCAGTTCAGCAGCCATGTGTACAAGACAAAATATTAGATTTTGAAAGACTGCTAGTAGTCTTCCATAGTCTCTTCAGTAACCTTTTTGTATCCATTTTCACCGTGCTCTAATCCATTCTTAACACTGCCACCAGAGTATTTTTTAAACTCTCTATCTGATCATGTCAGTCTCCATATATTTCAGTGTTTCTGAGTAAGTTATAGTACTACTTCCTGGCTTGCAGGTCATCAGTATTGGGCAAGGTTGGGGGCCAGTTTTGCAAGTAACTTAGGAGTCCATATGCCAATTAAAAATGAAAATAGAATTTTAAAGTAGGATTTTATGTATATGTAGCAATTTTGTTTACATATGTACAAGTTTAGGGGATTAGCAAAATACAAGATTGCATTGAAATATTCTTGAACTCATGGTAGTACATGGACATCCTATTTCAATAAAAGCTTTAAAAAAGTTACTTTGAGAGGCATAGTTTTTGTTACATTAAAAATATGTCTTCATTCTTGAAAAGGTAAATGGCTAGCCTGCAGGATAAATGAAAGACTTCTTGTTCTTACTGTGGCATACAGGATCCTTTGCGCTCTAGCTCTAGACTTCAGCTGTGTATCATATCTGTCCTCCTAGGCATTATAGGCTTACCACTAACTTCTGATCCCCAAACACAATATGCTTTTTGATGCCTCCGCCATTGGACCTTATTTTTCAATGTCATTTACATTTTTTGTACTTTTTTTCCTCTTTGCCCATTAGCTCGCTCCTTTTCATTATTTGCCTTGAAAGTTACTTATTTTTTAAAGCGTAATTCTAAAGTTGCCTCCTCTGAGCGCTTCCTGTTTCAAAGGATCCTTCCCTTGACAGGTGTCCCTTTTCTAGCCCTTCAAACACAGAAGTTTCTAGACTTCAATGCGAATCTCTACCATAGCATTTATTATTAGGGTGAATTTCCTACTTATCTCACAAGTATTTATTGTACACTGCTTAGTTCAACGCCTTGACTAGTTTTGAAGTATACAAAAACAAATACATCTTATACCCTCATAATCTTGTAAAGGTCATAATTTAGAGTTTATAATCTAGTAAACTGGACAAAACAACTGGTGGAGAACAGAATGTGGAAAATATCATAAGAAAGAAAGGTACAAAATGGTAGCAAAGGAAATAAACAGTCAACCTGAGGCAGTCTTGGGAGGCCTCATGATACCCTTAAACAATATGGAAGGTAAGGTTTTAATAAGGGTGTAAAATTTGAGCTATGTCCCAGAGAAAGACAGTGGCCCAGAAACTTGGTAGAGAAATTTGTCATATTTGAACAACAGTAAGAGGTCAAGCTGGCTAGGATAAAACAGTTGATGTAGCAGGAGACAAGATGGCGGGGAACTAGGAGGAGGCTCTGGTTCAACCTGTCCCCTAAAGTGAGCTGATTACCTACCAAGGAACTCCGATCACTCATGAAATCAGCCTGAGATCAGAATTCTACTCGTCAGGATCTCTACGGGGGCAGAAGACGCCAGTGGGATGTCAGGATCTCTACGGGGGCAGAAGACGCCAGTGGGCA
>PISX010000456.1:246271-282071 GCA_004024625.1 Mellivora capensis | reverse complement strand
CTACACCTCAAACATAACACTGTATGTTAACTATCCTAGAATTTTTTTTTAATTTTATTTATTTGTTTGACAGACACAGATCACGAGTAGGCAGAGAGGAAGGCAGAGAGAGAGAGGAGGAAGCAGGCTCCCCACTGAGCAGAGAGCCCGATACGGGGCTCGATCCCAGGACCCTGAGATCATGACCTGAGCCAAAGGCAGAAGCTTTAACCCACTGAGCCACCCAGGTGCCCCTAATTTTTTTTTTTTTTTTTTTACAAAAAGTTTCTGTGAATATAAAAAAAAAAAAAAGACATGTATCTCTAAGAGTCTGACGAAGAGAAAGATTATCAGAGAGTTTTTTTTGTATAGGGTAAACACGCCTGACCCTTGAACAACATGGGTTTGAACTATGTGGGTCCACTTATATGTGGATATTTTCAGTAAACACAGTACTGTAAATGTTGTTTCTCTTCCTTATGATTTTCTTAACATTTTGTTTTCTCTAGCTTACTGTATGGTAAGAATACAGTATATAATACACATACAAAATATGTATTGATTATGTTTAGGTAAGGTTTCCAGTCAAAACTAGGCTATTAGTAAAGTTTTGGGGAAGTCAAAAGTTGTACAGGGATTTTGTGTGAGGGTTGGTGCCCCAACCCCCACCTTGTTCAAGTTCATGACCTTCCTTAGTAAGAAACCTACAGTCATTGTCATGGGTTGAACTGTGTCCCCTAAAAAAGATACGCTAAAGTCTTAAAGCCCAGTACCTCAGAATATAAGCTTTTTGGGAAATATGGTCTTTCTAGAGGTCATCAAGTTAAAATAAGTCATTAGAGCAGGCTCTAACCCAATGTGACTGCTATTCTTTTAAAAAAATTAAAAGGTGGGGGGACATTTTGACATAGAAAGAGACACACACACAGAGGGAAAGAGATGTGAAGACACATGGGAAAAACACCACATGAAGACAGAGGATTGGACTGGCACAACTTTGAGCCCAGGACGTCTGAGGCTGCTAGGACACACACGTGGAACAGATCCTTCCTGTCGCCTTCAGAAAACAGTGGGACTTGCTGACACCTGGACAGACTGGACTTTGGCCTCCAGAACCGGGAGGCAATTAATTTCTGGTGTTTTAAGCCACCCAGTTTGTGGTACATTCTTACAGAGGCCCTGAGAAACTAATACACCCAATACTTGGATCCAACAGATTGAGCTGAGACCTGGCTAAGTGCACATAATTTCAAAGTATTCAGGTTGTAACATGTGCCCTGAAACTGACCTTTCTCAACTGCCTGTCTTAATTCCAGAGTCCATGGAATGGACTTAATTGTTGTTTTATAATCATTCCACTGCTAAAAATACTTAACTGGGGATAAAGGAATTAGCTTTCTACTCTAGTATCAGAAAGATCCTCTCTTGGGGTGCCAGGGTGGCTCAGGTAGTTAAGTTATCCAGCCCCTGATTTCAGCTCCGCTCATGAGATCGAGCCCCATATCCCCCATATCCGTCTCTGTGCTCAATGGCGAGTCTATTTCAAAGATTCACTCCCTCCTCCCCTCCCCCTACTCTCTCTCTCTCTCTCTCAAATAAATAAATCTTTAAAAAGAGCCTCTCTTGTGAGTATAGGTATTTGGTGCCCGTCATTTCTACAGGCAAGCTGGCCTACAAAGCTGACAGCCAGGAAATGTTCTGTGACACTGATAATTATATGTTTTGATTGGATCTACATGGGCGAGAAACAATTTGGAAAACTGTTCAAAGTAGATGACTACATTCAATCTCAGTGGTTCAGACTTTAGAAAAAGGTCTGGTTTGAGTTACCTGGACCAACGGTCTCCAGTGCCTTGTTAACCTTTCAGCTTTGGCTAGCAGGTTCCAAACCATATTCCAAAAGGGAAAACAGTAAGAGCCACTGTTTTCAAGTTCATATTTCAGGTATACACTCAGTTCCCTTACAGGCTGAAAGAGTCAGGTTATTGGACCTTTCCCAAATGGAAAGGCGTGAACTGTGCCCACCATCACATCTGAGCACAGAAGTCTTTGAAATGTTTCCCCAACGATGCCTTCAGATCAGGTGACATCTGTCCGGCCTCATTTCTTGATTGAGCTAAATGTCGGAAACTCATTTTTTTTCCCCAATGCTGCCAATGTTTACAGGCCTGAGAAAAAAATAATTAAAGTTTAAGCATTCTTACTAGTTATTGGCTATTTTCCAGTACATGACCAGTCACAATTAGCCAATGAAACACACAAATGACTTACTAATACCGCAAATTACAATAATCATCCTAGCATCTATTGAGCAGTTCTATAAATTTGCCAAAGATACATCATCACACCAACTGTGCAAGGAAAAGGTTATTCTCTAATTTACTGAAGGGAAAAATGCAACTCAAAGGGGCTAAGTGGTCCAATTAGGTAGATCCACAATGATAAGTGGATAAGTGGATAAGTAGATCCACAATGGCTGCAAACTCAGCCACGAAACGAGCAGCATTAGAAAGAGCCAGTTCCCACGACTTTCCAGAACTTTGCTTGTCTGATCTTCAATTTGCAGAATCATCCTCAGAGACCAGTACTACTGTGATCCCCACCTCGCCGATGAGAACACTGGAGCTCTGGAAGGGTAGGTGCCCTTCCACTGTTATGTTTAGGTAAGGTTTCCAGTCAAAACTGGAAAAATGTTGCCCACTGGCTACAGCCGAATGCTGCAGGACTAGATTCAAATTCCAAAGCCTTTTTCCTAACAGCGAAAAATAAATTCCCTGTCTTGAGCATGGTCCTAAATTATGAATAGCCATTCTAAACCATCCTAAGAGGTAGAGAGGAAGTTGAGGTTCAGAGAAGTGATTTTTCATGTCATCGAGCCCTCAGGTAGCAGAGCTGGGACCCAAAGGCCGGTCTGAGGTCTCCACACCCGTGTTCCTGCCCGAGTGCCAGGCTGCTTTTCCCAGATCATTCTAGTAATGAAGCCAGTGTCACTGATGAAACTCTAGGCTAATTTTCAAGGGCCTATAGACAGCAAAGGAGGATGCATGAGATAGCATGAAAGATTAAAGTGAAACAACTTGACAACACAGTAACAGGGGAACAATTGGGATCAGGGGTTCCGAACCCCAAGTTCTCACCAATGCAGAGAGCCGCAAGCACTCATTCTCTATTTTCCAAATAATTACACTCTTAATATTATTTATATGAATGGAAATAAATAAGTTCATATAAATGGAAACCCCCAACAGGAGGGAAGTATACATTGCCAAAAACGACCGGGGTATCAAATGAGAAAGGCCAAAACGGGGAACTGCTGTATGTTTTATTCATTGTACTTCATTTTTCCGGGCCTATCCCTATGTACATTCTCCCCACTGCTTTCAGTGATGGTATTCCCCTGTCTCTAATGGAAATGCGGCTTGGCAAGAAATGAGAAGGTTCCTTTCGAATTCAGACGATTATGCTATGATTAAACTCTTTTCCTCTGGATGGGAACCAGGGGTCCCTTTGCCAAAATGACAAAGAAAAGAGTAAGTTTACAAAACCTTATCCATTCTATGACATATTACTGTGTTTCAAAAATGCTTCCATGCATATTCTCATTTGATCTTCACATCAGACCCAGGAGGTAGGCAAAGTCCACATCATGATCTTCATTTTATTGAAAATAAAACTAAAATCCAGTTAAGTGACTTAGTCAAGATCCTACAATCAGTAAAACCCAGGCTGGAAGCCAAGTATCCTGTTACTAAATCTCCAGCTCCTTGCACAGCCACATCATGTTCTAAATTACTTTAGAACTATTTCACTGAACCAGGCTGAGTACCTCTACAGCTACTGTCACAGCTCCCATGCAGTAATTTTTTATATCATTTTTTAAAAGATTTTATTTATTTATTTGACCAAAAGAGAGATCCACAAGTAGGCAGAGAGGCAGGCAGAGAGAGAGAGGGGGAAGCAGGCTCCATACTGAGCAGAGAGCCCAATGTGGGGCTTGATCCCAGGAACCTGAGATCATGACCTGAGCTGAAGGCAGAGGCTTAACCCACTGAGCCACTCAGGTGCCCTAAGTTATTTTTTGATACACTTATTTTTTAGAGCAGTTTTAGGCTCACAGCGGAATTGCGCAGATAGTGTAGAGATTTCCATGTTCCTTCTACGCGCACACGGTCAGTCTCCCCCATTACCAACATGCCCCAACAGGACAATACATTTATTACAACTCATCATCCTCTTTTAATATAGAGATCTTCAAATGATAATTCTGTTAGCATGTTCTTACTAGATAAAAGCTAACATGATACACAGATAATGCATCATGTGATGCACTGAGGAATGTTCTAGATGTTTGCATGGTTTTTTTGGTGTTTAACTCTCATAATTAAAGAAAACCCTCACAAAATAAAGAAAATCTTTATTTTTATAGCTCATGAGAGTGAGGTTCAGAGAAGCTAAGTGATTTGCCCACACCTACATGTGGGAAGCCAGGATTCACAATACTCCCAAGTCTGTGATATTTCCAAGGAGCTAAACATCAGGGAAAAGACTCTGTGAAATGTCTCACTCTCCAATTAAGGCAGGAGCACTGCTAGAACAATCCCAGGTCTCCTGGCTTCCTTAAGAACCTACCCCAACCTCTAACAACCCCGTCAACCAGCTGTTCGTTACCTAAACACAGGAGAGGTGAGCACAACAGGGGCCACTGCTCAAAAGGCAATGACTGACGGCCACGCTGGCATGAACATGCAGAAGTGGCCTGAGCCTCACCAGCCACAGTGCAGGGGAGAATGTGCCATGACTCCCTCACAGAATCAAACCTCCTTGTTGGTCTCACCACCCACATGTGATCCCCAACCTCTAGCCCAAAGTTGAAGGGTTTTCCTATTCCTTGTGAGATGGCATCCACGAGATCTAGTACCAAAAAAAGGAGGAGGAGGAAAAGGAGAAAGGAAAGACAAGGGAGGGGAGAAGGAAGGGAAGGAGGAAAAAGGCAGTTCTCAATATTCTGAGAGCCAGTGTGACCTGCGGCTCCATCCACCAATGCCAGGTACACGTACCACCGGCCTCTCAATTTCATCCCTCAGTGAACACAAAGGGTGTGCCTCCCAGTCCCTTCTCCTATCTAAACCCTCTCTAAAAATCACTCATGGTCTAAGCCAAGCCTGGATGATCAGGGAAACTGAGGAACATTTCTAACAGGCCTTTAACTTCTACAGTATTGCAATCACCACTATCCTACTTCTCCTACTGCTTCTCCTCCTCCTCTTCCGACTACTACTACTGTTACTATTACTACTATTACATGACACTACCAGTACTGCTGAGCCAATGAGTAACAGTAATACCTCACTGAGCTCCTAACACATGTCAGCTGTTTTACGTAGTTAATCCTCTCTACAGCCTTAGGATAAAAGGCCCCCAATTTGTTACTCATAATTCCAAAATACAAAAAGTCCTGAAAATCCAAATTTTTTAAGATTTATTTATTTGAGAGAGAGAAAGAGTGGGGGGAGGGGCAGAGGGAGAGGAAGAATCCTGAAGTGGACTCCCTGCTGAGCACGACGCCTAGCTGGGGCTCAATCCCCGGACCCTGAGATCATGACCTGAGTGAAAATCAAGAGTCAGATGCTTACCTTACTGAGTCACCCAGGGGCCCCAAATATTTTTTTCTTAAGTATACAGCAAAGTCTTTTGATGGAAAAAAAAAAAAAGTCTTTCGGTGGCAAAAATGAATCTGAACATTGGGTTTCTTATAGTCTTTATTTAGTATGAACATTTATACATTTCACCACAGAATGGGTTATGTGTTAGATTTGGGGGGCACTAGGATGCTTTTTTAATAGTCAATACTCAATTTTTTTTATTTTGTAAGTAAAGCTATTAGATCTGCAAATGATCTAATAGTCATATTTAAGTGATTCATTCCTTTTTTTTAATAAGATTTTATTTATTTATTTATTTACTTACTTACTTATTTATTTGACAGAAAAAGACACAGTGAGAGAGGAAATACAAGCAGGGGGAGTGGGAGAGGGAGAAGCAGGCTTCCTGCGGAGCAAGGAGCCCAATGTGGGGCTTGATTCCAGAACCCCTGGATCATGACCTGAGCTGAAGGCAGACGCTTAAAGACTGAGCCTCCCAGGTGCCCCTAAGTGGATCATTTCAATGCACAGCCCTAACCAAACTGTGTTAAGTGCTACTGGCTTGTGGCTGATCTGAGAGAGCTAAGCTTGTGTTTATTGTCTCTTGTAACCCTGTCCAGTCTCTAGTGAGGAAAATTCAGTAACATCTTTAAGAACAGTGATTTACTATGTAGTAAGCACTGTTCTAAGTGCTTTATGTTATACAATTAATTGTTACAACCCCACATTGAGATGGTCATTACTATTCTCACTTTGGAGATAATGAACCTGAGACAGAGGAGTATATCATCTGGTAAGTAAGCATGGCAGAGGCAGGATCTGAATCTCAGCAGAAACCAAATAAAAATGCTTTTCCTTTTTTTTTTTTTTTTTAAGATTTTATTTATTTACTTGAGAGAGAGAGCACAGAGGAAGAGGGAGTAAACTTCTGCTGAGCAGAGAGCCCGAGGTGGGGCTCAATCCCAGGACCCTGAGATCATGACTTGAGCCAGAGGCAGACACTTAACTACCTGAGCCACCCAGGCGCCCCCAAAAATGCCTTTCTTCACTGCAGTTGTGAGTAGGAGAAAGGACAGAAAGTAAATAAATAAATAAAATAAATAACTATATACATATCAGAGGGTTGATATATCCTGTGAAAAGAAACAAAATCTGAGCTCCTAATTACTACACTATACTGTCTCTTAGGGAAAGGAAAGCCAGATCTAGTGTCTGAAGGGTAAGAGAGAAATAAGAGTAATTTTAGGATAAATAAACTAACGTGTGCACTCCACAATCAAAATGATGCTTATAAGTTCCAAAAATGAACTATTGGGACTTCATCAACATCAAAAGCTTTTGCACAGCAAAGGAAACAGTGAACAAAACCAAAAGACAACTGATAGAATGGGAGAAGATATTTGCAAAAGACATATCAGATAAAGCGCTAGTATCCAAAATCCATAAGGAGCTTAGCAAACTCAATACCCAAAGAACAAATAATCCAATCAAGAAATGGGCAGAGGACATGAACAGACATTTCTGCAAAGAGACCTCCAGATGGCCAACAGACACATGAAAAAGTGCTCCACATCACTGGGCATCAGGGAAATAGAAATCAAAACCACAATGAGATACCAACTCACACCAGTCAGAATGGCTAAAATTAACAAGTCAGGAAATGACAGATGCTGGTGAGGATGCAGAGAAAGGGGAACCCTCCTACACTGTTGGTGGGAATGCAAGCTGGTGCAACCACTCTGGAAAACAGAATGGAGGTTCCTCAAAAAGTTGAAAATAGAGCTACCTTACGACCCAGCAATTGCACTACTGGGTATTTACCCTAAGGATAAAAACGTAGTGATCCGAAGGGGCACGTGCACCTGAATGTTTATAGCAGCAATGTCCACAATAGCCAAACTATGGAAAGAATCTAGATGTCCATCAATAGATGAATGGATAAAGAAGACGGGGTATATATATACAATGGAATAATATGCAGCCATCAAAAGAAATGAAATCTTGCCATTTGCAACGCCATGGATGGAACTAGAGGGTATTATGCTTAGTGAAATAAGTCAATCGGAGAAAGACAACTATCATATGATCTCCCAGGTGTAAGGAAGTGGAGATGCAACAGGGAGGAGGGTTAGGGAGGTAGGAAAAGAATAAATGAAACAAGATGAGATCAGGAGGGAGACAAACCAAAAGAGACTCTTTTTTTTAAGTATTTTTTTAAATGTATTTGTCAGAGAGAGAGGGAGAGAGTGAGCGAGCACAGGCAGACAGAGAGGCAGGCAGAGGCAGAGGGAGAAGCAGGCTCCCCGCCGAGCAAGGAGCCGGATGTGGGACTCAATCCCAGGATGCTGGGATCATGACCTGAGCCGAAGGCAGCCACTTAACCAACTGAGCCACCCCAAAAGAGACGTCCCCAAAAGAGACTCTTAATGTCACAATACAAACTGAGGGGAGCCGGGGGGTGTGTGGGGAGGGGGGTTGGGTTATGGACATTGGGGAGGGTATATACTATGGTGAGTGCTGTGAAGTGTGTAAACCTGGCGATTCACAGACCTGTACCCCTGGGGCTAATAATACATCATTTAAAAAATTTTTTTAAATGATGCCTATAAGTTAATACCTATCTTTCAGGGGCACCTGGCTGAGGAGCATATGACTCTTGATCTTGGGATCATGAGTTTGAGTCCCATACTGGGTGTAGAAATTACTTAAATCATACTTTTTTTTTAAAAAAGATGATTTAATATATGTCTTTAAGAATACATAAAAACTTCCACTTCCAAGCATCATGGAGTAACAAGGATTAGATTTACCCTTTTCCCTGAAAAGGCCAAAAACAAAACCAAAAAACAGACAAAATATATGAAACAATGGTTTTTAAATAATGGATATCAGACAATGGAGGACAGAAATTCCTGAAAAAGAAGAAACAAAAGAGGTGAGGCCTATGATTTACTTAGTTTACTGACTTATGAGAAATCCCAGGTCAGGTCATAGTGCAGGAAGGGGTGACTGAAGGAGAACTCATTCATGGGATGTCCCTAAATCAACACTTAGAGGGAAATATATGGCTCTAATTGCCTACAATGGAAAAGGAGTAAGTTCTCACATCATTTGCCTCAGCTTCCACCTTAATAAACTAAAAAGGAAAGAGCAAATTAACCCCAAAGTTAAGATGAATAAAGGAAATAAATATCAGAACTGAAATTACTAAAATACAAAATGGAACAATAACAAAGAAAAAAAAAATCAATGAAGCCAATATCTGGTTCTTTGAGTAGATCAACCAAATTGGTAAATATCTAGCCAGGCTGATCAGGGAGGGAAAAGCATCAAAATATCAACATCAGGAATGAGAGAAAGGATATCACTAGAGTTTATTTCTAGGATAATAAAGCAATATTATGAACAACTTTGGACCAATAAATTCAACAACTTAGATAAAATAGACATACTGCTTGAGCAATTCAAACTACCAACATTTACTCAAATATAAAGATATTAACATGAATATAGATATACAATCTGAAGAGCCCTATAATGACTAAAGAAATTGAATTTGTAGTTTTAAACCTTTGGGGAGAAGAAAACACCATCCAAGCCCAGTTGGCTTCACTGATGGTTTCTATCAGATATTTAAAGGAGAAATAATATGTAATTCCATGCAAAGTCTTTCAGAAAATTGAAGGGGAAGGAATACTTTCCAGCTCATTATACGAGGCCACCATTATCCTGATATAAAAACCAGATGGATACAATAGAAGAAAAATAGAGAATGAATATCCCTCCTAAACAGAGATGCAAAAAATTCTTTTAAGAAAATTTAGCAAATCATTCCAACAATATATTAAAAGGGTAATACATCATGACCAAGTGGGGATGTCCCAGAATGCTAAGTTAGTTTAGTATTTTTAAGAACAATGTAATTCACTATGTTAATAAACTAAAAAATAAAAACCATATAGTCATCCCAATAGACATGGAAAAAGCTTTTGATGAAATCTAACATTCTTTCCTGATAAAAACTCTCAGTAAACTAAGAATAGAAGGGAACTTTCTCATCCCAATAAAGGGCATTGACAAAAAATCTACAGCTAACCTAATATTTCATGGTTAAAGACTAGAGGTCTTCTTCCTAAAATCAGGAGCAAGATAAGAATTTCCACCCTCACCTTTTCCATTCAACATCATACAGGAGATTCTGGCCAGTTCAATAAGATAAATAAATAAATAAATAAATAAATGCCATCAGTCTTATAAAGTAAAAAGTAAAACTGTCTTCATTTGAAAAGCAAAGAGTAAAGAATTAGAAAGCAGAATGTATAACTTTTTCACTTGTAGATAACACGATTATCTCTGTAGAAAATCCTAAGGAATTTTTTTAAGCTACTAGACCTAATAAGTGAATTTAACAAAGTTGCAGGATACAACCAATATACAAAGTCAATAATATTTCTATATACTGACATACTAAGGACGGGTAATTAGAAATTGAAAATTTCCAATCAAAAATAAAAATATATGAAATATCTGACAAAAAATTATAAGACTTGTACATTGAAACTATAATATACTGCCCCCCAAAGTTAAAGAATACTTAAAGAAATGGAGATGTGTCATTGTTTGCGGGTCGAAAGACTCCACACTGTTAAGATGGCAGTTCTCCCCAAAGTGATCCATAGATTCAGCATGATTCCTATCCAAATCCCAGCTGGCTTTCTGTAGACAAGGACAACGTGATTCTAAAATTCAGATGAAATGGCAAAAGACTAGAGTAGCAAAAGAAAACCAAGTTTTTAGAAGAACAATGTTAAAGGACTAACACTACCTGATTTCAAAGCCTGCTGTGAAGCTACAGTACTCAAGACAGAGTGGTATTGCCATGAAGATAGACAACTGCATCAATAGAATTGACTAGAGTTTATAAAGGACTCACACATATTTAAACAATGGATTTTCCAAAAAATGCAAGACAATTCAGTGGAGAAAGGATAATCTTTTCAACAAATAGTGCTAGAATATGCACAAAAAGTGAACTTAGAGCAATCCCTTATGTCATATACAAGGACTAATTTAAAATGTATCATAGACCAAAATGTAAGACCTAAAATTATAAACCTTCTAGAAAACATAGATGAGAATCTTTATAACCTTGAATTAGACAAAGATCTCTTAGTTTCAGCACCAAAAGCATGATCCATAAAATAACGAATTGATAAACTGGACCTTATGAAAACTAAAAACTGTTAAGAGATGAACAGACAAGGCACAGACTGGGGGAAAATATCTGAGAATTGTGTATCTTATAGAAGATTTTATCCAGAAAATATAAAGAATTCTCAACTTCTAAAATGAAGACCAAGTCCGAAAAATGTATGGGCAAAACATGTGGATAGCTACCACTAAAGAAGGCAAATAAGTGGGAAACAAGTGCATGGAAAGATGCTCACCATTAGTAATTGGGGGACTACAAAGTAAAATAACAATGAAATACCACTACTCACCTATTAGAATGGCTAATAAGATTACAAAGACACACAGTAGCGAGTGTTGGAGATGGTATTAAGCAACTGTAACTCTCATACACTGTTGGTGAGAATGTAAAATGGTGGGCCCACTTTCAAAAACTGTTAGTTTCTTAAAAAAACAAAATACACACCTACACACAAACAGGCCATTCCACAATAAAGACTTAAACACAAATGTTCTCAGTTTTATTCGTAACAATCAAAAAACGGAAACAACCCAGATGTCCATGAATGGGTGAATGGTTAAACAAATTATGATATAGGAGTGTTTGGGTGGCTCAGTCAGTGAATGGTCTGCCTTCAGCTCAGGTCATGATCCCAGCCCCACATCGGGCTCCCTGCTCAGCAGGGAGTCTGCTTCTCCCTCACCTTCTTCCCCTCCCCCTGCTCATGCACACGCCTGAGTGCACTCCCTCCCTCTCTCTCTCTCTTTCTCAGATAAATAAATCTTTTTTAAAAAGTATAATATATCCATATGATGGAATAATGCTTTGTAATAAAAAGGATATAAAGTGATGGTACCCATAACCACAAAGATGAATCTGAAAATTATACTGAACGAAAAAAAGACAAAAAAGAATACATACTGTATGATTCCATTACATCAAACGTTAGAAAATGCAGACTAATCAATAAGCAGATCGTAGTTGCCTCAAATGGGAGGGGAGGTGTGGAAGGGTCAGGAGAGAGAGACTATTCAGGGGGGTGACGGATACAGGTTTGTTATCTTGACTGCAGTGACAGGATCGCCCGTGGACATATCTCAAAATGCACTGACACTATCTGCACATATTCGACACATGCGCAGTTCCTTGTACTTCAGCCATACTTCGATAAAGCTATTTGTTCAATTATAACGTGTAAGCAACTAGAGATTGACCTCCTTCTGCTCAAATTTACTGATTTCACTTTTACATACAGATATAACTACAGATAAGCAAGTCCAGTCCTGTACAAAAGCTGAGGATTTTGTTTCTCCAAAGAATGTTGTTAATGGGCCTGATTCGGAGGCCGTCAACTGATTCTCATCCAAGAAGGAACCCTTTTGCTATTTCTCTTTGCCTCCTTACAGAAAATCAAGGTTTCAAATATCTTACCAACAGCTTTTAACACAATCAGTAAATTTGTTTGCTATATGTTCTGATTATCTATAACCACATCAAACACCACTCCAGAAGTTTGTGTCTTAAATGCAGTTTGGGCAGAACTCACCAGGAAGAGTTCATCTCAGCTTTGCTCAGAACCATCTCAGAGAATGCAAAGGCTGACTCCTACAAGCATCTGAAGGCTCATGGACTCCCAAGGCTGGCAGTTGCTGTTGGCTAGTGGTTGGGACCTTAGCTGGGGCTAGGGTCCCAACACAGAGCCCCTCCTTGTGGCCTGGGCTTCCTCACAGTAGGTGGCTGGGTCCCACATGCTAGCGTCCCAAAGGAGAGCCAGCCCGAAGCTGTGTCAGCTCTTACCCTAACCTTTTCAATCATACCGTGTCATTCCTCCAAAGTCTGTTCTCTCAAATCAAATCATAAAGGGCAGTCCACATTCAAAGAGTGGCGGGGAGGGGGGGGGAATAGGTTCTACCTTTTGATGGGAGGAATGTCAAAGAATTTGCAGTTAGGTTTTAAAACCACCATACTATGCTCACTGAAAATGCAGATTCCTTGCTGTCCCTTTCAAAAACATGGCCGGGAGCTTTAATGGAAGGAGCACTATGAGACCCAGGGAAACTAGATTCAAATTCTGATACGGATTTGAGACTCTTCTACAGATGCTAATTTTCCACGTTAAAAACAGGGGCTTGGAACTAGTGTACAGGTGAGGTCAAAGTGAGGCAGGAGAGGACAGAAAGGGGAAAGAGGTTGAAGTACTCAGCAGAGAAAGGCAGTGAAGTCACCCATTCTAGACTCCAAAAAGGATGCTTAAAGCCACTGAGGGGTCAGTCCCATAGAAGCAGAGTAGAGAATAGTGGAGGACAGGCCAGCAACCACCAACAGGGAAATCCTGCAGCAGGTAGCAGGTGGCTTTGAGGCCAGAGTTGGGTTTTGGTGCCCCCTGTTCCTGGGCAGAACTCTTCCTCTGGACTGTAAACATTCTGCCATTATTGTATCAAGTCATACAGAACCATCATTACCCGCTTATAGGATCAGCTCTCCTACAAAACTAATATGCCCCACAAGGACAGGGAACAGGTTCAATTTTCCTACCTTACATGGTGCCCTTAGTACCCAGGACCAAGTGCTCATGAGTAAGAAGGACTAAACTATGAAGCAGGAAACCAGTCTTAAGGGGGAAAGAGCTGAGAACAGGGTATCAGGATAGGGCTTAGAACCCAGGGAAATAAAGACCCAGTTATTAAATTTTGTGATGGTCCAGGTCCTAGGTAGATGATGAGGGCTGACGTTCTGAGTATGACTAGCCACAAGTTCCTCATTTTATCCCAAAGATTAATCTTAAAGCTGAGCATATCAGCCCTCAAGAAGGAAACAAGAAGCGGGGATAGAAAGATGCATGGCTGTCCCATCTGCATGAGAGCTCCATTCAGTCTGTGAGACCTCTTTCTGCTTCTTTTTTATGTTTTTAAGATTTTATTTATTTATTTGACAGATAGAGATCACAAGTAGGCAGAGAGGCAGGGAGAGAGAGAGAGAGAGAGGAGGAAGCAAGCTCCCCGCTGAGTAGAGAGCCCGATGCGGGGCTCGATCCCAGGACCCTGGGATCATGACCTGAGCCGAAGGCAGAGGCTTAACCCACTGAGCCACCCAGGCGCCCCCTCTTTCTGCTCCTAATCAGTTCTGCTCACAGGCACCAGACAGAGCTCATCACCTCCCCAGACCACTACGTTTCTGCCTCCCCTAACTCAGGATAACAAAACCGCCGCCACCCAGGGAGTCCTGCAGGAACCAGGCCTTGTCCTAGATGCCTCCCCTCAGTCACCTCCTACTTGTGGTCATATCCTCTAGATTCCAACTCTTTCATACCACCCGGCCTCGTTTCTTCTTCCCAGAAACCCTTCCCTGATCCTGAAGAATTGAAAGGCCCCTCTCCTGTCTTCCCATGGCACACCTCGACCAGATCCCGCCAGACACAGGCTATCCCACTGGATAAGTAATTTCAGATCCTGTGCCATGTCACTTCACAGTGCACATGGCGTGGTTTTTCAATAACTGTTTGTTGACTAAGTGAATAAACCCACATCCACAGTAAACAGTGCCCCACACCCAGCACTTCCTATCTCTTTCCCCTCCTTCTCTTCCTCTATAGCATTTACTGCCTCTAACATTCTATAAATTTGCTTCTTTCTTTCATTCATTATTTCTTCATCCTCAACATCCCCTCCACACAGAAGCTCCATGACAAAAGGGATTTCAGACTGCTGGTTTATTCCTAAGTCCCAAGTAGATAGAACAGCACCAGGCATTCAGTAGGCACTTAATAAATACAAAGGAATGACAAGCCTCCACTGCTTGGCTCATCAGATGGCCATGGCAGTTTCTAGGCAGTGATCTTCCTGGGTTCCCTGGCAACCACGCCTCCCTGATTCGCCACCCCCCACCCCGAAGACACACTTTCCCCGTTGGCCTGGACAGCCCCTTCTTTTAGGGCGGCTGCTAGGGCAGAAGAACCAGCTACCAAAACATTTCCCGACCTAGCATCTGGAGGACACACTTAGAAAGTGTTTCAACCCGCATGTGCCCAGAAAAGTAACTTTTTTACTTTTAACAAAGTAGCCAAGTGACTATGAAATACTATTTCCAACAAGCATTTAATGAGGAACCAGTTGGTGCTTAAATGCTCAAACAATTAGTTTTGGAACTAATTATTTTTGGAAGATACTAACTTGGGGTCATTTCTAAGCAGTGATAAAGAAAATCATCTTTATTTTTATAGTAACAGTCAGGGTTAGGGGCTACCTAGAATCAGCAAAATTATGTTATTATTTCTTTTCTTTTCTAAAAATCATATGGAGTTTTTAACAGGCCACTAAAGTGATTTACTCATTACTGTTTCCATAAGAATGCTAATGTTTTTAAGTATTCACCATATGGCAGATCCTTTATACTTCATGCTATTTAATTCCCATGAATCCAGGATATTGATATGATTGGACCCATTTCAGTGTAAAAGAAACTGTAGATCAAAGCAATTAAGCAATTGCTATCACATTTTATTCCTTAACAAAAATACAAAGATCTGAAATTACTAAGAAAGGATAAGATTTGACAAAGTTAGATGTTGGGTAAACAGATGCTATTCTATAGTCTTCTTTGTGAGCTTGAGATATTTCATAATAAAAAATAATAAATGATGGCAACAATTTACCCATATTACAGTGCTAATTAAGGGCAGAGCTCCGATTCAAACTCACATGATTGTCTCAAAAGTTCATGTTTTTTTCCCACAACATTGTGCTTCTGCTCCGAAATGGAAACTATGACATTTGCTTGAACTAGTATATATATTTTGGGTTTATATTCTCCCTTTTCCCCCAAATATTTTTAAGTTCATTTAGTAACCTTAGACCCAGAGATGGGGAAAAATAATCCTTTCTTCCCAAACACCATCTTAGAATACAACCCACAAGCTTGGAACCACCCTCTCATTCTTATACTCCAAGACATAATTAAAAATAAGGAGCATGAAACTCAGGCAACATGGACAAAGACAGAAAAGGAAAGAAACCGCAGAGAGCAGTTCGGTGGGAGGTAACACAACAAGCTCTGGATGGGGAGGTGAAGGATGGGGGGGTAGGGAGGAGGTGGCATGCCGGCAGTTCTACAAAGAATGGAGGCATAAAAAGAGGCAGGAATTGAGGTGAAACCTGGAGAAGAAGATGAGAGTTAGAAAAAGTGAAAGGAGTACAGAGCAAGAAAAGATGAAAAATGAGAGAGAAGAGGGGGACAAAGAATTTGTGGGGTCAGATGAACAACGGGCAGGAAAAGGCAGATGTAGCCCTCCAGTCATTCCATAAATCAGCTCTATCTCCTCCCAGGCGGGGTTTCCCTCCGTTTCCTGACATCAACAGCCTCCACCACTTGGAGTGATACATTTTGCAATCGCAGGGTGATAAATTGAAAACACCAGTGAGCAAACAGTCTCCTCAAAAGGGAAATTAAGCACTGAGGAATGCAAATGAAATTCCGACATGACATAATTCTGAGAAACATGGCACGTGGCACTGAAACATGACGGTGTTCTGGAACCATTTTCAGTCCTACAGCTAAGCCTCCAGACCGCAGGCTGCTGTCACGGATTTTATTTCTTCCCTGCTTAGTCCCCCAAGTTGTAGGCCAGAACCCAACTCCATCTTTACTACCGAACGAGCAGAAGGAAGCTTCAGGAACATGCCCCCGATGTCACACGCCTGCCTGCCAACACCTTTAGCCAGCATGACAACGGGCTGAGCGGCCAGCAGCAGCGAGGCGTACCCAGGAAGAGGTGCCTGCTTCTGAATGCATTCCTGTCTCTCCTCCTTCCGGGGAATTTCAAAAATCACATTTACAATGTGCAAACGATGTCAGAACCTTTTTAAACTTGCAGTTATGATCTCTTTTCCTTCCAGATTCAATAAGTTTTTTGTTTTGTTTTTTGTTTGTAGGTAAACATTTCTTTCTAAAAAGGTAGGCGTTAAAATCCTTAACATCGCAGAGGGAGAATCCGTAAAAGCATTAGCCTATATTCCCTAACGAAGCACTTGTTCTTCGAATGATTTGTTTTTGAAAGGTGTTTTGTAGCCATTTGATCTGTTTATGGTGATGTTTTAGGTTAATTCCAGCTCGGTTAATGAAATAAGGACTCACATTAAGTCCTTAATGAGTGCCTGTTTATAGCAAGGCACTAAAGCCCAGTCTACACGTTATAATTAAAATACCGACCATAAGCCAGATGATCTATTAAAGCAAAGGTCATCTTTCCATGGAGGTAGTTCCTAAGGAAATTGGGACTTGAAGGTAACAGCAAGCACAGCTCACCCACTCTGACATTATTTCAACTCCTACATACAGCACAGGGCCACCAACTGCCAACCACCCACCATGACCCTGGGAATTCCCCTGAGCTGCGCTATCACCAGAGCCCTAGATCTCTCCTCCCCAGACCCTTTCCTGGTTTCTGTTGCCCTATCATCAGTTCTGCAGTCCCGACCCTCTCCAGGATGGACCCAGCCTCCCACCTACCTGTGGGAGGTACATTTGCCCACTGGTCCCTGATGGGACACCCTAGGATGCAAGGCCTGTGGGCTTCCCTCCAGCTGCAGGGCAGCAGAGATGCTGACTCTGGCCTCAGAAGATCGTGTTTCAGAGCCAACTGAGACCCTAGTCTTCCACTTACTAAGTGTGTGTCTGTGGACAACCTAATTAGCCTCCTGGAGTTTCTATGTCTTTACCCTTAAAATGGGGACAGGATCTGCTCTACCATCTTCATAGGATTGTGGGGGAAGTCTTTGTGAGACTAATATATAGGCAAGTATTTTCTAAGTGCCACAGTGATATATAGTTATTCAGAAGCAAGTTTCAGAGACATAAGGTAGTAAACAGTGGTGCCATTTTATAAATTATACTAGAGTAGAAAGATATAGCCTTTAAGTCTGGACATGTGGATCCAATCTGGGCTCTACCAGGTAACAAGTCATGCCTCTGATCCTTTGTATGATTTAACATTTCTACTGAACTTGAAGATCCCGAAAGATCCTTCGGATACAAACAACGTCCAAGTCTAGAGCAGCACTGCTCAGTTGCACATGTGTTCAATCGGCTTTTAGAAGCCAGCTTGGGAACGGAACATTGTAACATCGCTTATGTGGAAAAATGATTTCTGAGCAATGACAACCAGCTGACAAATGGACTTCTGGAACAAAATCAATTCATGATTTGGAGACGGTTTGAATCACTAGGCTAGATTTCCATTAGAAAAAAAAAAAATCTTTTGGTGAAGTCGGGAAATCTCTCCATGTTCTCCTGGAGTTGATTTTCCACATTTGTGCTTCAGCACTGGATAAGATCTGGAGTGTCCTTGGGTACTTAGTTAACCAAGCCATCACCATTTCTATGGAAAATGGCTGATTTCCCCTTTGGCACATGATGTGAGCATGCATGGGAGTGTGTGCTCATGTGAGATGGGTGAGGGGAGGGGACTGACCTAGGTTTTACTCAAAATGGGATATGTGAAATTATGATATATTATGAAAAGGGTTTTCAATTCTTAGAAAAAGGAATTTGCAGAATTGACACAGACTTTCATTTTTAACTTCTATTTTCTTCTTTACACCATTCTGACATTAACTCTTTAGAAGTGAAAAAGGAGGGGCGCCTAGGTGGCTCAGTTGGTTAAGCAGCTGACTATCAATTTCGGCTCAGGTCATGATTTCAGGGTTGTGAGATCGAGCCCCATGTCAGGCTCCATGCTGCTGAAGATTCTTGCTCTCACTCTCCCTTGCACCCTCCTGCCCTGCTCACATGTGTGCTCATTCTCTTGCACTCTCTCATAAACAAAGTGAAAAAGGAAAGTGGACAGTGGATCCCTTAAGCAGTTCTAATAAAGACAATGGGACAACACTCTCCAAAATTAAAAAATGGAAATGGAAAGACGTCCCTTTCAACTGCCCTTCCCAGAGCAAAAAAGTTACAGATACATATTAACCCTACAGTCCCTGAGTGCACCTTGTTATAGTAGTAACCTGTTGATGGTATAAGGGAATATGGAGAGATAATGGGATTTTTGTTGCCATAGAAGTTTGGGGTTATATAATAAGAACTTTACTTGCCAACTTTTAAATGGAGGACAGCTCAGATGGAGACAGAGCCAACAGACCCAGAGACCTAACTTTAAAACCCCACATGGTGAGTTCACTGGCTGAGCCCACATGTTCCAAGATAGAGGTTTTGGTATACGGTTGTTATAAAAACCACAGTCCAAGAAATCATAATTAAGAAAACATGTTACTCTAAGAAATTCTCTCACACTTCTTCCTCCTTTGATGAATTAAGCTGTATATACCATCAGGAGAGTAAGGTTTTCCCATTCGATAAAGTTTCATTTTTCTACTCCCTTTGTATTTTTATCATGAGAAGCACAAATGCTTTTTCCAAAGACATTTTTAAAATTCCACATTTATAAACAAAAACAAAGTGAATTGCCCACAGTTAGGCACCAGAAAAAGCTCACACGCAGTTTTTCAGAAACTATTCCAAGGATCCTGGCAGTTAATGTATCAAAGTTAATGTATTGAAGTAATTGTCCTTTTTCCCAATGGTGGTGGCATTTTGGGTCTCATGGACTTTCCAGGGTTATTACTAGAGAGTATACATGAACATTATTATGCACTGACAACATAACGTATTCATGTAAAATTTTAAATTAAAAAACAAGATAAAAGGTCATCATTCTGTGATAGGATCATTATGATTGTCAGATGCCTGAGAGAAATCAGATTGGGGGTTCCAAGAGCTAGCTGACTGGGTCAGTTGGGCCAAGTGACTGCACAAGACCCTGCTTCCCCTCTGCATGGGATGGAAACAGCCCCTAAGGGATCCTTGTCTTAGTCAATAGTTTTTATATACAAAAGGGTATATAATGAAAAATCAGAGTCTCCCTCACCTACTCTCAAGCCCCACTACCAGACCTCTCCCCAAAAGCAGCCGTAAATTGTTTTTGAATATATACAAGCACGGCACATCTTTAAAAAAAATTTTTTTAATCTAGTAAATGGGAGTATACTCTGATTTGGGAACTGCACAGTACTTCATAAGACGGATGGATTAGTATGCTAGAGCTGCTGTAACTGAATACTGGTGTCCTAAGGGACAGACACTTAACTTTCTCATGGTTCTGGAGGCTAGAAGTCCAAGATTAACATGGCAGCAAATTTGGTTTCTCCTAAGGCCTCTCCTCTTGGCTGGCAGACAACTGTCTACTTGCAGTGTCCTCCCATGGCTTGCCCTCCGTGTGTCCCCTGGGGCTTTCTCTTCTTTTAAGGACACCAGTCACATAGAATTAGGGCCCCATCCTTAATGATTTTAAAGTTAATCACCTCTTTCAAGGCCAGGTCTCCAAATACAGTAAAAAAAATTTTTTTTAAGATTTCAGAGAGAGAGCCAGCGTGTGCTTATGACAAGGGGGAGGGAGAGAATCCGTGAGCAGGCGCCCCCCTGGGTGACCTGGGACTCAGGGCTTGATCCTATGATTCTGAGATCATGACCGAAGCTGAAATCAAGAGTCAGGTGCTCAACTGACTGAGCCACCCAGGTGCCACCAAATATAGTCACATTCTAAGATTCTGGGAGGCTAGGGGGCCTCGACATACGGATTTGGGGGGGGACACAATTCAGTCTATAACAGAAGCATTATAGGTTTTATTGTTTTCAGGTTTTACTATTATAACAACGGTATAATGAACATCACTGTAGAGAAATCTTCGTGAGTATATCTGTAGAATAAACTTCAAGACAGACAGAGATCACAAGTAGACAGAGAGGCAGGCAGAGAGAGAGAGAGAGGGGGAAGCAGGCTCCCTGCTGAGCAGAGAGCCCCACGCGGGGCTCGATCCCAGGACCCTGAGATCATGACCTGAGCTGAAGGCAGAGGCTTAACCCACTGAGCCACCCAGGCGCCCCATAAATATTTATATTACTTTGGGGAATCAAAACTGCTAGAATGACTTCATTTGAATCTAGAGTCAGGTAATTGAAACATTGGTTCCAATATATCCTGTCCAATTTGAAGAAGTATGGCTACCCATGGCCACACAGAATATAGTCTGTTGCTGAATGAAACTGATCACTGATGGTATTTGCTGTCCATCAACAATGGCAATAAAGCCAGCCCCCTCTTTAGTGGTTATGTATCTCTCAATAACGGAGTTAAGTTGAAGACATTTTCCTCCACCATTTCTTTTCCAGTTGGCATGCAGGCATGACTTAGCCTGATATCTGCAGATGGGAATGAAAGAAAGTAGGTTGCTTTTAATTGTAGAGTTACCTGGAAAATTGGATAAATAAATCTAATTTTGTAAAGATGATATTTCTTTGAGAGAGAGAGTGAAAGTGAGAGAGATCACAAAGGAGAAGAAGCAGGCTTCCCACTGAGCAGAGAACCTGATGCGGGACTTCATCCCAGGACCCTGAGATCATGACCTGAGCCAAAGGCAGATCCTTAACTGACTGAGCCACCCAGGTGCCCAAATCAAATCTAATTTTTAACTTAGGACTAGTGCAGACTTAGCTTTCCTTATACACTGCCACACACAGCTTTTGGGGACCTCTTAAGATTAAGACTCAGGGCAGCCTCAAGATAGGCAGTCTGAATAAGGATGGGTTTAAATGAATGGGCAAGATGCTGGGGAAAGTTGGGCATGTTTGCTATAGAACAGAACATTTTAAAAAGAAAAATTGCTTGTAGAACTTTGGCACACATGTGTTCATTGGGACAGGGGCCCCATAGTGAAAGAGAAAATCATTCTCCTATTTTCTAGAACTACGCCAGTTTCCCAAGCACCTTCCAAAAGCAACGGGAGTATTTCTGAAGAAGATACGCTCACCCATTCTGTCTGCCACATGGAAATCGGGAAGGGCACATGAAGTTTGCCATGTTTCAGGATTTCATCATGTTTTTGGCAAGAGTGTGTACACATAAGGAGACCTTTTGTTAAACCACACAACTCTGATCTTGTTTATGAGCTCTAAAATTAAATTATCTTGCATACTCAGAAGGTAATTTTCATAGTAGTCTCAATGGTCCACAGTACCACCACAAAAGATCCAGTCACAATTCATTCTGTGACATGGGCGGCCTCTCGGCTTGGTACAATGTGTGACTTCGTGGGAGTTTCATGACCTACAGACTCTCATGCATTTAAAGAAGGAAAGAGTAGCTGGAAGCACTTTTGCTGGATCTGTAGCAAAAGCATTTACTATTGAATCAAGGAAATTCAGCAATGCAAAAGAATGAAGACCATAGTTCAGAGCTTGCAAAATCTTTCTGTGAAGGACCTAATGGTAAATATTTAGGGTAAATATTTTAGAGACCACTGGGTCTCTGTCACAACTAAACTCTGCTGTCATATCACAGAAACAGCCCTAGACAGTACATAAATGAATAGGTATAGCCATGTTCCAATAAAACTTTCTTTACAAAAAACAGTGGGCCAGATTTGACCTATGGGTCATAGTTTACCAGCCCTCACTCTAGCCTACATTGATCTTTCTCTGACCTGGTATTTTCTTTTTTAAACATATATAGCTACCGTATTTGGCTTTTTAAGAACTTAACTTATTTTATCCTCAAAACAACTCTACTATTATTAGTTTCTCATTTCATAGATGAGAAAACTGAGGCACAAAGAAGTTGAGCAACTCTCCCAAAGTTGTAGAGCCAGGTAGTGCTAGAACACGAAGTCAGGCAATCTGACCGGAGAGACCACTGCTTGCTACCTACTCCTGGGAGATTGCAAATGTGCGAAGAGCTCTCAAAAACATATCTACCCCGGGGCACCTGGGTGGCTCAGTGGGTTAAAGCCTCTGCCTTCGGCTCAGGTCATGATCCCAGGAGCAGGGAGCCTGCTTCCCTTCCTCTCTCTCTGCCTGCCTCTCTGCCTACTTGTGATCTCTGTCTGTCAAATAAATAAATAAAATCTTTAAAAAAAAAAAAACAACAACAACAACAACAACAAATGTATCTACCCTTCCAGGCACTCCTGAAACTCTAAGTCTGGCTTAGTTCTGCTCTTCAGCCATGTAGATTTCCAGGTTAAATCCAATTCTGTATTAGACTTCTAGCAAGAGAAACATGAGGCGATCCTGAGGGTCCCTAATCCACCCTGTCACTTGGAGGTCCTCAAATGCCTCGTGAAAGCTTCTAGACCTTCATCCAGCATCTTCTCCCAGTTTGCTATAAGCCTAGAATTTACTGTGTCCCCTAAGGAATAATTTGAGACAAGACTGTGCTACCAAAATATGCTATTTAAAAAAAACAGAGCAGACAACAAAAAACTGCCAACTGGAAGTAAAATTAATGACTATAGAAATAAAAATTTATCCCCAAGTTCTCCGATAACACGAAATTATGAGTCATCTGGATAAAAAGAGATGTTTGTCACTGCAAGTAAAAGTATACTATCATGAGGCTTGGAATTTCTCTCTTGTAAGTCTGAATAGAGCCAACAAACCCCGAACTGCTGGTAGTCTCGGTACTAAGGACTTGAGTTCAGTTTGAAGGTGCTGCTTGCCTAACATTCCTCATGATTTGTTCTGCCCTAAGTATCCTACCATACTATCCAGATTTTTCTTTCAATCAAAATTTACCTCATTTGATAGGGTTAAAACCACCATCTCATCTAATTAAAGAAGAAAAGTAAACTGTACATTCTCTTTTAGAGCATGGAAATTCCCTGTGGTTGCCAGAAAAAACTTGAAATGCTTTAAGATTAAGATTATACATTCAGTCAAATCAGCAATTATAAATTAGTAGCTTTGTGCAAGGATTTAGAATGTAAGTAGAATGAGAAAAGAGGTTATTCTCTGAAACAGCCTCTGGGCAAGCTAAGTGGGTGTTTTCATGTCCCATTCATAAAACCCAAGGACAAATCCATCAACTTTTCTATGGCCTTTATTACAGGGAAAAGAAAATCCACTGTTTCTATTTGTTAAAAGGGTTCAGCTTTCATATCCTGGGAGAACAGAGAATGTTTGACTCTGAAGGGGCAGGATATTCTTGTGAGTTAAAAAGAGAAAGATATTTTATCATGTAAATGTGTTTTGATATTCATTAGAAAACACTACTGGAGTACTGTGGGAGAAGGGGTCCCTAATAAGCTTGAAATTTTCATTGGCCAGCAAACATATGAAAGGGAAGGGAAAGAAAAAAATATGTAAAAATCTACTCTGTGCCAGACTCCTGTGCTAGGAAGTTTAATATAGTTACTTAAGGAAATAGCTAATTTTAAATGTTAGGTTCTGCCTTCAAGTTCTAAAGATTCTTGATTATCATTTAAAACATTTTCTCTTACCTTTAACTATGTGTGGTGATGAATGGTAGCTAGACTTATTGTGATCATTTCACAATACACAACAAACATCGAATCATTATGCTGTACACCTGAAGCTAATAAAATGTTATATGTCAATTACATCTCAATACAAAAACAGAAAATATTTTCCCTTGTTTCAATCGCTGTTTGGAAAATGTAAATTTCAGTGTGAATGCACTGCTTTCTTTTACACGAACACCTTTACTTCAAGCAGTCCCAGAAGACATGACTGGTGAAGAAGTCTCTCCGTTGCTGTAGGTCCCCATCTTACAACTGTCCGAAGAGCCATGGAAACTCAGGCATTTGGGGTTAGCAAGCCCTTCCTTTCCATCGCTCACACCCCCCCCATTAGAAATCAATATAGTTCTACTATGAGGGCTCTTGTGACTATAATAAATGAGGCATGACTTTGCAAGCAGCTGGAACAAGCCCAAGAATTCATTTACATGATGGTACACTAGGGTGTCAGAAGACAGTGCAGTGTGGGTCCCATTCTTGCTCTTGACATAACTCCAAAGCAGCAGCTTACACTTCTTGCCAGTGCTTCATCACATCCTTCCCAGATCCTTATTCCCTGACCAAGCCCCCTTAGGGAAACCTGGAGAGAAGCTTCAAACACCACTAACTAGCTGCCTTGCCTCATGCTTACTGCCCCAATCTTGCTGAAAACTCACTTTCCTTGACTTCAGCTAATTTAGTCATCTTGTTGTGTTTTCTGTGTGTTGTACATACTGGCAGCATTCGCTTGCTGTTTGAAGTCTTTTTTTAAATTAATTTATTTATTTGAGAGAAAGAGAGCAGAAGGGAGGAGGCAGAGGAAGAGAGAGAAAGAATCTCAAGCAGACTCCGTGCTGAGCCTGAAACGGTCTTGACCTCAAGACCCTGAGAACAGGGCCTGAACCAAAACCAAGAGTCAGACACTTAACCAAATATGCCACCCAGGTGCCCATTTTAAGTCTTAAAATAAAGGCTATGGGGCTCTGACTACAATCATTTACTGAGTAACTATGAACCCAAGTGCCATACAGTTTACTCTGTTTAGACAATTTTTTTTTTGCACAGATCATTCAAATTTCCCCATGTATTCTCCATAACAACCCAGTGAGGAATGGATTTGTATTCCCATTTTACAGAAGAGGAAGTTGAGCCACACAAGTTAAGTTAGAAACAGGCAGGACAGGGATAATGATACAAAAACTAATTAGTGACTTCTGAAACCTACTGCTCTTAGCCATGAGGCAATTCTGCCCAGAGTGGTCTTCATCGGAGTAATAAACATAAAACCACATGCGATTATATCCGTAGAAATTACGTTCAACTCTAACTTTAAACTTTACCTTTTTTAAAGTCATTTTTGATGAGCTGGTTCTTAACATTATTTTGGTTACAGATCCATAGAGAATTTGACAATACTGTGCACCCTCCACCCAGACAAAAAGCACATGCCGTACATACAACAGTCCAGACGGCTGCCAACTTTAAGGATGTCTCTACGGACATTAGCACCCCTCTCAGTCACAGGCTAATGTTGCCGGGTCATCTCTGCAAGGGTTAACCAGCAAGCCTTCCCATTCTTCGCTTTGATTTTCTACTGAAGTGATACGTAGCACCTCTATTACTACATTCTGTTCATGATGTGGGGGGAATGACTCACGATGGACTTTTCACATGCTAAATCCCCATGCCTCCAGTAGTGATGTTAAAGATGATGTCACCTTCCAACCCCATCAACCTCAGAGACAGTGTTGTTTACAGAGTCCAGAGATAATAGTCCAACTTTGCTACTGCTAGTACATTTTCCCTCCAGTTGAAAGAGTCTTGACTTACTAATTACAGTATGTATCATAAGGTGCCCTTTCCTAGCATAGGCCCATTCAGAGAGAAAGAGTTTGACCACAGGGCATATGAAAAATATTTAAGAGTAGCTATATACAAAAAAGCTATCTAGAATTGCATGGTGGTTAAGAACCAAAGCTTTGAAATAAGGTGGCTGAAAAAGATGGCCATAGGTTCAATCATGGTTCTGCCATTTACCTCCTATAGGACCTTGAGCACTTTATTTAACCTCTGAGTTCCTTTATCTGTGAATGAAGATAATAACACACATTCTGCACGGTTCAAGTTAGTGTTAAATAAAACAAGATGAGAAACACACAGAGCTTGGTACATAGTAAGCACTGGATAATGGGGCTCTTATTATGTTATTCTTAATTTTCAATGGACTTGCTATCTGGCATGATTATAAACAATATTCTGGGGGCGCCTGGGTGGCTCAGTGGATTAAGCCTCTGCCTTCGGCTCAGGTCATGGTCTCAGGGTCCTGGGATAGAGCCCACATCAGGCTCTCTGCTCAGCAGAGATAATATATAAATAAATAATAATATATAAATAAATAATAAAATCTTTTTAAAAAACCAACAATATTCTGGTCAATAGATAGTTTCCATAGTTTCCATATTTATCATTGTTAAAAGTAACATGTGGGATTAAATTATGGGTTTTTTGCTTGTGCCTAAAAGGATTGCTGATTTTTAAGGAATTAGAACACAATAAAAATTCTTAAAGATGAAAGCATAGGACCTACCCTATCTTTAATTATTTGGATAGATCCTCTGGGCTCAGGATTACTATAATAAATATGAACCATCATTACTATATAATAGATGTGTAGAAATAAATAGCAAGAGAGGTTTCCAGATGATAAAATATCAACTACTCTTTTACCATAGTACAATATTCTGTGATACATCCTTTGATTAAGAAGTCCTATGAAAGATGTATTTTTAAAAGATATTAAGAAAGTATAGGGAGAGGATGGTTGGGTTATGGACATTGGGGAGGGTACGTGCTGTGGTGAGTGCTGTGAAGTGTGTAGGCCTGACGATTCACGGACCTGACTCCTGGGGCAAATAATACATTATATGTTAATAAAAAGTTTTTTTAAATAGAACATTGGGAAAAAAAAGGAAGAAAGTAGTGGATACTCAATGAATGCTTATTGAATTGAAGACCAAACTGAAAACCAGACTTAATTCATTCTTTTATTATGTCTCACGACTTCCTAGCAGGACAAAGATTATGTGCCAACTACGTTTGAAGCAACTGTGAGTTAGAAGGCTTACTTTGCCAATGTACACACTAGTTATGAAAAGTAGTGATTAGAACATCAGCATTCCAACCTTGGCCTAACTTCAAAACCCATGCTGTTTTTACCACAGACTGCTACCTGCCAACTTTATAATGAAACATATATAATTTTCAAACCAGTCAGGAATTCTGCTTATAAAAGGTCTTATCTTCTCCAATATCAATCTGATAACCTCCTGGAGGGGTGGGGAGAAGGTGGCCAAGTTGAAGAAATAAATATAAAGAATATAGTATCTCTTGAGTATATAGAGTGATTTCAACTTCAAAAAATAGAAAATAAAAATAACAAATGAAACTCTGATCTGAGACAACAATTAAAATATGTTACACCCTTTTTGTGGCTTATTATGTGGGTTCATATGAATGAGCTGCCATCCCAAACTAATTAGGAGACCAGTTGCAAGCATCCCTCGGCAGTTTGATTACTTACTAATTTGAATGAAACACTGCCAAGGACACATGAAAACTATATAAATCAAGAAAATTTCTCCAATTTTAATGAATCATATCTTTTATAGGAGATAAGCCACAGTTGAAAGTTAGTTTACGTGCCAGTTAAGGAAGCTATAATCATAAGCAATTAGTCTGTGCCTAGAATGAATTTTAATCAATCTAGGATCATTGCCTTTTCATCTGTGCAAAAAAAAAAAAAAAAAACCAAAAAAACAAACAAAAAAAAAACCTTCTTATGTAATTATTACCAAGACTTTGGGAAAAAATTAGAAGTATTGAAATTCAAGAGCTAGAGTAGAAATTCAGCATCAACTGGCAATCTAACATGGACTATTAATTCAGGCACTTTCATAGGTGCTGCTAATAATAGTTACCAGCTCAGCCCTTGAAATAAATGTCACCTGTATAGCCAAGCAGATCAATGAAAGATATTTATGAGTTTGCTACATTTCATGGAACACAGAGAATGAAAAAATATGGTGGACTTAATTGATTTTACCATCTCAATATCACCAGGTTTCTCAAAATAGTACCAGATCATTTAGCTATAGAAGCTACCTGCCTTAATGTTTCTATTAAGACCAAATTGTCATCAAGACCCACTAGTGTAGCTACAAAAGGAAGTATAAGCTATTTTGGAAGTAATACCAAGTCCTAGTGCTTGCTTCTTAGTATTGAACTGAATCTACAGTTCTGTCCTAGACATCTTGCACTAGTCACATCCATTCTTGTATCTTTTGTTAATGTGCTCTGTACCACTGGTGAGTGCTCCTTGGTTTCCTTACCTGCTGCTACAGAAAATTCTTTTACATCCTGTTGGCTATTGCCAAGGCTACAAAAAAGAAAAGCTATATATATGTAACACTAACCCTTTGATGGCTAATGTTTGTTTTTGTTTGCTGTGCCTTGTTATGGCTGCTTTTTTGTGCTAATAAAGTATATTTGGTGCTAAAAAAAAAAAGGGGGGGGGGTAAGTATAAGGTCTAAAGGTAAAATAGTGAAAGTTAAGGTTCAGTTACAAAAGCCAAGAAAAGTGTCCATATGCCTTGATTTATGGCACCGTGTAAGTTATCACTAACAGAAATAGATCAGTTAGGAAATCTCAACCAAAGCAAAAATCTCTCTCAACTTCAGCCTTTTCTCCTATGTGTAGCTATATCATGAAATTTTCACTTTACAAAGCATAGACATGCTTGATGCTAAAATGACTGTTAACTAAAACCAAGTCCTAGCACTCTGCCTCTGAACATAACAGGGCAATGAAGACTTGTGAAATGGACAGTGTACTTACATTAACTAGCACCAGAAGTCAACAGCATAGGGAGAGGTCATTAGAGCTTAAGAAACGTCCTTCCCATAGCTGCTAAGGCATTTACTTTTCCTTGATCTTACTTTTTAAGTTACAAAAGCACTAAAGAATGTTTGGAAAATAAAAATCATTATCCACATCCCTGCACCTTAAAACTATCATCATGTGTAATATTCTCATCTGGTCTTGCTTCTTCACGTATGCAAAATCCTCTACTTTATACCCGCAGGAATATATTACACGTACCTCGCTTTTTTTTTTTCCTCCACCAAAATATTTATTGGAGGTGCTTTCATCTTGGTATTTGGAGTGTGATTGAAAGATGGCAGGGTAGGATGGGCAGAGGTGCAGTAGGGAGCCGAACTGACCCGCAGGACTGTCCACGGGAGGGAGCAACACCACAAGCATGAAGAAGGAAAGGAACTGACCTGAAACCAGGCACCCAGGCACAGGTAACCCCCATTGGGAAGACAAATCCCCACAATAGTTGGTTATGAAAACCAGAGAAACTTCTCAAATTCTTATAATCACTGGAGCTTCACACCTGCAACTTTAAAAATCAGTAGCTCAGCTCCAAGAGAGCCAAGAGAACAAGAAGAAACTGAGTCCACACCCTTTAAGAGACAGCACAACAAAGAGCCCTACTGAGATACAGCATAGAAGCCACAGTTGAAAAATATCCAGTATATAGAGGAAGGAATTTTTTTTTCTAAAATTTTTTTTTAGAATGGGGCTCAAACCCATGACCCTGAGATCAAGAATCACATGCTTTTCCTACTGAGCCAACCAGGTGCCCAGGGAGGAAAATTTCTTTAATAACCTCAGAGTATGTGCTAGAGGGGCAGACATCATTGGGAGACCACTCCAAGAAATGAAGAACTGGTGGATGCATTTCCCTCTCCACCACCCCCCTCCCCAGCCTATACTGAAGCACACCTACAGGAACTAGTGCTGTACAAACATTCTCTACCTAGCTTGCCAAAAGCATGACCTGCCCCTGTGTTCCTCTGCAGGTGTGCCCCCTCTAACCCAGAGAGGCAGGAATACATCCAAAGTGGGGGAACAAGCATGGCACTGTGCAAACAGCCCCAGTACTCAAAAGTAACTCTTGCCCCTGGGGAGAGGGAAAAATAACCACACATACCACCAGATCAACTGCAGCCCTATAAGTGGCCTCTGATCTGAATGCAGGCTCTACCCACCAGTGAAAAACTCCCAGAGGAGAACACAAGGAGAGCATCCTACAGTTCAGAGTGACCACAGCTCTGCCCAACACCTGGTCTGAGCCAACTCAAGCATAAGGTGACCCTCACTGGCCTATTAACACCACAGGGCCCAAACACTGCTCATAACAGGAAAAGAGAGCCATTGCAGAACTAGACTGAGGCAGTTCAGCCACAACAGTAGGGCACACCCAACACACACTAGAGACAGCCCTGAAGCACTAGATTCTGGAGAATAGGGGATGCTGTACTATAGAGCACTACAGGACCCCTTCTTTGTAAGGCTACTGCTCGCCAGAATAGGAGATGTAGCTGATTTTCCTAACACACAGAAACAGACACAGAAAGTTAGATGAAATGAGGAGAAAGGAATATACCCCAAATTAAAGAAGAGGACAAAAACATATCAAAAGAGAAATGAAACATATATAAGTAAAATGCCTGATAGAGAATTTAAAGTAATGGTCATAAAGATACTCACTGGACTTAACAAAAGAGTGGAGGACATCAGTGAGACCCTCAACAGAGAGACAGAAACCTTAAAAAGGAACCAATCAGATAAAGAACTCAATACCAGAAATTAAAAATACACTAGACAAGTAAATGTAAGACTAGAGAAAGCAGAAGGAAAAAAAAAAAAAAATCAATGACCTGGAGGAAAGAGTAATGGAAAGCAATAGAGCTGAACAAGAAAAAAATACTAAGAATGAGAATTTTGAAAGAATGAGAATACATTAAGGGAACTCAGTGATACCATCAAGCACAACAATGTTCACATTATAAGGATCTCAGAAGGAGAACAGAGAGGGGATAGAAAATATATGTGAAGAAATAATAGCTGAAAACTTCCTGAATCTGAGGAAGGAAACAGAAATCTAGATCCAGCAGGCACAGACTGCCTCCAACAAAATCAACACAAGGTCCGCACCAAGACACAGTACTTAAAATGGCAAAAAAAAAAAAAAAATAGTGATGGAGAATTTTAAAAAGTAGCAAGAGAAAAAAACAAAAACATTACATATAAGGGAAACCCCATAAGGCAATTACCTTTTTTTCAGCAGAAACTTTGAAGGCCAGAGGGAGGGGCATGATATAATCAAAGTGCTGAAAGAAAACAACTGCAACCAAGAATATCCTACGGGGCACCTGGGTGGCTCGGTGGGTTAAGCCTCTGCCTTCGGCTCAGGTCATGATCTCAGGGTCCTGGGATTGAGCCCCGCATCAGGCTCTCTGCTCAGTGAGGAGCCTGCTTCCTCCTCTCTCTCTCTCTGCCTCTCTGCCTACTTGTGATCTCTCTCTGTGTCAAATGAATAAATAAAATATTTTTTTAAAAAAAGAATATCCTGCAAGTCTTTCACTCAGAATAGAAGGGAAGATAAGAGTTTCCCAGACAAACAAAAGGAATTAATTACCATGAAACCAGCCTTACAAAAAGGGATTAAAGGGGATTTTTTCAGTGGAAGGAAAGGACTGTAGGCAAGAACAGGAAAAGGAGGGAGCACAAAAGGAGTAATATTAACTATATACAAAAATCAGTCAAGGGACACAAAATGAAGGGATGTGAAGTTGGACACTGTATACCTAAAATGCTGGTAAGAGAGGAGTAAATATTTAGTGCTTTTAGAATGGGTTCAAACTAAAGCAACCATCAACTTAATGTAGACTACTATATGCAGAGGATGTTATATGTAAACCAAATGGTAACCACAAATAAAAAGACTGGTTATAGATATGTAAAAAGAACAGTAATCCAAGTTTATCACTAAAGAAAGACAGCAAACCATTAGAGAAGAGAGCAAGAGAAGGAAGAGAAAGAACTACAAAAACAACCATAAAACAAGTAACAAAATGACAAGTACATATCTATGGATAATCACTCTGAGGGGTGCCTGGGTGGCTCAGTCAGTTAAGCATCTACCTTCAGCTCAGGTCATGATCTCAGGGTCCTGGGATCAAGCCCCACATCCAGTTCCCTGCTTAGCAGGGAGTCTGCTTCTCCTTCTCCCCGTATCCTTTCCCATTCCCACTCATGTACCCTCTCTCTCTCAAATAAAAATTGTTAAAAATAATAATAATCACTTTGAATGTAAATGGACTAAATACCAATCAAAAGACATAGGGTGGCAGAATATGCTGCCTACAAGACTAATTTCAGATTTAAAGACACATGCAGACTGAAAGCGAAGGATGGAAAAGCATTTATGATGCCAATGGAAGTGAAAAGACAGGGTATCAATACTTATATCAGACAAAATAGACTTTAAAACAAGACTGTAGGGGTGCCTGGGTGGCTCCGTGGGTTAAAGCCTCTGCCTTCGGCTCAGGTCATGATCCCGGGGTCCTGGGATCGAGCCCCACGTCGGGCTCTCTGCTCAGCAGGGAGTCTGCTTCCCCCTCTCTCTCTCTGCCTGCCTCTCTGTCTACTTGTGATCTCTCTCTGTCAAATAAATAAATAAAATCTTTAAAAAAAAAAAAAAAAAAAAAAAAAAAAAAAAAAAAAAAAAAAAAAAAAAAAAAAAAAAAAAACAAGACTGTAACAAGAGACAAAAAAAAAAAAAAGGATACTGCATAATCATAAAGGAAACAATCCAACAAGAAGATGTAACAATAATATTTATGAACCTAACATGGGAACATCCAAATACATAAAGCAGTTAATAACAAAGGAACTGGTGGTGATACAATAAATATAAATGTCCATTTACAGAAATGGACAGATCATCCAAACAAAAATTAACAAGGAAACAGTGGCTTTGAATGACACATTGGACCAGATGGATCAAACGGAATACTTCATCCTAGTACAGCAGAATACACATTCTTTTCAAGTGCACATGGAACATTCTCCAGTATAATCACATATTAGGCCACAAAACAACTCTCAACAAATTCAAAAAGACTGAAGTCTTACCATGCATTTTTTTTTTTTAAGATTTTATTTATTTATTTGACGGAGAGATAGAGAGCCCAAGTAAGCAGAGTGGCAGGCTCTCAATCCCAGGCTCTCAATCTCAGAGTGCAGGGCTCAATCCCAGGACTCTAGAATCATGACCTGAGTTGAAGGCAGCCACTTAACCAACTGAGCACCCTGGCGCCCCCCATACATCTTTTCTAATCACAACATTATGAAACTAGAAATCAACCACAAGAAAAAAAATATGAAAAGGGCACAACTACATGGAAGTTAAATAATATTCTACTATACAATGAATGAGTCAACCAAAAAAAAAAAAAAAAAAAAAAAAAAAAAAAAAAAAAAAAAAAAAAAAAAAAAAAAAAATCAAAGAGGAAGCCAGAAAATATACTGAGACAAAGAAAATGGAAACACGATTGGCCAAAAATCTTTAGGATGCAGCACAAGCTCTTCTAAGAGGAAAATTTATAGTAATACCAGCCTACCCTAAGAAAACAAATCTCAAATAAACAACTTAAATTTATACCTACAAGAATAAAAAACAAAACCCACAACCAGTAGAAGGAAGAAAATAATAAAGATTAGGGAAGAAATAAAAAAAAAAAAAAAACTAAAAAAAGCATTAGAACAGATCATGAAACCAGGAACTAGTTCTTTGAAAAAAAAAAAAAAATTGATCAACTGTTAGTTAGATCAACAAAACTGATCTGTTAGATGCATACACACACACACACACACACGAAGACTCATAAAATTCAGAAATGAAAGGAGAAACACTTGTCAACACCTCAGAAATACAAAGGATTAGAAGAGAATATTATGAAAAATTCTATGCCAATAAATTCAATAAGCTAGAAGAAATGGATAAATTCCTAGAAATATAACTTCTGAAACACAATCAGAAAGATATAGAAAATAGGAACAGACTACTTAACAGCAATGAAAATGAATCAGTAATCAAAAAAGAAAATGAATCAGTAATCAAAAAACTCCAAATAAGTAAAAGTCCAGGACCATTATCTTTTCACAGCTGAATTCTACCAAACATTTAAAGAGCTAACTATCTATTCTTCTCAAACTATTTCCAAAAAAAAAAAAAAAAAAGTAAAACTTCCAAACTCATTGTACAAGGCCAGCATTACCCTGATACCAAATCCAGATAAATAAACTAAAAAAGAATAAATAAATAAAAAGGAGAAAGAGAGAGAGAGAACTACAGGCCAATATCTCTGACGAACATAGTGAAAAATCCTCAACAAAATATTGGGAAATCATATCCAACAATACATTTAAAAAAGCATTCACCATGATCAAGTGGGATTTATTCCCAGAATGTAAGGATGGTTCAATTTTTGTAAATCAATCAACATGATACATTACATCAATAAGGAAAAGGATAAAAACCATATTATCATTCCAACAGATGCAGAAAAAAACTATTTGACAATGTATAACATCCATTCATGATTTAAAAAAAAAAAAAAAAGAAAGAAACCCTCAACAAAGTAGGTTTAGAGGGAACATACTTCAACATAAGGCCATATATGGAAAAACCCATAGCTAACATCATACTCATTGGTTGAAAAAAACAGAAACCTTTTCCCCCTAAGGGACAAGACAAAGATGTCTTCTCTCACCACTTTTATTCAACACAGTGCTGGAAGTCCTACCCACAGCAAACAGAGAAGAAAAGGGAATAAAAGCCATCCAAATTACTAAGGAAGAAGTAAAACTTCCACTATTTGCAGAAGACATGATACCATATATAGACTAAAGACTCCACCCAGAAACTACTAGAACTGATAAATGAATTCAGATATGTCACAGGTTATGAAAGCAAAATATAGAAATTCATTATATTACCCCCAAAAAAGAAATCCATTATATTTCCATACACTAATAATGAAGCAGCAGAAAAAGAAATTAAGAAAACATTCCTACTTATAATTACATCAAAAATAATAATTCCTAGGGGTGCCTGGGTGGCTCAGTGGGTTAAGCCTCTGCCTTCAGCTCAGGTCATGATTTTAGGGTCCTGGGATAGAGTCCTGCCTCAGGCTCTCTGCTCAGCAGAGAGACTGCTTCCCCCTCTCTCTCTGCCTATTGCTCTGTCTACTTGTGATTTCTCTCTATCAAATAAATAAATAAAATCTTTAAATAATAATAATAATAATACCTAGGAATAAACTTAACCAAGGAGGTGAAAAACCTGTACTCTGAAAATTATAAAGTACTGATGAAAAAAATTGGAAGATGACAAAGAAATTGAAAGACATTCCACAATTACAGATTGAAAGAATACTGTCAAAATGTCCATACCACACAAAGCAATCTACAGAATTGAATCTGCAATCCCTATCAAAATACCAACAGCATTTTTCACAGAACTAAAACAAACAATCCTCGAACTTGTATGGAACTACAAAAAAAAAAAAAAAAAAAAAAAAAAAAAAAAAAAAAAAAAAAAAAAAAAAAAAAAAAAAAAAAAAAAAAAAAAAAAAAAAAAAAAAAAAAAAAAAAAAAAAAAAAAAAAAAAAAAAAAAAAAAAAAAAAAAAAAAAAAAAAAAAAAAAAAAAAAAAAAAAAAAAAAAAA